>OZ005742.1:155415709-155666015 GCA_963930735.1 Dioctria linearis | reverse complement strand
TTTTTTGCTAATTCAGATTTTTTTTTATAATTTTTTTTTTGCTAATTCAGATTTTTTTTTTGTTAATTCAGATTTTTTTTTCTATTTTTTTTTTGCTAATTCAGATTTTTTTGCTAATTTTTAGTTTTTTTTTTTAGATTTTTTTTTGCTAATTCAGATTTTTTTTTTCTAA
Organism: Dioctria linearis; assembly: GCA_963930735.1. Lineage (NCBI taxonomy): Eukaryota > Metazoa > Arthropoda > Insecta > Diptera > Asilidae > Dioctria > Dioctria linearis. The sequence continues at coordinate 155,665,843 of OZ005742.1, read as the reverse complement.
TTCAGATTTTTTATTTTTGCTAATTCAGATTTTTTTTTATAATTTTTTTTTTGCTAATCCAGATTTTTTTTGCTATTTTTTTTTTTTTTTGCTAATTCAGATTTTTTTTTCTAATTTATTTTGCTAATTTGTTGCTAATTCAGATTTTTTTTCTAATTTTTTTTTTGCTAATTTTTTTTTTTTTTTTTTGCTAATTCAGATTTTTTTTTTTTTTAGCTATTCAGATTTTTTTTCAAATTTTTTTTTTTGCTAATTCAGATTTTTTTTTTTTTGCTAATTTTTTTTACTATTTTTTTTTTTGCTAATTCAGATTTTTTTTTGCTAATTCAGATTTTTTTTTTATTTTGCTAATTCAGTTTTTTTTTTTTTTAATTTATTTTGCTAATTCAGATTTTTTTTCTTTTTCTATTTTTTTTTGCTAATTTTTTTTTTTGCTAATTAAGATTTTTTTTGCTAATTCAGATTTTTTTTTTTTTTTGCTTTTTCAGATTTTTTTTGCTAATTCAGATTTTTTTTTTGCTAATTCAGATTTTTTTTTTTTTTTTTGTTAATTCAGATTTTTTTTTTGCTAATTCAGTTTTTTTTTTTTGCTAATTCAGATTTTTTTTTTTTGCTAATTTTTAGTTTTTTTTTTGCTAATTCAGATTTTTTTAGTTTTTGCTAATTCAGATTTTTTTTTTTGCTAATTCAGATTTTTTTTCCAATTTATTTAATTTTTTTTGCTAATTCAGTTTTTTTTTTGCTAATTCAGATTTTTTTTTTTTATAATTTTTTTTTTGCTAATCCAGATTTTTTTTTTGCTATTTTTTTTTTTTGCTAATTCAGATTTTTTTTTCTAATTTATTTTGCTAATTTTTTGCTAATTCAGATTTTTTTTTTCTAATTTTTTTTGCTAATTTTTATTTTTTTTGCTAATTCAGATTTTTTTTTTAGCTATTCAGATTTTTTTTTCAATTTTTTTTTTTTGCTAATTCAGATTTTTTTTTATAATTTTTTTTTTTGCTAATTCAGATTTTTTTTTTGCTAATTCAGATTTTTTTTTCTATTTTTTTTTTTGCTAATTCAGATTTTTTTGCTAATTTTTAGTTTTTTTTTTGCTAATTCAGATTTTTTTTTCTAATTCAGATTTTTTATTTTTGCTAATTCAGATTTTTTTTTTTTAGCTATTCAGATTTTTTTTCAAATTTTTTTTTTTGCTAATTCAGATTTTTTTTTTTTTGCTAATTTTTTTTTACTATTTTTTTTTTTGCTAATTCAGATTTTTTTTTTGCTAATTCAGATTTTTTTTTTTTTGCTAATTCAGATTTTTTTTTTTTAGCTATTCAGATTTTTTTCAAATTTTTTTTTTTGCTAATTCAGATTTTTTTTTTTTTGCTAATTTTTTTTTACTATTTTTTTTTTTGCTAATTCAGATTTTTTTTTGCTAATTCAGATTTTACTGATAAGGGAAGAATGGTTTGAACAAAAAAAAAAACCCTGGTGCGAAGTAGCACACTAAACCCGGTAAGCTGACCCCAATACCCAGACAAAGGCAGAATCAAAGAAGAACGTCGTTCAACAACTTGCCAGGTTTGGGTCAGCTGACCAGCTCGTCATGCAAGTAAAACTGACAAGTGGTCGTCATCTCGGCGTCCACGAGCCGAAGCTTGGCTTCAAAAGTGGTACGCCTCGCGCACAAGACTCGCTTGTTGCCAAGAAGATGAGCACTTAAACCAGGAAACTGTTAAATTTAAGGTAGAAATTGACTTAGACTTGGCCGGAAGGCAGTTTACGATCGCACATATCGCCGGAACCATGGTCGAGTGACCCAGCCGCGATACAAAGGTCGGGCCTAACGAGAGCCAAAAGGGAGCAATTATGGAAGTAACGCACTCCACAGAAGCAAGAAGAGCTCTGCGTAGACCCAGCATCTTGTATCCGCCAGGCAAATCACTTGCGTCAGCTTTAAACATACTGAGGTCTTACAAAACAAAGAAAAGTTCTTATAGTGATTATACACAAAAAAAAAAAAATCGGGAAAATAACACTGAAATAGCAAGAGAAGCTTGACTAAATGCGAAGAGAAAAAAAAACCAAAGTTTTGGGCGCCATTTGTAACGACAAATGGGCGACCAGAAAAAAAAATCATTAAAAATAGTAGTTGCACTTTAGTGAAGAGAAGCTTGACTAAAGCCAAAAACCAATTGGGCGCCATTTGAAACGAAGAGCTTGTCAGCCGACAGATATACCTACATTCACTTGTACCTGAATGTAGATACATACTGCATCCGACACCCCTTTGTTACAAAATCATATCCAGGATATGTGTGGGTGGCTGCACAGCGAGTATGCCGCTAGCGATCAGCAGCCGACTTGGGGTGGTTCTTGCCACCCACATCCCTTCTATGCTTGTAAGGCTGTGCATAGAGAAGTAAAATGTTTGACCGGACAGACAGACGGACAATAAAAAAAAACACTTGAATGTGTGACTGCAGACGGACAGACTGACAATAAAAGAAAAGATCTAATGCAGGCTTCCTTCTCATGATGGAACCTGAAAACCTAAAAAGAAGAAAATTGATTTTATTTAATATGCTGCCAAAAGAAGGAGAATAGAAGACCTCAGCAACGCCGAACAAGTCCTGATTCACCGGAGAGCTTACAAACGCTGGCCAATGGACGATAGAGAGAGAGAGTGAGAGAGCTGAGAGGGGTCCCTGATGTTATTGAGGCCCCGGCTTTGGGTAATGTTGGGCCCAATCGCCCCATCCACCCTGGCTAAGCCTCCAAAGCCGTATCGAAATGCTTAGACCCATTTGTTTCTACTTGGTGTGTGTCTGTTCAAGCTTCTCACAAACATAACCTTGCCACCCCTCCCCCTCCCCGTTTGGTTTTTCTTTTACGCGAACATAGCGACCTGATCAGCCAGCGGACGAATAGACGAAATCTGCAATAAACCGGAAGAAAGAAAAAAAATACACGTAGATATGAGATTTCAAAACTTTATAATTAGGTATGTTCACAAACTGTTTACAATCCAGAAAGAGACTTATCTCTGACCTGCATAGCTAATTTTTTACACAGAAAAAAGATGACCACCTTGTGGCACACCCCAAAAAAAAACAAGACAGACTTCGTATGCTTTACCTACCTAATTTGCTCGAGCCCTAATCTGAGAAATCTTACATCTAAATCTTATCAACTTCACTATTAATGTTCCACAAAACGACCAAAGTCACTATTTCTCTACCTCTTTCCTCTTATTTTCCTTTCCCTATATATACATGTAATTTATTTCAACTTGAAAAAAACGGCCTCTAGTAACTATGAAACAAAACTAATATTTGACCAGAAGGGTCCCGCATAGCAACTTAACCTACGACAATTGTGAAGGTTACCTCAGGTGGAGCGGTCCGACAGTTAAATATTATAATGCACAACTGGACGAATTATTATCTCACCCGCCGAATCCGTGAGTTTCAATCTTTAAACCCCTGGATATCCTGCTGCTGGCGACGGTACTTCTAAGCATTTTCATTAATAGAACACAATTTCACCTTTCTTTCTTGCAGACTGAATGCTGCCAAAAATGACACTGCGACAATCATGCACACATGTAAGTTACTGAATTCCTTTATAAAAACACTAATTTACATATTCCTTTTTGCAGGCTAAATGCTGCTTAAACACCACTGCGGCAATTATGCACACAGGTAAATTAGTAAATTCATTATTAAAGCACAACTTTACATTTCTCTCTTGCAGACTGGATGCTGCTGAAAATGACACTGCGGCAATTATGCGCACAGGTAAGTTGATAAATTCTCATTAATATAGCACAATTTTACAATTCTTTCTTGCAGACTGAATACTGCTTAAACTCCACTGCTGCAATTATGCACACAGGTAAATTAATAAATTCATTATTAAAGCACAATTTCACAATTCTTTCTTGCAGACTGAATGCTGCTTAAACTCCACTGCTGCAAATATGCACACAGGTAAATTAATAAATTCATTACTAAAGCACAATTTCACAATTCTTCTTGCAGACTGAATGCTGCTTAAACTCCACTGCGGCAATTATGCCCACAGGTAAATTAATAAATTCATTAATAAAGCACAACTTTACATTTCTCTCTTGCAGACTGGATGCTGCTGAAAATGACACTGCGGCAATTATGCGCACAGGTAAGTTAATAAATTCTCATTAATATAGCACAATTTTACAATTCTTTCTTGCAGACTGAATATTGCTTAAACTCCACTGCTGCAATTATGCACACAGGTAAATAATAAATTCATTATTAAAGCACAATTTCACAATTCTTTCTTGCAGACTGAATGCTGCTTAAACTCCACTGCTGCAATTATGCACACAGGTAAATTAATAAACTCATTATTAAAGCACAATTTCACAATTCTTTCTTGCAGACTGAATGCGGCTTAAACTCCACTGCGGCAATTATGCCCACAGGTAAATTAATAAATTTCATTAATAAAGCACAACTTTACATTTCTCTCTTGCAGACTGGATGCTGCTGAAAATGACACTGCGGCAATTATGCGCACAGTAAGTTAATAAATTCTCATTAATATAGCACAATTTTACAATTCTTTCTTGCAGACTGAATTCTGCTTAAACTCCACTGCTGCAATTATGCACACAGGTAAATTAATAAATTAATTATTAAAGCACAATTTCACAATTCTTTCTTGCAGACTGAATGCTGCTTAAACTCCACTGCTGCAATTATGCACACAGGTAAATTAATAAATTCATTATTAAAGCACAAATTCGCATATGTTCTAAGTTGCAGACTGGGATGCTGCTGAAAATGACACCGCGGCAATTATGCACACAGGTAAATTAATAAATTCATTATTAAAGCACAATTTCACAATTCTTTCTTACAGACTGAATGCTGCCGAAAATGACCACCTAAAAAGTTTGCCGTGACACTCCTCGACACAGCTAATTAGATTTTTCCTCGACACGACCCACGAATTTCGCGATAAAATAAAAAAAAAACCCAAAAGTACTGATATCGTCGCGTATCGACGATTCAACTTCTCTCTTTCCACCAAAAAAGAAAATCCCCATAAAAACTTTTACTAAAACTCTAGCGCTAAACTCATTAGATCCGCGCGCAATCAGAACTTAAACCAGACTCCAAATCCCCTCACGCAATCTCCCTACATTCCGCCGTTCTGTCTTTTCCACCGCACGACAGACGAGCGCCTTCGTGTACCACCGACTCTGTTCGTGTCTCTGGTGCCCACTGCTAGACGAACGTTTTTCACTTTTTGTGAGTTTTAAAGGCAAGTTAGCGCTGGTGCTATTGCCTGGGTACGGTGTGTGTGTATTTTTTTTTTCGGTAGAAAGAATATTTCGTTTTGGAGCAAAATTTTCTGGGAATTTTTTTTTGCATTTGTGGACCCGCTGCAATACATTACATGATGGTATCATGCGATGTATTACAGCTAGGCCAATTGCCATTTTCGTCCCTTTGATGTGGTTGACTAGCGTAAATGTTATACGACAAATTGTATTTTGTGCTCATTTTGCGCATTTTAGAATTTTTGGACTGAAATTATTTTGCAGCTGTTGTTATTTCGTTTAGATCTGTACTTGTATGCGGGTGTGTATAAATATGGCTTTATCTTTGTAGGAATTTTCTAATATGAAGAAGTAGCATAGGGCTACTTCTTGAAAATAAATAAATTTTGACTTTTCAGGAATTTTCTAATATGAAGAAGTAGCATAAGGCTACTTCTTGCAAATGAATGAAATTTTACTTTTCAGGAATGTTCTAATATGAAGAAGTAGCATAGGGCTACTTCTTGCAAATGAATAAATTTTTACTTTTCAGGAATTTTCTAATATGAAGAAGTAGCATAGGGCTACTTCTTAAAAAATAAATAAATTTTGACTTTGTAGGAATTTTCTGATATGAAGAAGTAGCATAGGGCTACTTCTTAAAAAATAAATAAATTTGACTAAATTACATACTCCTGGGAAATCATGGGGTTTTCTCTGCAGACGTAGAGAAGCCAAACAAAAGTAGCGTAAGGGGGTATACGCTACAACAAATTGAAGAACTCTTATTGAACATCAGACAGTTATTGCCAAACTCAATGATGCTTCCCATAAATTCTAGAGACAATATTTTATCACAATTTTACAAATTGAGTACAATAGCAGCGAATATTTTCAATAATAAATTAATTATCGAGCTCCGAATTCCACTTCCCATTCAAGGAACCATACCAATTATTCAAAGTAATGCCATTATCCACACTCCTTAAACGGATCGTTCATATACAGGCTGATTCTGATCAAGATACCTTCCGGTATACCACGCGATTCCTTGAGGTAAGCTGATCAAAAAATTGTTCCACATCCCCACCCCCCCCCAGAAAATTAATATATACTAATAGACTACTATCATGAGCACTATATTGAACTAGCATTACGCATGATATCCACAATTGCGCAACGTTGGATCATACGCACTTTTACTGACAGATCACATCCTCAATCTAAAATTGAAATACTAAGGTAAATCAATGCGAGATAAATTTAATAAAAAAGGAGCCGATTACATCCGACTGTAAAATTTTAACATTAGAACAAAATTGTTTTTGGACGCTATTATCGCAGCGAAACGCTGGCTTTCCTCCCTAAAATATTCCATCCACATAGATGTTATTTGCGAAATTCCATTAGTTCACAAGGTCTGCAAGGAACTGGAACAATGCACATCAATTGCGGTTGTTATGTTCGCAGCAAGCAATTCATCTTGCACGGACATAACGTAAAAAATGTCCAAATTCAATTCCATTTTATTCCAACGATAAACATTTCCAATATAGTATGGAATATGACGTCTTCTCGCATGGAAACGTTTATAGAAACAGATCCCTTAGAGATTATAACAAACACGGACCTAAAGAGAGTGCTAGAATCCATCCATTCCCAAAAAGAGCAAAAACAATCCCGCTCAATCCAATCAACAATCATCATATTCATTACTACGCACTGTCATATTTAGCAGTGTCTTTAATCGTATCTATTATCTGCATATATCTATACATGAGATATAAATCAAGGGCCCGCAAAGCTAGTAAACCCTTCCCTTCCTTGATTTTTACCGCTTTAGTTACCTATTCAATCTGTAATGTCCAGACAAGAATTTTTACGAAGAAATGAAAAATCTTACATTTTCTGAGATAATGTAAAATAAAGAGGAAAAATAATAAACGAAAATAAACAATAATATTTTTTTTTGGCTTTCTTCGCCAAACAAAAAAAAACGTATGATATACCTGCTATATATGTATATATAAAAAATAAAAAATAAAAATATACATTAGAAGTAAATATAATAAATAAAAAAAAAACTAAATTCCATAATAACATATCGTGAGTATATGTTAGCAACATTTTCTTTTAACCATAATAAATAAATAGCCGTTATGAATATTGTAAGGGAATATATTATGTAAATCAATTTGTATTCCTACCTATGATTAGTAACAGCCTCTGTAATAATAAAATAGTTCAATAATAATAAAAAAAAAATTCAAAAACAAAAAGTAATAATAATAAATAATTAAATATTAAACAATTTTTAGCTATAATAAAGGATTGTACATATAACTCCTATTAATAGTAATTCTATGAATATTATATTTATTATAAGATAACCTTTTTGTACAGCTCCTTCACTTGTATAAAGAAAGGGATGTTGTGACTCAGGTGCCCAATGTCCCGAATCACAACCATAAGGTCAATGCAACAATATATTGCCCTATGCAATATATTGGAGGCATTACAAGTGACCCTGAAAATGAAAAATTATTTCATTTAAAATTTCGTTTAAAATTTAAAATGCATTTAAAAATGAATTTCCATGTCATAACAAAATACAATTTAGCATAAATTGCATTTTGTTATTGTTCATTCTCACGATATGCACTGCATACTTACCTACAAGTGCATATCGCATTACAGTTTTTTTTTTGCATAGATGCATATAGCTTGCATCAAAACTTTTGTGCATTTTCTCACGTACGATTTTTCAACGTCGTAAGAAAGCAAAAGATAATGCAAAAGCTTTTAAAAAATATCGCGGGTACCTGGGTGCAATTTGCCCAAACCTCGAGGAGTTTCTTTTCAGACCGCGGACAAAATAGTCAAAGTCGTCGATAGTGCTATTTGTTTTTATATAATAATTCAGTGTTATTCCTTTTTTTTATTTAATAATAATTTAGTGCTATTTCTCTTATATATACATATATCTAGTGATAACCTAGTGCTATGCTTCCCTTTGTGTTATTTGCTGACAACTAGGTGCAAAGTTATCCCCTATTTTTGATAATAAATAAATAGTAAACACCAATTTAGTGCCATTTTTGTTTATTTTGTTTTACCAATAAACTAAATTTTCCCTAATCAGTGTCCACTAAGTGTGTGAAATACTCTCTCAAGTAGCTGTGCGCTCTCCCCGCCGGAGCACGGTCCACAAAATACAACATGATCATCTGTGTCACAATCTTAAACCGGCACGTGAAGAAATTTATTTCTTTCTTACATTAGAGAATTTAAACCTATAATTGGTAATTATAGGAAGACTGAGGTTTCACTATTGAATTCCGCATGAACATAAAATTTTATTTTTCACTTTGTAATAATCGGATGCCTTATATACCCCATTTTCTCTTGAAAATTTGGAATCTATAAAAGCTCAGCTTTAAGCCTGTCTCATAACCGAGGATACCTACCATTCAGTTACATTAAACTTTGTAGATCGTAAATGTTAACAGTGCCCCCTAAATGCATACAATGCGATGGTCTCGTCACTAGATCAAATATTGGGAAAGAATGTATTGACTGTAAAAATTTCTGCCATACGACCTGTATGAAAATATCCAACTAAGAAAAAAAAAGTATTGGTAAAGGTACTGTGGCCTACCGATGTGAAAATGTTGTCTAGAGAAGTCAACATCCAAGTCCAAACCATCTATTGATATCTCCGATTCTGATAATGATAACAGCTCTACGTCTTTGAAAAGTATCATTTCGAAATGTCACTTGAAATTGAATCAATCAAACACAGACAAGCTGAATTCAACAAATCAATGAACTCCCTGATTAGGGGCTTCAACGATATTAAATGTAATAGCTGAAAAAGTTGATTATCATGAAAGTCGTATTAAACTACTCGAAAAGGAGAAGCCCGATGTTCAACATAACCTATCAGTCATCAAAGCCGCCTTGAAGTCTTGGAAAACAATGCACTTAGTCATTTTCTTGAATTCCGCAATATTCCTTCTGATGAATCAGAAAATGTATTCAACATAGTACAAAAAATTCATCATGCAATTGAAATACCTCTGGCTGAAGGAGACATAATCAAAGCTTATCGATCCAGGACAAACAGAAATAATAACGCTAATAGACCTATAATTGTCAAATATAGTTCGGAATTGTTAGAGATCGTGTAATTAATGCTAATAAGATAAAAAAAGATATCAATGCCATTAATCTAGGTTTCGATATAGATTCTAAAATATTTATTAATGAATTTCTATCAAAATCTAAAAGGCAGCTTTTTTATAAAGCCAAATTTTTCAAAGTTGAAAGGAACTTTAAATACTTATGGTCAACAAGAGGGAAAATCTACTTAAAACAAAATGATACTAGTAAACGATTTCTGGTTAAAAATGAGGGAAGCCTTGACTTCATTTGAAGAAAAGTTCTACATAATTCTAATATTTTCCTTTTGTCGTTTTTTCCGCACTCTAAAGTCTTTATTTTCTAATACATATGTCACTTAAACTCTATTATCAGAATGTTAGAGGTCTAAGAACTAAGACTGATGATGTAAAACTATCCATCTTGGCGAGCAATTACGACATTTTATGTTTAACTGAATCCTTTTTGCAAGACTTCGTATTAAGTAGTGAACTCTTCGATCATCGCTACCTGGTGAATAGAAAGGACAGAAACCTAGTCTTACTTTCAATAAGGCTAGAGAAGGATGTCTCATAGCCATCAATAAATCATTAGTATCACATCACGCTCCTGAAATGGAGTCTGAAAACGAGGATCTTTGGGTTGTCGTCAGGGCATGATTATGTTCGGTTATACATATCTTGTATTTATATTCCTCCTTCTACTTCATTTGATTTATATGATTCAATCTTTTCTGATATTAGTGACAAATGTTTGCAACTTCCTGAAATGTCTAAAGTTATTGCCACTGGTGATTTTAACCTAACTAATATAATTTGGACTTATAATAATGAGGATATGTGCATGAGTATGTCTGGTTTTTATTTTTAATTCTTTTTGCTTCATTTTCGCTTCAAAATAACACTAACATATGTAATTGAAGACAATTTAACGCGATACCTAATCATAATTATAAAATACTAGATTTAATCTGGTCCAAATTGTCCGAAAATGATATTAGGATATCGGCTTCTCTGGAAGTACTTTCCCGTATCGATCAACATCATCCACCTCTCGATGTTGATATCTCATTTAAACGACATGACTCATTACCAGTGACCGCTCCAAAATAAACTTTTGTTTCACAGGGCCGATTACACTGTTATCAATGAATATCTGGCTCAAGTTGACTTCTCTTCTAAGTTTTCCACAAATATAAATCAATTATTTAATTTTTTTTTATTCTAGATAATTGTATTGCGACCTTGGTCCCATCATTTCAACCAGAAAACCAAAAATATCCAAATTGGTACAATCGCGAACTAATCCAAGCTTTAAAAGAAAAGGAAAACGATTGTCGATTGTCCAAAAGATTAATCAAAGAGTATTATAAGAAATATTTAGAAGAACCGAGAGAGTTTTAAAAAGCAACGTTAAGGCATTCTCGGCTTATACAAAAACACTGAAATCATCAAACATCTTTCCTAGTGAAATATATTATGATAATGCACTTTTCAATACACCTCAAGATATTTGTGATAGTCTTGCTTGTTATTTCAAGACAGTATATTCTGACAACACTAGTGATAATGACTTGTCCACATCCACAGTTACCTCAGCACCCCTGTCATCTCCTCTATCTTCCACCACTTCTACTTCTATTTCTGTGCTTCCAATCACTCCGCAAGATATACAAAAAATTCTTCTAGGTCTAGATATAAGTAAGAAAGCAGGACTCGATGCTGTACCAAATATCTTCTTGAAGAATTGCTCTACAGTCCTTAGTACCCCAATAAGCGTATTATTCAATTTGGTCATTACATCACAAAGTTTATCCATCCACGCTAAAGAAATCTTTCGTTACTCCTATCTCTAAATGCGGTGATCCTAAATCATAAACAAATTACAGACCTATGTCCATCTCCAATAGTTTTGCTCTTGTGTTTGAAAAACTAATTTACGACCACTTCTTCCCCAAACAATCTGCATTTTCAACTCTCAACAACATGGATGCCTTCCGAGTAAGTCCACTGTCACGAACTTAGCGATATATACTAAACAAAATTGCCGTTGCACTTGATGAGGGGAAACAAGTTGATTCAATTCAAACGGATTTTTCTAAGGCTTTTGATAAGATCATGCACTCTCGTATATTACTAAAAACGTCTTGCTTTGGTTTTCATGCAATCTAATAGGATGGTTTGCGTCATATCTCCGTAAACGATCCAGATAGTAGTTTTAAATGGTTATCAGTCCACCCCGTTCGTACAAACGTCTGGTGTCCCAAAAGGTACCATTCTTGGTCCTTATATATTCCTCATCTACATTAATGACCTACCCCCTCCAACCAAGAAGTGAATATCTTTTATACGCAGATGATGCAAAAATTTTTTAAAGTTATTGAGACAGAAGAGGACTGCATGTCTTTACAGAGAGATATTCTTGTTCTATAGAACTGGAGCAAGGATAATTTTTTACCGTTGAATATATCCAACTATAAAACCCCAACTTTTTCTAGAAAAACAAATACCATATATTACTATTACAAAATTTATATCTGTCCTAACCGTGTTACTGAATTGAAAGACCTTTGTGTTATATCCGACCAGAAACTATTAATTTTGTTAATCCAACTAGAGTACCACTTCACCTTTAACTTTCCAGATCCCTACTGCCAGAAACAATTTGCGTTATAAATCTCCTACTTATAGGAATCAGAAAAATCATAATGACCTGTTAAACGATGTTGACATCCTCAGTCTTACCCTCTACTCATTTAGAACTTTTATCAGAAATGAAATTGAGACTCCACTCTCTCAGCAATCAGTGTAATCATTATATAATGATAATTCAATACCAAGAATCATTGTATATTTCCGCTTTTGTTGATTCATCAGATTTCCTTAAGCTTTCATTATTTAATTTTAATCTTTTTACCTTTAATTATTTCCTGTTATCTTGAATTTTTGATAGTAATTCATCTAATTTTCAATAGCTGTTAATAATAACTTTATATTGAATTCCATAATACTTATCTATATAGCATCTAGCTATGTTAATTAAAATTTGTTATTGTTTAAATCTTCTTCTGCAACGCTTATGCATATTACTTTTGTATTTTCTAGTTATTAAGATCCCGGTAGCTTTTAATTGTGACCAGTCTGTAAGCTATCGCTGTAAATTTTTGAATAAATAAATAAATACATAAATAAATTACCAGATTTGAGTAAATAAGAAACAAGTTTTCTACATGGCGACCCTGCGGCCCTCGAACCAGCGAGTAAAAATCTAACAGATGTCATGAGTAAATGGAAACAACTAAAAGTTTCCATTAAAGAAGCTTTAGCTGCAGACCCCCACCTGCTGACCAAAACGCATCAGTATTGAGGAATATAGGAGATGGAATAACCTTCTGCCACGGCAAAAACTGCACGAAGTGGAAATACCAGCGCCAGCCAAACGTAGAAATAGAGCTGGACAAGAAGCAACGATCAGCGCCGAGCTGAAAGAATTCAACCGGTTATTAGTAATTTCGTCAGGAGACCAAAAAAGAATCTTTCAAAAGAAAAAAACTTAAAATTAGGAGGAATAATTATAAGAAAAATAAGAATAAAAATATAAAAAAAAAGACAATAATTTTCAAAAAATATATATATATAATATATAAAAATAGTACCTACAAAGTTACTAAAATTTTTTTTGTATTTGCAAATTATTTTCTTTCTAACAAAAATCATTTCATAAATTTATCTTTTCGATTTTGTTCTCCATTGATTTTAAAATGGGCAAAAAAGGCTTCAAAGCAAACGGCTGAAAGATATAAGATATAATAAATAACAATGCGGGTTCTACGAGCAACAATATAGCTCAAAATAATAAAAATCTTTCTGATTTGGAATTAATACTAATTGTATTGGGAATCGTTGTCATAACTGCATGGATGTTATGGAGATTAAAACAATTACTCCAAAGACATATACGAAAGCAAATGACTGCAAACAACGTATAAAACTCCAAGATTTAAATAATGAGCATTAGAGAATTAGTGTCTCAAATAAAAATATCATCGAGAATTTCAAGAAAACCCCAAACAGGAAATATACTTCGGCACACATTCGAACAAAAACAACCGAAATAGAAGAAGATAAAAGATAGCTTTATTACCAAATATAAAGAATTGTTAAACATAAGCAAATATTCAGCCGTCAGAGAGAAGGAAAGATTTTGACTAGCTGTACAAGACTGTGACTGAAATTTCGTGAAAAAAAAGCTGGCGATACTCTAAACGAAATCATGGACAAATTTGATATATCTACGGCGATAAAAGTCATACCGAAATTCACCGGAGAGTACAAAAATTTAGATAATTTCTAAATCTAGTACAATTTCTGCAGGACGATCTAGGGGAAGAAACACAAAAGAAGAAATTGATTAACATTTGTTTTAAAAACACGTCTATCATCCACAGTACGGAACACGTTATGTACTCTTGCAGTTCCTACTGACTTCACGACATTACAAAACAACTTACGTGAAATCTTTAAACGAAAGAAAACGCGCTTAGTATACACTCAGAACTATCACGAGTGATACAATCCAATAAAAAACGTCAACGATTTTGCAACAAAAATGAAAAATCTAGTTGCGCAACTAAACACCTTACAAGTAACTGAGCAAGGTGAAACCAATAGGCCACTGATCGTAAAACTGAATGATCAATTAGCTTTGAATGCATTTAAAAATGGTTTGAATGAACCACTCAAAACAACAGTCTTCGCATCAAGGCCCAAGACTCTAGTTGAAGCAATACAAATCGCATCGGACATAGAAGTACCGAACAAAGAGGCAAAATGTATATTATTATAATAAATACAATGCAAAAGAAATTTCAGCAGACAAACATATGTTCGCAATAAATATCATCAGGATACAGCTAGGAGTAACCACCAAAAGAGTTACCTAAAAATTGCAAAAGATCATAGGAAATGGTATCAGTATCACAGATCACAAAATAGTAATAGATAATCAATAAATGCCAATGAGCATAGAAAGCCAATCGATAGTGTTGAAGACGATGAATGCAATGAATTTCCATCCTTATGCTCTTGAGTCTCACAAGCCCTTTTGTTGGTTAATTCAGGTGAATGTTTCTATTTTTTCTTGCTTCACTAGAGCCTCCTTTGTTGACTGTATCAATTTTTGGGTTATACCAAGGTAAATGAAAAAATAGATTACTTGACCACTTTGCCTCTATGAACTGCTGCTCTTTATTCAATGAAACTCTTGTACAGACTTAAACTGTTATAGATATCCCAAGCAAACTCGAGCCGGTTAATCGTTAACTGTGCATCGAGCAACAAAATAATTCTATCACAAATTGTCGGGTTTGCTTGGTGTGCATATATACATTTTATAGGTAATTTAGTTTAGTCATGAATAAATGCAATATATATATAAAAACCGTTGTGAATGACATCGAGATCGGTAGAAACATGATATTCAGAAATTCGGCAAAACAGAATAATTATCAGAATGCAAAAAAATTCAAGTTTACAATTCTTCTAGTACATACAAGCATTCGTTTTAATTTAGGATGATCGCTGACAAAATTGACGAGAGGACTGCAAATTCTTCAAGAAGGGATCCCTCTGCTATTCTTGAGTTACAAAAAAAGTGGCACCAACATATCGGCCTCCCAAGGGCGAGTTATCAACCTTCACAGCGTAGAGTCCGTCTGAAATAATACAAGAAAACGGGAGGAGGAGTGTATTTATTTTAATTATGTTGCGATTAATGATTCGTGGTTGGATTTACGGAAGATTCGGGGCGAGGTAAAGTCAAAGTTTTGTCACAGATGTCTTGAGTATTGAGCCTTTAGTTTTAATAGTAGCGACGCGAACTAGACCGTCAGTCCCTGGGTGCGTAGTGATCACTCGTCCTAGCAACCATTTCGCAGGTGGCAGTTTCTCGTCCTTGATGAGAACGAGATCTCCGACTTCTAGGTTAGCTACCTTACGATTCCACTTCGGCTGTTGCTGTAAACGAGTGCAGCACTCCATCGACCATTTTTGCCAGAAATTATGAACAATCCGTTGACACTGTTGCCACCTCGTGAGGAGGTTTTCCTTCATATGTAGTAGACATGGTTCCGCAATTGATATTGGACGCTCACCGATTAAATAATGCCCTGGCGTTAGGGCTTCGCAATCCTCTGGCTCGTTGCTTAAGGGCCTCAAAGGTCTAGTATTTAAGGTAGCTGCAATTTGACAGATAACGGTGGCGAGCTCCTCAAATATTAATGTGGATGTTCCCATCAAACGTTTGAGATGTGGTTTGGTGGATTTTATCCCGGCGTACCACAAGCCACCAAAATGAAGTGATGACGGTGGGATGAAATGCCATGTTGTGTTCTCCTCAACAAAACATGAGGATGTTTGGTCTGCCAAGGAACCTTACTCTGTTCTCGCTCATCGTTTGTGTTCTATGTCAGCTCCCAGAAAATTTGTGCCACAGTCGCTGTAGAGATATAAGCTCTTTCCTCGGCGACCCACAAAACGTTCGAAGGCCGCTATGAAGGCGTGGGATGTGTAAACGGAGACAGGCTCTAAATGAATGGCCCGTGTCGCCAAACAAAAGTTACTCGACCGCGACCCTTAGAGGCGCGCAGAATAATGGGACCAGAAAAGTCCACTCCGCTATACAGAAAAGCTTTGCTTGGGTTAATCCTTGGTTCTGGCAAATTACACATTAATTGAATTTGGGCCTTTGCCTTGTATCGAATACAGGTGAGGCATTTATCAAATTGCCGGTTGATAAGGCTCCTTGCATGCAGTATCCAGTATCTCCTTCGAATGTGAGCAAGGGTGGCTTGGATACCTCCGTGTAGAGTGAAAACATGTGCATTATCTACCAGTAATGTTGATAGTGAACTGGTACTTGATAAAATGATTTGATGTTTTGTACACATAGGAAGATTTGCTGAGTGCACTCGCCGCCAACTCGAAGAACCCGATCGTTATCCAAATATGGGTTGAGGTTTACTAATCTATGTATTCTTTTAACCGGACGCTTTTGGGTTAGTCTTACTATTTATGTCGGGAAGTCCATGGCTTGCGCTACCCTGCATAAT
Source organism: Dioctria linearis (assembly GCA_963930735.1). Lineage (NCBI taxonomy): Eukaryota > Metazoa > Arthropoda > Insecta > Diptera > Asilidae > Dioctria > Dioctria linearis. The sequence continues at coordinate 155,649,275 of OZ005742.1, read as the reverse complement.
ATTATGACGGCTTGGTTCGATTCTGCTGCAGTAAGATAGCCAGTCTTACGTTTTGCCTTGCCACTCCGGCAATTATGGATAAATCTTAAACAAACAGCTGTAACTCGGGATAGCTTTATTTGGGATGAAAAACTTTTCAACAGCTCGAAATGTGATGATATTGTGGAAATATAGCACGGCTTAATCTTCTTTTGCTCCACGTAGGTATCTAGCAGCTCCATTAACGTAGACGAAGACCATTCGACCTTGAGTTTAATCAGCCAACTCGGGCCTTGCCACCAAAGACGGTTCTCGGCTAACTGAGACGGACGTACTCCTCGTGTTGCACAATCGGCTGGGTTTTCAGCTGAAGTCACATGATGCCACTGACAGGAATTTAGCACTTCTTGAATTTGACTGACTCTGTTAGCCACACAAGTTTTCCAACGTGAAGCATGGCTTCAAATACATGTCAATACGATGGTTGAGTCAGCCCAGACATATATGGAGGCATCAGAAACGTCCAATATCCTCTTAGCATTTGCCAAAAGCTGAAACAGCAGCACGGCTGCACATAGTTACAGTCGCGGAAGAGACACTTGCTTAACTGGTGCCACTCGAGACTTAGCTGTCAGCAAAGATACAGAAACTTCACCATCAGATGATACCACGCGTGAAAATACAGCTGCCGCAAATGCTTTAATTGAAGCGTCCGCAAATCCGTGAAGTTCGAACCGAAAATTAGACTGGGTCCAGTGTATCCATCTTGGGAGTTTAATTTTTGGTATTTCCACTAATTCTTCTCGAAACTGAATCCACTCAGTTTTCAGTGGATGGGGCAATCGTTGGTCCCAACTTAGTCCTAACAGCCATAGATTTGGGAAAAATAGTTTGGCCAGTACAGTACTGGGAGCTAGCCACCCCAATGGGTCGAACAGCCGTGCAGAATCTGATAGCAACGATCTTTTTGTGGGTGGTGAACAAAGTTCAGCAAGTTGAATATTAAATCCAAACTGATCCCCCGTAGGACTCCAGTAAAATCCAAGGGTTTTAACTACTTCTTCTTCCCGAAAACCAGAAGGACAGGTTTTCCTGCTTTTCTAGTGGAATACTGCTTAAAAGCTTTTCGGATTTGGAACTCCATTTACGTAAGTCGAAGCTTCCTTTTTTCAATAACGAAATCAAGTCACCTTGAAGTTTTAAAGCAGTAGAGACATCATGACATCCAAACATCACATCATCCACGTAGCAATGATCTCGGAAAATTATAGCCGCTTCAGGAAACTCAGATTGGTATAGATGCGCAAGCTCATGTAAGGTTCTTAAAGCTAGGTAGGGAGCTGCTGAAGTTCCATAAGTTACTGTTAGTAGTCGATATTCACGAACCGGATCTGCAGAGCTATCTCGCCACAGAATACGCTGAAAGTAGGTGTCTTTGTTTGAGATGAGAATTTGTCGATACATTTATGTAAGATCTCCTGTCAAAACAAACCGATGCTTCCGCCAGTGTAAAAGAATCGAAGACAAATCATTTTGTAGTTTCGGGCCTGGAGCTGATAACTCATTTAAGTATTCGGCATTCGAGCCCTTTGCAGAACCGTCAAAGACAACACGAAACTTCCTTGCAGTACAAACAGTATGATGCGGAAGATAGAATGAAGTAGGAGTATCTGAATGACCTTCAATCAATTCCATGTGACCTAAACGCATATATTCCGCCATGAACACCGAGTATTCCTCCTTGAGTTGCGGATTCTGCGAAAATCTTTTTTCCAAATTATACAAACGTTTGAGGGCACCTTCCTTCGAGGAACCAAGAAGTGGGTAAGGTAGGCCGTTTAAAACATTACGAAATAGAAGATTAACAATAAAGCGACCTTGATCGTTTCGAGCATACGTTTTTAAGAAAAATTCTTCACAAGCTTCATCAACTGGAGACATAATATTTACTTTAGGTGGCTCCTCTATTTCCAAGAGTTTTCTTAACTGAATGTCTATGTTTACTTTGTTTGCAGTATCAGTAGCGGTCACGTGAGAGTTCATTTGCGGGGTATGAAACCAATGAAGGCAAGGTCCGGATAATATCAATCCAAAATGGGTTTTCTGAGCAATTGGTGCATTGTCAGATATTACTCTTATGCCTCCTTGCATGATTCGTGAGAACACGTCAGCACCAAGGAGCAGGTCTACCTTTCCTGGATAAAAACATGTGGGATCTGCTAAGTCAAAATTGTCTGACGGTTACTTAAAACGAAATTGCGACGTTTCTCTATTGATAGATTCCTAAACCTTTCACACTGGATTAGGAACTGATGTCCTCTACAACATGGGGAGAATGGGACTCCAAGGGTCGATATGGGGATTATATACATGATATTGCTTGCCTTTGGTATTTTTAATGATTTCCAAGGTTCGGAAACGGTTTTCTAAATATTTCTTGAGATCGGGCAGAGTGGATAGTTCTGTGGTGCTTTCATGAGACTGTTCCCACAGCTTACGGCTTTCAATATCTAATTTCTGAACAGTTAGGAAAACAATTAGTGGTCCCCAAGAATCAGTTGCAACCTCGAAATTTTTTAAAGCAACTAACGTCGCCGTTGTTGTGTCTAAAAGCCTTCGGATACCGGTGGCAAATTCTTGCACTAGATTGGGCTGAGAAATAAGCGTTTTCAAAAGGGCGATAACTATGGCGCGCTTATTTTCATAACGATCTGATAGGCTTTTCCAAGCTTGATCATAATTGGTGTCCGCAATCTGCGCTTGACGTAGAAGCTGGGCTGGCACAGCACTCAAGTTTGACTTGAGATAATGTAACTTTTGAACCTTTGATAGTTTAGAATTTGGATGAATTACCGAAAAATATAAATTCCTAAATGGTATCCACTCTTCATAACTTCCACTAAATTTAGGTATTTCAATTCGTGGAAGCTTAATATTGGTGTTATTTTCAGAATTATCACTGAATTGATTCTTTCTGAATGCGATGTATTTACTACAGAAGACGGCGTTGGGATAAGCCTTGTCAACTGCATAGAAATTACACCATGAATTTCGAAAAGCAATTCTTCGAACGAGGTAAATATATCCTCTATGAAATATGGTTTACCTTTAACGTCTTTATCTTTTGGAACTAACGAAATTATTGCTTTATGAGAACTTTGGAAATTTGACCATTTATCATTAAGACCGTATAATCTTGCAGCATATTGGGCAAGGGATCGTTGGGCTGGAGGCAAATTTTGAATATTCGATTTAAATTTACCAAGCTTTTCATAAGCATCCGCTTGCAATTCGAAGAGCTTATTCATTTTTAGAGTACAAATCACACTAAGGAGGAAATCAAAGTCCAACATTTAAAAAAAATTGATAGAAAATTAAATGAAAATGTCTACACAATCAGTTCAATTTAATCTAATTTCATCTTATCACTGCACAACGCAAAGGCTGTGTATGTCCGTTATAGGAATTGGTTTTGTCCAGTACTACCGATAGAATTACTTCGCATGTGCGCAAATATTTTTCTTGTTATTAGAAAAAATTAAAAAAAAGGTCTGTCATCTGTTATCTATATCACTCTTCACTGTTTGTAACAATTTAGAACGTATAAATAGTTTTTTTTTGTTTTTTTAATATGCTTTATGTAGGTGTTGCAATTAGCAACCAAAAATATGTTTTATTGAAAAATATATATATATACAAACAATATAGTTTGTAAATATGAAAAAACATAGAAGATATAATTAAAAAAAAAATATATATATATATATATAAAAAAACGAAAAATAATATACTAGGTAACATATACATACCTCCAGTGGGCGGAAATCTGTGCCACTTTTCCGGTTCTTACTCACAAGTAAAAAGATAAAGACAGCAGCCAGGTTACTGAACATTCCCAACATTCACCTTAAATATGTAAGGTGTTCCAGGTCTTATTATACTTGGCAATATAGTAGCATGCATAAGTGCACCAATCTGATTGAAATCTAATGCAAGATTTCAAAAAAGGTGACCTTTAAAAGAACACCTTAGTGAAATTGAATGTACGTTTTCCAACTAATTGGTAAAGATATTCTGTTCTGTCCTTACAAGGACTAGAACACAATTTCGTAAATGCAACTAAAAAATAAAAACAAAGAAAATCACAACAGTTTTTAGAAAAACTTTAAGCCACTTATCTTATCATCTCCAATATCCAGTGCAGGGTTTTTGTTGCAGGACGTATATGTTCTCACACATAAACAATCACGATGTTGTACAAATTTTAATTTTTTAATTATATTTTTTCACAATTAAATATAAATATTTGTTATACAAAAACAAAACACAACACCAATAGGGCGTGCGGAGCACTACTTTCCAATATTGAAAACTAGGCGGCGTGACCATTGCGTTTATGGATGATATCTGATACCTGCTTAGCTTGAACGGGATTTATTTGCTTGCGATCCCAATTTAATTAGTTAAATCAAAATTTATATATGGTCATGAATTGTTGTATACCCAGTGCTCTAACAAATTCAATAAAAACAAAATTTCAAGCAGATTTCATCAGTTTCCTAAGTACGGAAACTTAAATCTGAATGGATTTGTAAGTTGGTAAGTTATGTCGCGTTAGCAGCACTTGGGAGCACTTTACAAAGAGTGAATATAATATAGCAAACATTTTATCGAAGTCAGTTGTACCTTCTAAAATCTTGCTATTAACAAAGCTACAATTACTTTGCAACAAGAATACTAGTAAAGCAGCAAAAGAAGAGCTGTCTAGACGACTTAAACAGAAAACAGTATTAAAAATACGAAGCAAGGTAAGTTGACAAATTCCTAAATTGTTTGTACAATTTATATTTAATACTCATTTTCCTTAAAGAGGCCTGTATTACATCTAGGAATTGCTTGCACCTAGGAGCAGGTATAATAACATGACTTCCGAGACAATTTACGTTTTTCCCAACATAATCTACAAATTTATATTTTGATGTTATTTATATTTCGTCAATTTCTGTTTGTTACCAGCGGTTTTTACATCATGGAAACGGAGCTTTTCTTTAAGTTAACCTATATTTTCTTCATTATATTTAATTTTTGAAATAATAATTGCAATATAAAGTAAATATTACACCTATTTGACAGCTATAAAGTGCCATAAACCCGATTGTGCTGCCAAGAATCCTGTTGTCAGTTTTACAAGTATTTGCATGCCCCATTGAGATAAGTTTGTCATTTAATGACAAATGTCAAACCACAACATTTAAATTGTGGCGCCCCCGTCATCTCAAAATCATAAACTCCCACAGCGCCGTGATGAGCTTGCGCAAAATCGAGAACAACAGCCAGCAACTAAGCGAAGCCACAGAACAATAGACGGCAGCTGGCCACACCCATATAAAAAGGGGGCAATTTCAGAAGAAAAATCACTTGTTGCTCGGTATTTCACCAGTAAAGGTCAGCTAGTTGGACTATTGCCACTAGCATATTTTTCTCACTTTCCTCAAATTTTTGTAGGGTTGTTCCCACAAGCAAATATTTTTCCTCACACACAGGTAATAACACATGAAATTTTTCTGGGATATTACCAGAAGAGTTTCTATTAATTAAAATAATACTGAAATATAGAAGAAATTCATGGTTTTGGGATATTACGAAATTTAGAATAGATTCTATGATTTCAGATCTCCTTTCTTCATATAAAAACGAGGAAAATATTCTGGGATATTACCAGAGAATTTCTCATTTAAATTTTTCATTATACAATGAGATTAGAGAATGAATTCATAGTTTTGGGACATTACCAAGCGAAGAATAAAATTCTGTAGTCTTAAGTTTTTTTTGTCTCCTCTTTTGTTACTAACTATTCAACAAAGTTAATTTGGGAAATATCCAATTAACTAAAGTTAGCGTAAGAGTTTCACAAAACATTTCATTTCGGGACATATCTAAGTGAAGTGCGGCAGGAAACTCCAGTCAATCGGGAAATCAATAGTATTGGGCGATTTCTATACTAAATAGAAATCCCGGTTAACATCTAGGCTAAATCGGCGGCAAACCTTTTGGGATAATTTCAGGGGTTTTTCTCTGATTTGGTTTTGGATGCAGGAGAGGGACCATATCTTGGCATTGAACCTTTTGGGAGATTTTCAGGGGTTCAATCCATAGTCCAAAATTAGGTCAAAAACAGGTAAAGGGATTAGCTACATCAACCATTCAGGGTTGATTATACTACAGGGAGTTGATAAGTATAAAACTTACTAACCCTTTCTTTTTTTTCTCAAAAACATTAATTAACGTTTAATTATATTGAATTTTCGAAAAAAAATTTGAATTGCTAGCTATTTTTTGCTTTATTACAATTTTTCTCTTCTCTTATTGCAGACTATTAGTAATAAGTAGAATTTAAGAGAATTCAATAGTTAAGATTTTTTTTTGATTATTTTCTTTTCTTTATTTTGTTAATTTTATTGTTTTTTTTTTTGGCTTAAATTATTATTTATTTGTAGAAATATTGTTAATTTTAAGAATACTCATTAAACGTACTAAAAGCAGGTTAATCTTTTAATCACACAATTTCATTCATTTTATTACTTTATTTTTTATGTACAGCCATAGGAGCTGTAACATTGTTCCTTCAAAGCCGAATAAACCGGTAGCATAATACGTTTATTGAGTGTTCAAATTAACAAAAAAAAAAAAAAATAGCAATTCAAATTTTTCTGTGTTTGGTGAAGGAAGACTAACTAAAATGGAAGCACTTATAAAGAGACAAAGAGTTTTCAAAAAAGTTTTGACTCACGCTGCCTCTAATTATGAAGAGAGAGTAGGTTCAGGGCAACAGTTAACTAAAGGTTATCTGAAGCAAAGAACCCGAAGCATTGAGGATTTGTGGGAACATTTTTTGACTAATCATCAAAGATTATTAGTAGAGTTTGAGGAAACAGCACTCAAGGACTACGAAACAAGCCGTGATTTTGCGGAATGCGAAGGAGTATACTTCGGATTTTTAGGGGAGCTCTCAGAACAGCTATCAAAGCTTCAAGAGCTTGAAGAGCCAAAGGTAACTAACCAACAGGCAAGTGTAATCAGTGCCCCCAAAACGGAAATAAAATTGCCGAGCATTGAAATTCCGAAATTTTATGGTGATTACACTAAGTGGAGATCTTTCCACGATATTTTTGAATCTTTGATACACAAAGATTCTGAAATACCCTTAGTACAAAAGTTGCACTATTTAAAGTCCAATCTATCTGGAGAACCAGAAAGGATATTGCGACAATACGATGTAACTAGTACTAATTATCAACCAGCTTGGGCAGAGTTGACACAAAGATACAATAATAAAAAAGTATTAGTGTTCACACAACTCAAAGCCTTATTTCATCAAGCTATAGTAAAAGGTGAACATGAAAGTAGCCTAAAAAATTTACATGATAAAACAAAGGAATGTTTACATGAATTGGAATCCCTTGGAATAGGTACAAAGACCTGGGATCCAATAATTATTTCCATAATAACTCTAAAATTACCTGTGGAAGCTCGAACTCTATGGGAACAATCAATTTCCAAGAGGACAGAGATTCCGGAGTTAAAGGAAATGTTTTGTTTCCTAGAATCTCGCTTCCGAACTTTGGAAGCTATTAACCCTAGTAAGGTTGAATATGTTGCCATGAACAAACATGGACAAAATAAATCATTAAACTATCACGTCAACGAACAATATGGTTGCGTGGTATGTAAGGGAGACCATCGCAATCAAAACTACGATGATTTCCGACGGCATAAAATTGACACTCGTCGGAAGATCCTGTTGAAACATAATATTTGTTTTAACTGTCTACAAAAACATACTGAATCTTGTACGATGAGTAAAAGGTGCCCGGTGTGCAAAGGAGAACATACAATCCAGAAATGCACACAATTTAAACAAAAAGGTTTTAATGCAAAACGTGAACTTGTGATGAAGAACAAGTGTTGCATTTAGCAACCAGAAATATAGTTAAAAGAATAATAAAAAAATACAAACAATATGGTTTGTTTATATGTACAATAGATATATATAAAAATATAGAATATGCAAAAAAATATTAAGAAACATATACATACCTCCAGTGGACGGAAATCTGTGCCACTTTTTCCACTTTTTACTTTCAAGTAAAAAGTTACATACTGCAGCCAGGTTGCTGAACATTTTTAACATTCACCTTAAAGTTGTAAGGTGTTCCAGGTCTTACTATACTTTGCAATATGCACCAGTCTTATTGAAATCTAATGCAAGATTTCAAAGAAAAGACGACCTTCCAAGGAACACCTTGGTGAAATAGAATGTATTTTTCCAACTGATAAATGAATAAAGTTCTGTCCACGCAAGGACTAGAACATGCTGTAAACACCAGCAAACATAGCTAAAATTGAAAATTAAAACAAAATCACTAGTTTGAACAGAAACAAGAAAAAACAACTTTTTAAAAAAAAAGAAACACTTATCTTTTCATCTGCAATATCCAGCGCAGGGTCTTGTTGCAGGACGTATATGTCCTCACAAATAACTAAACATAAGTTCCTAGAAGTTTATTTGCAATTTACTTGTATTTTTTCTATACAATAAATATAAACTTGCACAAAAATCACAACACAAATTTAATTAAATTTGTCATTTAATGACAAATGTCAAACCACTCATATAAATAGTGGCGCCCCCGTCAACTCAAAATCGTAAACTCCCACAGCGCCGTGGTGAACTTGCGCAAAGCCGAGAACAATAGCCAGCAACTAAGCGAAGCCACAGCACAATGGGCGGCAGCTGGCCCCAACCATATAAAAAGGGGGCGATTTCAGAAGAAAGATCACTTGTTGCTCGGAATTTCACCAGTAAAGGTCAGCTAGTTGGACTATTGCCACTAGCAATTTTTTCTCACTTTCCTCAAATTTGTTGTATGGTTATTCCCACAGGCAAATATTTTTCCTCAATCACAGGTAATTAGTACATGAAATTATTTTTGGGATATTACCAGAAAATTTTTCTGTAGTTTAAATACATTCTGAAGCATAGAATAAATTCAAGATTTTGGGATATTACCAAATTAAGAATAGACTTCTATGATTTCAGTTTTTTTTCTTCATAAAAAAGAGAAAATATTCTGGGATATTACCAGAGAATTTCTCATTTAAATTATTTATACTGAGATTGGAGAGTTAATTCGCAGTTTTGGGATATTACCAAGCTAAGAATAAAATTCTGCAATCTAAGTTATTTGTTGTCTCATCTTTTTGTAACTAACTACTCAACAAAGTTAATTTGGGAAATATCCAATTAACTAAGGTTAACGTAAGGGTTTCACAAAACATTTCATTTCGGGATATATCCAAGTGAAGTGTGGCAGGAAACTCAAACCAAACGAGAAATCAATAGTATTGGGTGATTTCCATACTAAATAAAAATCCCGGTTAATATCTAGGCTAAATCGGCGGCAAAACCTTTTGGGATATTTCCAGGGGCTTTTTTGCTGATTTTGTTTTGGATCCAGGAAAGGGGCAATATCTTGGTATTGAACCTTTTGGGAGATTTTCAAGGGTTCAATCCATAGACCAGAGTTAGGTCAGAAACAGGTACAGGGATTAGCTACATCAACCATTCCGGGTCGATTACAAGACAGGGAGTCGATAAGTATAAAATATTACTAACCTTTTTTTGTTTCAAGAAGATAATAATTAACTCCTTTTTTTAAATTGAATTTTCTAAAAGAATTTGAATTGCTATTCTTTTTTTTCCGCTTTATTAATTTGTTCCTTTAATAATTAAGATTTTTTTTAATTACTTTATTTTGTTAATTTTATTGTTTTTTTTTTAATTTAATTATTATTTATTTTTTTAAATATTGTTAGTTTGTAAGCATACGCAATAAATGTATTAAAGGCAGGTTAATTCTTTCAATCAGCAATTTACATATTTTATTACTTCCATTTTTATTTTCATTTAATTTCTTTTATGTACAGCCATAGGAGCAGTAACAACAAGCTTTGCACAAATTGCTTAAAAACGCACAATAAAGAAGCATGTCCAAATAAAAACGGATGCTTCAAGTGTGACAAACGTCACCACACATGGCTACATGAAGACCAAAATATGTCTTCAACAAAGCGAAGGGCTGTTGAGACCATACAATCAAGACAGTCAGAGAATTCTGTACCATCAACTTCGGCCAATGCCTGCTCAAATCAGCAGAAAGCCACACAAGCACGATTAGCTACGGCTATAGTACATGTAAGGGACAGAAGTGGGATAACAATTACCATGCGAGCCTTGGTTGATCTAGGATCACAAAGTTCTTTTATAACCGAAGCTGCTTTTCAATCCTTCCAACTGAAAGGCGTTTGAACGCCACTTCAAATCACTGGATTGGGATCTACACAAGTGGCAAAGGCAAACAAAGAAGTGTATTTCCATGTGAGATCAGCCAGCTCAGCTGATTTTGAAATCCCATTGCGGTCTTATGTTATCAAGAACACACATAAGGTCTTCTGATTAGACTCATATAAAAGGCTTGCAATTAGCAGACCCAGAGTTCCTAAAGGCAGGAAAAATAGACCTGTTGTTGGGTGTGAATACCTATGCAAAAATATTATGCAAGGGAATTAAAAGTGGACCTGAAGGTTCCCCCATAGCTCAGAATACAAGGCTAAGGTGGATTCTTTTCGGAGAAACACAGCACCAGAAAATCAACTGGGCAAAAGCAAGATTTTTTTGCATTCACCACAAGTAGTGCTGATGACTTAGCACAGCTAAATAGGTAAGTGCGGAAATTTTGAGAATGGGAAGAGCTCAAACCAAAACGTAAACTCACCAAAGAAGAAGAGCAATGTGAGCAATACTTTAGTGCGAATCATAAACGCCTTGATAATGGCAGTTATGAAGTTAAGCTGCCATTCAAATCACAGGCAAGGTTCCCGAGCTTGGGGAATCAAAGATAATGGCGTTAAAAAAATTAGCTCAACTCGAGAAAAAATTTGTGCGAGCTGCCGACATATGAGCTGAATATCATAAATGTATTCAAGAATATTTAAACCTGGGGCATATGTGTAAAGAAAATAAAACCACACAAAATGCGAATACCGAGAGGTATTATTTACCCCATCATGCTGTTCATAAGGACAGCTTTACTACCAAATTAAGAGTAGTATTTGCTGCTTCCGAAAAGTCACCAAAAGTTGTACTCAACCTTGCTAAAATGGCGTGTACATAGATATGCAGTGACGCCGACTACCTAAGGATGAAATAGAGCAAGAGTTGCGATTAAACTTTGAAGATGACAACCAAGTCAACGCTCTAGGAATCTAGTGGCATCCAGCCACCGACAATTTTATATTTGCCTTCAAGGCTTCAGAATTTGAAGTGGAAGCCACAACAAAAAGAAAAATTTTGTCGCAAGTAGCAAAGCTATTCGACCCTTTAAGTTGGATAGCTTCCTGTGTAGTTTTGGCGAAAATTATCGTCCAGAAATTATGGATGCATGGACATACCTGGGACGAAATAGTCCCAGAAGTATTCAGCGAGGAATGGAGGCAGTTCAAGATACAGCTGCCTAACATATTGAAATTAAAAATTCCTCGCTGGATACATACCGAGCAAGACAGAGACAACGGTCAATTGCATGGGTTTTGTGACGCATCAAATTCAGCGTACGCAGCTGTCGTCTACATGAGAATTCAAGACAATGAAGGCACAATAAAAAGAACATTGCTCATTTCAAAAACTCGAGTCACTCCCGCAAAGCCAATTACTCTGCCAAAACTTGAGTTAAGTGGAGCAGTGTTGTTAACTAGACTACTAAGTCAAGTTCGAGCTGACATGCATATGAATAATGTCAGCAGCTTTTCATGGAGCGATTCAAAAATCGTATTGGCCTGGATATCAGGTCATCCAAATAGATGGAAAACTTATGTGGCAAACAGAGTTACCGAGATACAAGAAGGAAACCTAAATAATACGTGGGGATATGTACCTACAAAGGATAATCCTGCCGATATGGCATCACGAGGTCTAATGCCAAAAAACATTCAAGACTGTGAGCCTTGGTGGACAGGTCCTAGTTGGTTAAGGCAGCCAAGCCAAGACTGGCCACAAGATAAGAGCCTTAGCAGAGAGACATCTTACAAACTAAAGACAGTAAAAGCTCTTGCAATGCAAAAAAGCGAAGGGCTCGAAACAATAATTGAGCGATTCTCGTCATACAAACGATTGTTGCTTGCCACTGCACAATGTCTCCGATTCGTCCATAATTGTAGACATAAAGAGGAAAGGAACATTGGCAGATTGACACCAGCTGAAATAGAAACAGCCAAAATAAGATTAATCCTGCAAATACAACAGCAAGGATTTGAAAATGAATTCAAGCAGTTAAAAGCTGGAGAAAATTTGCACAAAAATAGCAAAATAATAGGGCTTTGTCCATTTTTAGACAAAGATTCAGTCTTGAGAGTAGGTGGCAGGTTGCAAAATTCAGACCTCCTAATCTCAACACGACACCCAGCAATATTACCCAAAGATCATCATTTAACTAATTCAGTGATTGATCACTACCACAAAGAAACTTTGCATGGTGGACCACAACTGGTCCTAAATACCATACGAAGTCAGTTTTGGATCATTAATGGACTACACGCCATTAAGAGAAGGATTCATCTCTGCGTAATATGTGTTTGACATCGCGCTGCAACACAACAGCAGCTTATGGGCAGTCTACCCAGTCCTCGAGTGTCACAGGCACACACGTTTGAGAAGACGGGGTTAGACTATGCTGGTCCTATTGATGTCAATAACACAAAATAGCGGGGATCCAAAACATACAAAGGATACCTGTGTTTATTTGTGTGTATGGCAACAAAAGCCATACACATCGAAGTAGTCTCCGACTTAACGTCTGAAACCTTTCTCGCAGCATTTAAAAGATTTGTTGCAAGAAGAGGTTTATGTGCTAATATATATTCCGATAACGAAACAAATTTTATTGGGGCAAACAAAATTCTTCAGCAAGAATACAAAAAAGCAATCGCTGAAGCAAATGAACAAGCAGCTCACAGTACTGCAGCCATGGGGATCAAATGGCATTTTATACCTCCTGCAGCTTCACATCAAGGTTGACTTTGGGAGGCAGGTGTAAAAAGTATGAATCACCATTTGCGTCGAATTTTAGGTTCAACAACATTAACAATAGAAGAACTAAATACATTAGTCATTCAAATAGAAGCATGTCTCAATTCCAGACCGCTGCACGCTATCACTGCAGATCCAGAACAACTGGAAATTCTTACCCCAGGTCACTTCCTAATTGGAAGACCGCTACTAGCAGTACAAGAACCCACTCAAGAAGAGCCAAATCTGCACCTTCTAAGACGATGGAAGCTGATTCAGCAATTACGCCAACAATTCTGGAAAAAATGGTCAACAGAGTACTTGACCGAAATGGATAAAAGGCAAAAGTGGAATACACCACAAAATAATATTAATATTGGTCAAGTTGTCATCATTAAAGATGAAAAGCAACCACCAACATGCTGGGTGGTGTCTGTAAAAACAACAACCAATACTTTACAGAGACCAATTCAAAAATTGTGGCCCTTACCAGTCAATTTGCAATAACAGTGCAAGAAAGTAAGTTGTGATGTCCGTAAATGTTTGTATATACGTCAACTTTGATGCATGTATTGGTACTGGCCATATATTTCCATTTTTACATATTAGATAAATAATACATAACATTTGTTCAAGAATTAACATAGGTCAAAATAAAAAGATGGAAGATGTTCTAGGAATAATGTACGATGGGCTGATGGACGAGTTTGAAATGGCGTGGACAGAGTTGGCAGACACTGCAATTATCGAATGGGCAGTGTCTCCACTGCCTCCAACACCACCTCTGCCAAATATGCCAGACCTCAACACGCCGCCTACAGAGGTAGAGTTCTAGTTCAAATGCCTCTGCCTCCTAAGCAGCCAAGGTCCAGCAGTCCCGAACATGTTGGCAAGGTAATAGAGGACATCAGCTTGTTGAAAGCATCATCAACACCTACACCACAGCGAACACCTGAAGATCAGAGAGCCAATAAAACGTCGAACGAGAAAACGCACGACGTATTCACGGTAGACGGACAACACGTTCGCATCCAATACGAAGAACTGCTATCTATTCCGTGGAAACGCATTCGTAAATCAAAGCGAATGCGATTTAATCTATTTTTAAAGGACGGCGCTTCCATTCGATTGAGGCTGGTGAAAAACAAGGTAGTTTGGTACAATTACCACTGTCCGAGACCAAAGGTTAGCGCTCGTTACAATTTAACAAACAAAACATGATCCCGTCATTTGGATGATGCACAAGGAGTACATGAACGGGGCCAGAAGTTGTTGTAATTAGCAACCAAAAATATGTTTTAATGAAAAATATATATATATCCAAACAATATAGTTTGTAAATATGAAAAAACATAGAAGATATAATTTAAAAAAAAAAAATTATATATATATATATATATATATACAGGGTGATTCTGATCAAGATACCTTCCGGTATACCACGCGATTCCTTGAAGTAAGCTGATCAAAAAATTGTTCCACCCCCCCCCCCCCCCCCCACACCCCTAAAAACCTTCCTTTATGAGCTGTGGTCAGTTGAAGATTTCGTCAATATTCGGGAGAATAAATGAGTATAACTTTTGAACCACGATATAGATTTTGGTTATTGTTGGCTTATTACATAGCCAAGAATAGTAGCTGTTGAAAAGTGTATTACTCTGCATTTTCTAATTAAGCATCTTTAAATTAGTCTCAAATATTTCCAAAATGTTAATTTTTTTACACACAAAAGTTTTTGAAATAAATAACGGTATGTATGAAATTTGCGTGTCATCGAAGTAATCTAAATACAAATTAGTCCATGCGTTGATATATGCAAAAATAATCCATATCCTGATTAATCCGTTAATCCGGCTCGAAGGACCAATGTTGAAGACGATGAATGCAATGAATTTCCTTACTTATGCTCTTGAGTCTCACAAGCCCCTTTGTTGGTTAATTCAGGTGAATATTTGTATTTTTTCTTGCTTCACTAGAGCCTCCTTTGTTGACTGTATCAATTTTTGGGATACACCAAGTTAAATGAATAGATTACGTGACCACTTTGCCTCTATGAACTGCTGCTCTTTATTCAATGAAACTCTTGTACAGACTTAAACTATTATAGATATCCCAAGCAAACTCGAGCCGGTTAATCGTTAACTGTGCATCGAGCAACAAAAGGATTCTATCACAAATTGGCGGGTTTGCTTGGTATACATATATACATTTTATATATAATTTACTTTAGTCATGAATAAATGCAATATATTTAAAAAGCGTTGTGAATGACATCGAGATCGGTAGATACATGAAACTCAGAAATTCAGCAAAACAGAATAATTATCAGAATGCACAACAATTCAAGTTTACAATTCTTTTAGTATATACAAGCATACGTCTTTATTGAGGTTAATCGCTGACAAAATTGACGGTAGGACTGCAAATTCTTCAAGAAGAAATCGTCTGCTATTCTTGAGTTACAAAAAAAGTTGCACCAACACATAGAAGAATAAATATAACCCAGTCGGGAAACGAGCAAAACCTCGAAGTGGATTGCTCGGGGGAAATAAATGAAATAAGCAAATAAAAATTTATAAACTTAATAACCATTTAACAAATTACATATCATTATGTACAAACGTACGAATCGGCCAGAAAACATTCCTAATAGGTACAGGAGCCGATATTTCCATATTAAAAATAGGTGCATTGAAATAAACAGAAGGAATTCAAAAGCATAAAAAATGCAAAATAACAGGTATCGCCCAATCAGAATCGTATTCCCTAGGCACATTGTCAGCCTTAATAAGAATAGAAGACCAAGAAATTCCACAAGAATTTCACATCGTTGATGAAACCTTTCCAATTCTAACCAATGGAATTTTAGGAAGAGGTTTTCTAGTAAACAATTTATACAAAATTGATTGCGACAATTTCACTATTTCAATCTTCTTTGAAGATGTCAATTACATATTGCCCATGTATACACAATTACCTGATTCAAAGCAAATAACAATCCTACCCAGAACTGAAATAATACAAGCAATAAATGCTAACATTAAAGAAGATAGCATAGTTATAAATGAACAAATACAGGAAGGAATTTTCATAGCAAATTCCATAATCCCTGCCAAAGGCATCGCGCACATAAAAATTCTGAACATATTAGATAAAGAAATAACATTAGATAATTTTGAACCAAAATTAAAGGCACTCCAATATTATCATATATTATAAGTTAATCTCAAGCATAACAATGAAAAATTCAGTAATCTTCTCAAAGAATTAAGTATAGAGAATTTGGATCAATATGCAACTGATTCCATACTTAACATCTGCAAAGACTTCTCAGATATCTTGTATTTATCTGGCGATAAGTTAACAGTAAACAATTTTTACAATCAAAAAATATCCACAATAGACAAAAATCCAGTTTACATCAAAAATTATAGACTGCCTCAAACCCAAATAGAGGAAATAAACAGTCAAGTTGAAAAACTTCTTAACGAAGATATAATAGAACCGCCTATTAGCCCATATAATTCTCCACTGGTGATTGTTCCAAAAAAAGCAGAGAATGATTTAAAAAATGGCGTCTTGTAGTTGACTTTAGACAGTTAAACAAGAAAATTGTAGACGACAAATTTCCTTTAACAAGACTAGAAGATGTACTTGGCAAACTTGGAAGAGCTAAATACTTTTCGATACTAGATCTCACAAGTTCTTTCCATCAAATAGAACTAGGCAAAAACGGCATTTTCAAGTAACAAAGTGTACTGTCCGCTATTGGAACGTACACGCAAATTTGAACTTAGTGACACTGAAATGGATGCACTGGTAAATTTGGATCAAGGTCAGTGGTCGGAATCTCTTTTCAAAACAAACACTGTTCACTACGTTTTAACTTTCAGTAAATTTTCGCACTTATTTCTTAAGATTGCTCACTTATTATATTAAGATCAAACTATGTAATGAGGTATTACGTCAGAGATAAACACACACTTATTACCACAGACTTAGAGTATACGATTATCAAGAAAAGTTGTATTGGCATAAAACTCAATATATAAACTTTGCGTCAGAGAATTTTGTATTACACTGAAAACACGTATTATTAGAATAGTTGCAATATAAAATGGTCAAGAGTGTAATACATATAAATATATATATATGTCAAATTAATATAGAACGAAGTAAAGATATGATATTTAATAAATATGCACAAGAAATGTAGAATATGTAAATATATATCTGAGTAAATATATAATAAAATAAATATATGAATAAATATTAATTTGTTACAAGTGACTGGTACTCACCGATCTACAACTTGACCCTTTGTTCCCGTCGAGACCAGAAATAAAGTGTTAATGTTAGTGAGATATTATCTCAGTCGAGACCCGAGATAATATTTTTTAATTCAGTCGAGACCCGGCTTAAACTGTTATCTTATCTTCAGTCGAGACCCGAAATAAGATGCGTTTATTTCCGTCGAGACCAGAAACGATTGTTAGTAAAAGATTATCTTAGTCGAGACCCGAGATAATATTCTTTAAGTCAGTCGAGACCCGGCTTAAATTGTTATCTTATCTTCAGTCGAGACCCGAAATAAGATGCGTTTATTTCCGCCGAGATCAGAAATGATTGTTAATTGTTAAAAATGAAATATCAGTCGGTACCCGATATAAATGTTAGTCCCTAAACAGCCAACTTACTCCAAGCGATGGCAAGTACAAAATGAGATCGAGATCAGTCAGCTTGTCGTTTATATAGCCCTTGCTTGCACACGACACCACTGATAGAGTAGCAGCGGCGCATGATTACAAGAATTGGCAATGCAGCTGTGCTCTTACGGTACTAGCGATAAAATTTGCCTAGCAACGAACAAAAGTGCATAGCAACAAGAACACATGCTGCTGTGTTAAATTAATTATATTTGAAAAAATATTCCCTCTATCACGTTTCGAAGAAATTCCCGTTGGATGGTTCTTCTAATGATGATAATGATAGAGTTGCAAATTGATCTGATTGTATTTGTGCCATGCATTGTAGGCTACATGACAACACATTCTTTTGTTAGATGTTGTACCTATTTTTAGGAAAATTGTAATTAGATTGAATTTATTTTCTTTTCAGATCTCAATTTTAGCATGATATTTTTGTAATATGATCCTTTTTCAGGAAAGGTTTTTATCACGAATCTAACTGGTTTAAACAAATGGAAATAATTTCTATTTAACCTGCTCGTTGAGGCTATAATTTTGTACTATATTCGTGCAATGTGTTATGTAAAAGACAAATACATAGCTTTGTTGGGTTGTGTACTTGTATTTTTATCAAGAGTAATCAGATTAGAGACAAGTTTACAAAATTGTTTATGCTTTGTTTTCAGCATACTTTCTTTTCAGAAGTTGTCTGTTTATAAAAATATATTCGAATCGATTTTGTTCGAACATACTGCCCCTCGTTGAAAGACTGTAAATGTCTTTCAAGTAATTAACCTTAAGCTACCTCCTTAAGAAAGAAGGCAGTTTGAACTCACTCACTAAGCAATTAATTAAGAAAAAGGTTTAGTGTGTGGGCCGTATAAAGCGGGCATCCCTTGCTCAGGATGCTTGGTTTACGAGAAATAGAATTACATGGATGTGATGTTGTATTTATTACTATACGCAATGTTTATCCTTTAAAAGCACAACATTTTCCCGTAACCACCTAACGACTGAGAGTAGATAATCAAAATCAAGGGTGGTGGCTGGGGAGGGGGGGGGGGGGATAATGAATAAATAATAACCAGTGGTGTAAGAAAAGACAACATAAATCTTATGGAATAATCTTGAAGCCAAGTTTTATTTTAACTTTAGGACCATCTTTGTTAGTGAATCGCTGATTTATTTTCTTGGAGCGCTTTAATGCTGTTTGGGATACGGTGGATAAGTTTTTTTAGTATGTAACCAACGTGGTATGTTGATGCTGCTAATGTGATGTAATTCTGTCTTAAATTCGCGCCACTGCTTATCAGTGGGTGCCGGTACTGGTTCATCCCATGAACATCCTGCAAGCCATAAAGCTTGCACCAAGATTTTAGCAGTAATTATAATTGGAGATATCCAGCCAAGTGGATCGAAAAGCATCGCAGCTTCTTAAAGAATAGACCACTTTGTAGGGAGGCAATCTTCTCTTTTCCTATATTTTAGAGTAAAGCAATCAGTTCCTGGATACCAATGAATACCTAACGTTTTTACAGATTCATCGCTTGCGAATCGCAAAGGAAGTTCAACTTCTCTGTATGATTCGGGGATCCTAGATAATAACCCTGAAGAATTTCTAACCCATTTCCTCAAATTGAACTGACGGGAAGATAACAGATTGATAAGCTGATCTTGTATTTGGAAGGCTTCTTCCTTTGTATCTGAGCCTGTAAGAAGGTCATCAACATAGAAGACACGAGGCACTATCTTTGCGGCTTCGGGGAATATGTCAGCTTCATGAACGGCTAGTTGATTGAGCGCTTTTATTGCGAGATAGGGAGCTGGTGTGGTTCCAAAGGTTACAGTGGTTAATTTGTAATTCTTATTAGGTTCATTTTGATTATTCCTCCAAAGTATTCTTTGGTAGTTTTGATCTGGAGGTTGTATCTTTATCATCCTGTACATTTTCTCTATGTCAGCAGATATAGCGAGTTTATACTTTCGCCATCTGAGAATGATTGCAAAGAGTTCAGACTGCAGTACTGGACCAGTAAGCAGCTGTTCGCTTAGACATTTTCCATTAGTCGTTTTTGCTGAAGCATCAAAGACGACGCGAACGTTTGTAGTGGTGTTATCTTTGATGCCAGCATGATGAGGAAGATAGTAACTTTGTGCGTTGCTTACTATAAGGTTAGCCACTGTCATGTGACCTAATGTCTTGCATTCGTTAACACAAGTTTTCTATTCCTGATAGAGTTCAGGATTTCGTTCTAATTGCCGTGTTAGGCTGTAGAACCTACGTAATGCCATACCTCGAGAGTCGCCTAGGCTAGGACTTTCTGTTTTTTTACAAAACTCGTCACATTCTTGATCTGCTTTAGACAGCTTTCTTCCTGGATTAACTTCCTCAGTTTTCCAAAACTGACGTAAAAGTTTATCCAGTGAAGTGTCGTCGTCGTCGTAATGAGCCTTTGCTGTTAACGCAGGCGCTGTTAAGAATGTGGATGTATTTTTTAGCTTTCCGAAAAGTATCCATCCGAGGGTACTGTTTTGGGCAGTTGGTGTTCCTGGAGGACCTTTCCGTACACCTTTCAAGAGAACTTCGCTATACACATATACTCACCACACACACACCATTGCTAATTAAATAAGATTGAATTAATCAGACAAGACAGCCATAAGGTGATTCACTGCATTTTTTTGTATATGCCGAATGCCATACAAAATGTGAAAATAAAACAAAAGTCATGTCTACCTGTTTATGGACAAGCGAAGTGCATTATGCACATATGAGTGTCATGTATCAATGAATACACGACGGCAAAGCTTTACGCTATGCTTATGCTTTGCAATGGGAAAAGCAAACCAACAGCATATGATACGATAGAGTAAACGATCAATGAAAAGCATTACATTGTAGCTTTCTTTGTTTACTTCTACCTGGCTGAAACTTTGGGTATTGCCCACTGTGCATTATTTGCATGCACAGCAATTATGATCAATATTGAAAACAGCAATGACCGAAGGCTTGCGATTGGTTGAAATGATCGAAATAAGTAATGTCAGCAATTTTCATAATGTATAAATTCAGTTTAATTATATGAAATAAATCAGAGTTTATATTGAACTCCACTGGTGCGCATCTTATTTATTTAGATCCCAACTGCGAGCTCCCTAGCTCCGACATGGCAGCACCTCAAGGTAATTGAGCTCTCCAGCTCTACCTTATTTTTATCTGGCTATCCTAACAGATAGCTCTATAGCTCCCACCTGGAATAGCGGCTTGGCTAACAGAGAGCTTTATCGCTTCTACCTGCCAAGCATACTGTCTTACAGCGCTTTAAGAAGCACTAAGACAATATAGTAGAAAACTTTAACGTTTCTTTTTCATTACCAGATTTGAGTAAAGAAGAAACAAGTTTTCTACAGGTGTAAAGAAATATATATGACGTGAAAAACACATTAACAAGGACCAAGCTATAAAAACTATGTTACATTTAAAATTAAACTAAAACAAACTTTAAAAAAAAAAAAAAAGTAAAATGTACAAACACGAGAATATGTAGTTATAAAATTTTTGTTAATTAGTTAAATAAATAAGATAGAAATTAAAAAAAAATGTAAAGTGAGAAGAAAATAAAGGGAATGTGAATGTGAAAGAACAGAGGTGAAACGAAAAAAGTAAGGAAAGGAAAATAAGAACATTTTTATAGGTAGTAAGAATGTAAGGAAAAGTGTAAAGAATCTGAACTAAACGAGAACCGACATATTTTCAATTTAAAGACTGTTGCGCTCTACAGATCTAGTTCGCTGCTGAAACTAGTTTTTTCAAGGGGGAGGGATGTTATGGATATATGGAAGATTCTTCCAGCAGCCAAGGGCGCATTTTAGTGAAATAATAATTAACAGTAACATCGCATGGTATTGTTCTGCAACTGTCGGTTATTTCGCTGATTAGCTCAACAGCTAACCTGGCATGGTAATTGTTATGTAAGGCGATTGATTACTATTAAGTGATACAGGTGCTGCAACTGCTAGAACAAACGACAAGGTTGTATCATTTGTTTATATCCGCGTTGTTAATAAAGAAAGCTTACTTCCGAGTACGGGTTCCATAAAAGACAAATGACTGGTCTATCGAGCGCCGGTAGTATTCTAGCCGTTCACTTCAGTCGCGTTGTACTTTCTGTTATAGTAGCGTCTAGTTTCCGTTCGGTGCGGAGTACAAAAGTAATGATTAAGATTATTAACATAGGTCATCAATTGTAATAAAGAATTAAGGTGTTAAAGTAATTCGAGTGTGTTTTCGTTGATTGATTGCTTTTGGGACACGACAAAGCTAATTATGCTTAAAACATGATTAGCTTATTATCCAAATAGACGAAGAAATTACGTTAGCAGTTTATTCACATTCTGTAATTTAAAAACGAAAAGTTTTTCCCATAAAACGACTTGGGAAAAACAAAAGTTTCAGTTTTCAACCACGTCGTTTTGATAGAAATAATTACCAGGACAAATTTTGCCTTCAGCAAAATCTAAATCAAAACACAAATTCAATACCTTCAGTACTATTTGTGACGAAAAATGCAACATGTATGTACATACGTACATACATATTACGAAAAGAGCTTTCACGATAAGAAATGCGTGCCGCATAATATAATGGTCGAAGATATACGAGGCAACAAAAAGAAAGAAGAAGAGATATAGCGCGAGCTGTCGAAATGTGGTCCTTAAAATAGGAAGGAAGAAAAATTTACACGCAAACTCAAGTGATAAACATAGTCAAACAAAATAAAGGTCCTCTGCTCAACAATCACCCAAAAAATTCTGGAAAAAGAAAAACCAAATATATACGCCACGCATCCTGTTATATTTTCAATGCCTGAAAGGACCGCAGATTCCCGGTAGCAGTGGATTGCCGAATTGTGTGGCCAAGAAAGTTATTAGAGGAGAAATATCATTTACCGACGAATTTAACCACAAAAGAAAAACTTGATTTATACGACGGACGAGCACCTACATTGGATAAGTTCTCTTCATTTTTCATAAATTTTTAAAGAATCAAATTATTTAAACCCTGAACGATACAATTCAGTCAGACCCTGAAAATAAAATTTTTAACTCTGATAAATAGGAAGATAAATACTCATAAACTCTAGTATACAACCCCAATACAAAGCCTATAGAATAAGTAAAGAGAAAATAGCGTTGATGACCTTGGCAAGAAGTGAATACTAAGGTAGTTTAGGATTACTCTATATTTCATTAAAATAATTTTATTACTAGTCTGATAAGATAAATGTTAAAAGGTTGTAACGGAGTTTCGGTGGGATGTCTGCGTATAGCTCGTCGGGCCAGGGTTTCTTAAAATGAAACTCCATCAGTTACAACATAAACAAAAATAAATCTTTATTTAACAAAATAGCCTAACAGTTACACAGCTAACTTAATCTAGTTCTATCTATCACCTATACTAGAGACTATGTAGTGGTAAGGGGAACTTCACACGGCCTACCACTATGATAATAGTTCTGAACTTAATACTAAAGAGACTAGTTCTTTACAAATTCAATATATATCCTAGATGTATGTATCCTATACTGAAAACTAGGTAGTGGTAAGGGGAACTTCACACGGCTTACCACTATGCTAATAATTCTGAATTCAACACTATAATAACCTGAGAGGGAGACAGTGACGTATCAAGATAATATTTGCGGAGGGGGATATTTCACACAGACCTCGCTTTTTAGAAGAAATACGGGGACCTCACGCACGACGTACCTATGACTTAGTTCTAATACACTTGGGAGGGGATACAGCGGATAGTACGGGGATTTTTCACACGTACCAGGGGTATGTTAAGGCGGGATAGTTCACGCTAACTTTAACACAACGGATGGGGACGAATGGTTCGGGAAACAATCACACGACGTACCGGGGAAAATGTTAAGGCCGGATATTTCACACTAACTTTAACACAACGGATGAGGACGGATGGTACGGGGATTGCTCACACGACGTACCAAGGAAATGTTAAGGCGGGATAGTTCACGCTAACCTTAGCACAACGGTTGAGGACGGATGGTACGGGGAATAATTACACGACGTACCAGGGAAAATATTAAGGCGGGGTAGTTCACGCTAACCTTAACACAATGCATGAGGACGGATGGTACGGTGATTTCTCACACGACGTACCAAGGAAATGTTAAGGCGGGATAGTTCACGCTAACCTTAACACAACGGATGAGGACGGATGGTACGGGGAATAATCACACGACGTACCAGGGAAATGTTAAGGCGGGATAGTTCACGCTACCTTAACACAACGGATGAGGACGGATGGTACGGGGAATAATCACACGACGTACCAGGGAAATGTTAAGGCGGGATAGTTCACGCTACCTTAACACAACGGATGAGGACGGATGGTACGGGAAACAATCACACGACGTACCGGGGAAAATGTTAAGGCCGGATATTTCACACTAACCTTAACACAACGGATGAGGACGGATGGTACGGGGATTTCTCACACGACGTACCAAGGAAATGTTAAGGCGGGATAGTTCACGCTAACCTTAGCACAACGGTTGAGGACGGATGGTACGGGGAATAATTACACGACGTACCAGGGAAATGTTAAGGCGGGATAGTTCACGCTACCTTAACACAACGGTTGAGGACGGATGGTACGGGGATTTCTCACACGACGTACCAAGGAAATGTTAAGGCGGGATAGTTCACGCTAACCTTAGCACAACGGTTGAGGACGGATGGTACGGGGAATAATTACACGACGTACCAGGGAAATGTTAAGGCGGGATAGTTCACGCTGCCTTAACACAACGGATGAGGACGGATGGTACGGGGAACAGTCACGCGACGTTCCAAATAATTATTTAGAAAATGCATGGGGATTACTCACACGGCGTGCTAGGGTTTTCTAGTGAACGAATTTCGCGCTCCACTAGTCACCCAGTAAAATGTCTGATCACCTAACTCGTCGAGCTCGCTGACCAGACTGATTTCTGTGGGCGAATGGTGTGCTTTATATAGCCGGGGGTCAGAGTTTCTCAGTGGCTGAGTGCCTGATGCTTCTTCTAGTGTAAGCTCTTTTGAAAAGCCGTTCTTGTACTTGTCTAGTACATGTGCTGGCGCATGCTGATCATGCAGCCTATGACTACTGCAGCTGGTTTGTATATCTCAGTGGCGAGGTGACTTAAACTTAAGTTGAAGTTTCAGTTAAATAACCCAGTGGCGGGCAAAAAAATAATTTAATTCGGTTTAAAATTTGTAACTTCGTTACAAGGTTAGGTTAATAGTGGGTTCTTGTATTTTTGCAAAACATGATAATTGTTATCATGATAAAAAACTCAGATAGATAAGTAAAGATACTAGATACCTACACATGGTCTCCGCATATATTTATAGTGGTGGTTTGTACTGGTACCCCAATGAATCACAGAAGACAGTCACGTAGGGGCGCAATGGCTTCGAAGCCCAAAACCGTCATTTGTTCTTGAGAAGGGTAGCCCAATGAAGGCCACTTGTAGACATAGTTGTATTAGTTTTTAATGAATCTATTTTCATTTTCTTTGCATCACGATTGTACATGAAAACAAGAGTATGCAAGTATTTTTTTTTCAATCGTTATATCGTAAACTTGTGTGATAAAGATCGAATAATACAGCAGACATATTGACGTACGAATCTTAGTTTTGCATACAATTTCTCATATTATATATATATGTAACAAAGATTACCTAAAATAACGCAAGATCGATTATTCTAAATGTCATCTGGTTAGCCTAAACGATCTAAGTTTAAATTTACTATAAAAGGAAGCTGTAACATTTCAACCGCTTATCAGTTCATTACGCGTTTCAGTAAATCAGACAGTGCCATTATTACGAGATAAGAAGTAACTATATCAAGAAAATATTAAAAAAGAACACTCATTGATATTTAGTAAGAATTTATTTGAACGCTTGCGATTGTGTCTTCAGGTACTAAGTTTTGGTGGCATTGACTTTAAAATTAATTAATTACTCTCAATTTTGGACACCATGAAATTGCCGTATCATTTTTGCGTAAAACAAACATTATAACGAATTTAAAATGCGCTGAACTTCTTAATATTACTCTTCTCGTTCTTCTGGAGCCCTCTTTACGATGAAGTTCGACTGAGTCCGCTACTCCGTTTTCTGGCAATTTATCATCATTGGGGACGCCAAAATTAATCTACTGCCCTCAGTGTCCTAAGGGTGGATGGGCAATAGCAGTTAAGGCAGAACATTTGCGCCTTCAAGTGAGCATGCGTGAGTGGAGTAAGGGTCCCTTACACATTTCTTGTTTATGGTGATTGGACAGCAGCGGGTTCTTCGTAGAACCCCCCCCACACTCTCCGTCAATGGTCGATGCGAACTAGCGTGCCGCCCTGTATTAACATTGCCTCTGAATGATCTGTCATGCTGGCAGTCTGGACTTCACTGCCTAACCAATCCGTCAACAACATAATTCCATAACAACTAATGCATTGCATGTATATGCGCGCCGCGATTTCGAACGACGGGGCGGTGGCTGATGTTTATGAAAACATCAAAATAAATTATTTCAAGCCATCGTCCATCGAAAAATATTTTGGACATGTTTAATAAAGTCCAGAATAAATGCTAAAAAAATTTCAGGGTAACGAAATACAATTAAGCATTTTCTACCCTGAACAACGGCTCTTGATCACGATTAAAGTGATCAAGCAGAGAGTTGAATTTTGAACTTGAAAAGAGTTGGTTCATAGTCTTTGATCGATGTAAATGAGAGAAACTTCGGTGTAATTTTTTTGGAGTTGATTTTTGCATATCGACGGCTGGGTTTAAAAGAAAGTAAGATATTAAAAAAATGGTTGTGTTGGTCTAAATCGAGGAAACGATTCTGTAAAGAGAAAATGCTACAAGAAAAATTGCCAGAGATGGGTTCGGAATAAGGTTATAGTTGCGTGTATTCAGAATAAATAGAAGTTGTGTCCATTTCAATTTCAAAAATGTGAAAATAAAAAAGGGAAATAGAAATCAATTGTGAGTAAACCTCAATAAGATAATCTTTGTGAATCGTAATAAAAAATGTGTCAAACAAAAAAGTGTGTTTAACGCATCCCGTACAAGACAACCTCACGAATACCATCAACAACGAGCGGATTACACGGGTAGAAGAAAGTAAAAGAAAGCGCCATCTGTTGGAAATATGAACATCCTGAGGTTAGTGACATCCTAGTAAACTCTCGGTCCGGAGAACGGAAGATTCAGGAAGGTTCTAGGATAATTCGTTGAGTATAAATACGGCGCTTCTCATATCCAGGAGGCGAGTATTATTTCAGACAGTGAAGTGAACGAAGTAAACTATTTTGATTATTAGATATAATAGATATAATTAGAAGTACAGTACTAGCGATAGCTATAAAGAGTTGATTTGATAATTATTTGTGAATTGTGAAAGTAAACAGAAAAGTTAAATAAAGAAGGAACTTTTGAATTATATCTGAAATATGTGCTTTAAATAACGAACTAAAGCCACGCTCGTAATTGTATTTAACAAAGAGCTCGGTTTCTTTCTTAAGCAACTCGAATTTATCGAATTGGACTTAAAGGTTTACTTCTTTCAATCTTCTGAATACTTTGCTCAAGGGATCAATATGTTCCTTGCAATGAACTTAACAATATGGTGATATCATCAAAGTAAGCCAGGCAGATTCTGTTTATAAAATCATGTAGAACGCTATTCTTCAAGCGTTGAAACGTGGCTGGGCCTGTCTTCAACCCAAATGGAATAGGTAAAAATTCGTAGTGGCCAATTTCAACACTAAAAGCAGTTTATGGATGTCGTTTTCATCAATCTCAATTTGGTGAACACCTTTCACTAAATCTAGCATAATGAAATATTGACATTTCCCTAGCTTGTCAAGAATTTCATCGATATTCGGGACTGGGTATTTATCATCTACCGTTCCTTCGTTTAGTTTACGATAATCGATGTCAATTTTGTTTTTGAGCTGTCATCGGCCTTCCAAATAGGTGCGAATTAAATTAAATTACTTGATCGGATGATATTTTTTCGAGCATTTCTTGAATCTGCTCTTCGACTTCTTCCTTATGTATACACCGATATAATTTACATTGGGTTGAAATGTTATTTATAGTACGAATCTCATGATTTTTGCGTTGCTGAAAGTAAGGTTCGGATTTGCTTCGTAAAATATTGCATTATAATTTATGACCTATCTTACTACAGCGGTTCGCTCTTCTGAATTCAAATTGTTAATCCTCGGTTGGTCCAGAAGAGGTTTGGGTTCCTTAATTTTTATTATGTTAAAATTCCCTTCATCTACCTTCTCTACTTTCAGGGGATTGATTAGTAGTTTCGGGGTATCTTTGAATATTTCTACTTCTGCCTACAACTTGTAATTTTCGTTGTTATAGATTCCCTCTGTGATGACGAACGAGTCATGTTCGGCTCGCTGTGCCTTTAAATAACTTAATCCATCCCTTTGAAGCACATGTTAATTCAATTTGATGGGTTTATACTCTTCCTCTTTGCATTCTTCGTACCGTTCGAAATGCAAATTAATTTTGTTTTTGCCCGACGTAAGGATATTATTTTTATATTCTTTATTTATTTGGAGAAGACTTAGGATATTGTTGCCAATTATCCCGTCGTATGCACTATGGAACTCACAAACTAGCATTTATTAGAGCTTTTTCCTCAATTTTTACATTATGATTTAGAGTTTTTAAATTGAGAGCTTCTTTGAGTTCTATTTTCCATTTCGGGTGGCAGAGGTTAGGGTTTGTGATTGAACGTGTAGCTCCCGTATCAATTTTGAAGTTTAGTAGAATTGTTTTCGACCTGACTATTATATAGAGAAGCTTGCATTTTTTAAGCAGTTTTTATTTTTATTTCACAGCTTTTTCACAACAATTTATACAATTAAGTTTTACAATTTTTCGGCAGATTTTATTTAATACATTAGCTTACCTCACAGTTTTGGGATACCTTTTTGAACCTTTTTTCCACAATTAAAAAAAAAATAAACAGGCAATCCGACTTTCCTCGACGGGGTTTAACCCTTTCGCGGACCACTTTTTTAGTTGCTGTTCCCAGAACGTCACTTGCCATATCTTTTACATTTTTAAAGATAATGAAATTCTGAAAACAGCAAAATGAAAGAAATCAAGTAATTATAATAATTTAATCATAAAATGATGATGCACATTTTGACGTGTATTGCCGTCATGATACCTATGATAACTGAAAGGTTGTGGTAAGAGGCATGACGTCAATAGACGTCATGCCGGCTATACACGTCATGATAGTTAAAAATATTTTTTAGTGTTCTGTTCGCCACAATTATGGGGAATAAACGTCTACATAATAGTTTATAAAATTCATAAATAAAGAAAAATATATTATTTATTATTTATTTATACAAAAATATCATATTTTTATTCATATACCATATTGTTACCATATTGCTTTACTTCTTAGCATAAAAAACAGTTCAATTATCAAA
Organism: Dioctria linearis; assembly: GCA_963930735.1. Classification (NCBI taxonomy): domain Eukaryota; kingdom Metazoa; phylum Arthropoda; class Insecta; order Diptera; family Asilidae; genus Dioctria; species Dioctria linearis. The sequence continues at coordinate 155,619,931 of OZ005742.1, read as the reverse complement.
ACTAAAAAACAACAAAACAAAAATAATCTTATTATATAGTAACAGCTGTGCACATTGCAAATTTAAGTTTTATTTATATTCTCAGGTGTGCCATTTTTCAAAACATAGTCAGGCACCAAGAGCTGGCCTGTCTACGCGATTTTTACAACGGTATGATATTTCACGCCTAACTTTTTCCTTGTAGCATTGTTTGCAGCGCAAAAAAGTTGTTTTCCTTGTCTTGTTATCAGCCGAAGGGATTTTTTCTTGGAAATGTTGAATGCTCTGTGGTGGCTCAAGTTGATAATCTTTGAATAATGTTGAAGTTGGAATAGTTTTTCTTGGGCTGGAATAGTAACTTGTCATCTGATCACTTTTATCAACACCTGGCATATTGTAATTATAGGCTTCTATCTCTGCTGGCTTCATTTTCGCCTTCCCGTATCTGTTTTTGACCTCTTTCATTACAGGCTTATATCCAGTTGTGATACTAAATACGTCCCTGTTATCTCTCCATTTACTTACATACACATTTTTATTTCTTTGTCATATGTATTCACCTTTTTTTAATTTTTTTTTTATAACCATTGTAGGATTTCCTTTCCTATTTGATCGCAGAGTTCCAGTTGAGTGTGTTTTCTTTGTAAGTAATTGCCTGGATAAAGAAATGCTATTGTAAAAATTATCCATATATAAATGATGACCCTTGTTCAAGTACGGGTTCATTAGTCGGAGTACCAGAGATTGTGCTTTTCCAATTTCAGGTTTCTCATTCACGGATTTTCCCTAATAAATTTCAATATTTAATGTAAACCCATCTGGAGTGCACAATTCGTAGAATTTTATTCCGTATTTAGCCTTTTTGCCCTTAATGTACTGCCGAAAAGAGAGACGTCCTTTAAATAATAATAAAGATTCATCCAAGGATAAAGTTTCATCTGGATGGTATGCTTCCGAAGAATTTTTTATTATTGCATTCAAAAGCTCTCGAACCTTAGATAACTTGTCGGTTTTATCAGCATATTGTTCATAATTTAGACAACGTAATATCTGCTCAAACCGTCTTCCAGACATGGTCGCAGGAAAAATAGGATGACAATATAACGGCGATTTGCTAAATAAATGACGTACACGCGGAAATTTAATATGTCCTTGAAGTAAACAAAGTGCAAAGAAATGATTAATTTCTTCCACATCTGTTTCCTTGAATTTTTTAAAACGACAGTTTCTAGTTTTATGACCATTATCTTCACACAACTTATTTACATATATATTGGTGCACTTAACAAATGTTTCCATGATTTCTAGTGTCCATATTTTTGTAAATACATCTAATGACGTAGCATTATCAGGAAGAGCAATTTTAATACCAGATTTAGCATTATCAAAATGGAAATCTTGAATACTTTCTGTATCAGACGTCCAGTTATCATCATCACTATCAATATTTTCATCATTATTTGCCTGTTCATTATTATTTAGTGCTTCCACCAAATTTTCGACGGAGATACTTGAATCTGAGACCAGCTCTGGTTCGTAATCTGGATTACCAGCAAACAGACCATCATCTTCAAATGGATCTGTGGAACTGGAATTGATTTCATCCAAATCGTCAAAATCATCATCTTCGACATCAGAAACTTCTGCAAATAATTTTTCTATTTTCTCTCTCCGCCTTTCACATGACATTTTTTGCTGTACAAATTTTAAATTATTTAGTATATTTTATAAATCCTACAAATAAATATTATTACCTTATTACCAAACACAATCTAATTTTATTACCAAAAATAACAATATAACTTTTCACTGAGACACTTTTTTTTTATACTGAACAAATTTCCATAGACATTGACGGCAACAGACGATATGCACAATTCAGGGAATCACAAAAATAGTATTTTTTTATAACAGAAGTTTTTTTTTTTAATATATTTCCTGGTACACCAGAGAAAATATTTGTAGTTCACGTGGGACACTAAATGCACACAATTCATATAAACTCATATATTTCGTGGCGTGTATAACCGTCATGATTTCATTAGCAAAATAATTTTTGACGTGTATACACGGCATGTCCCAACAGAATGCAGTAGTATGACGTGTATGCACGTCATTGTCCATTAAAGGGTTAAAGAACGAACTCCCTGAGGATCCGCGATATTGCACTCAGGTCCCCGTGAGAAATTCAAATGCTTTTTATCCTTCTTGTTATTTTCTCACAACGTTTAAAAATCGTACGTGAGAAAATGTAGAAAAGTTTGGATGCAAGCTATATGCATCTATGCAAACTGTGATCCGATATGTACTAGTGCGTCCGTCTTGAAATAATATTTTCAAGAGAGCGCGAATAATTTTGATAATTGTACGTATGTGTGTACATACAATTAGATTGGAGGAAGTACTTACGGAATAAAAGTAAGAAGACACTGTATGTAGGTAAGTATGCATACCGTGTGAGTGGAATGTGTGTCTGATAACAAAATGCTATTTACGCTAAACTGCATATTGTTATAATAAGGGAGAATGATTTTGAATGAATTTTAAATTTTAAATTAAATTTTGAATGAATTAAATTAAAATTAATTTTCAGGGTCAACTTTGCAATGCATCGATATATTGCATAGGGCAATATATTGGTGCATGGACCTTATGGTTGTGATTGGGGAAAAGAAATTTTATTCTTTTTAGAAGAGAACTTTCTTTGTCGTAACTAAGAAGTGGTACAAACGGATATATTATACTAAATATATTATAATACATATTCATTTATATGGGGGAGAGAAACGAAAATTTTTAGCTCTAGAGTTCTTAATCTTAGCATTATTACTACACTAGTTTATAACCTCTTTTGGGTATTATGTATATTTATTTTTATTATGGTTCGAAAGTATTAAATATTTATTAAAAAACAAATTTTTATTAACAGGCTAGACAACATTATTTTTTTCTCTCACGTAACTAATTATTATTTTATGTTACTAATTATTACATGTTATAAATATACATATATACATACATAATAGATGTCTGTAATCATTTTTAAAATAAAAGCTTTAAATGTTATTTATGAAAATAGAAAAACCTTAATTAATTATTACGTTATATTAAATTCATATGTGGTGTCTAGTCTATAGATTCCTTTTGTTTTACTTTATTTTATTTATTATATTATATATTTGTAAAGAACCTATTATTTATTTTTAATGTTATGTTTAGCTTTTTTTTAAATAAATTTCTAGTTTTATGTTTTTTTTTTCGTTATAGAGTGCGTTTGATTGTTGGGACTAAGGATAGAGGTTGTTGAAAAAATTATAAAAATTGGGGAATAAGAGAATTCTGTTGTCCGTGTCTTATGCCTGTCGTAGTAGTTTGTATAGTTTAGTCTTTTAGATTGGAAGCATGAGTCCATGGGATGTATGCCCATATATAATTATAATATTCATTTGAAATATGTTATCAATTTTGTGTCTTTCTTCTGGTGGGAGCAGAAGTTATTTAAAATCCTTCTCTTCTTGGGGCCGGGGTAGGCACATCTTCTAGTTCGTGTGCAGAAAGTATTTCTTTCGACTCACGCGCTTTTGGTTTGTATTTATTATACATATGTACGCAGGAAGTAAAGATGATTAAAGCAATTGTCACATATGATATTGCATAGTGGTGAATATGATGATTATTTATTGGATTTAAAGGGATAAATTCTTGATTTTTGTGGAAACGAATGGATTCTAGAAGTTTATCTAGATCCGTGTTGTTCGAAAGATTTCACGTATGTATTTTTATATGCGATCCTATTGGGGAGGATATCATATTCGATATTATACTGGAAATGCTGATTGTTGGTATAAAATGGGAATTAGATTTGGAAACTTTTACGCTATGTCCGTGGAAGATGAATTCTTTGCTTCGTACGTAGCAACCGGGATAAATATACATTATTCCTGTTCCTTGCAGAGTTCGTGAACTAATCGAATTTTCACAAGTAATATTTGTATGGAGGGCATTTTTTTGGGAGAAAATCCAAGCGTTCTGCTGCGTTAATTGCGTCCAATAATAGTCTTGTTCCAATGGTAAGATTTTACATTTTGATGTAATTGGTTCCTTTTTTTAAGGTTTACTTCGCATTGGTTTGTTTTTGTATTTGCGTTAAGGATCGGTGATGATATCTTGCAATAGAAATGCATATGATCCAACGTTGCGCAATTATGGATATCATGTAATGCTAGTTCAATATACTGCTCACGATTGTAGCTATTAGTATATGTTCCTTTAATTAGGTTCAAAATATATGAACGATTCGTTAAGGAGTGTGGGTAATGGCATTACTTTGAATATTTGGTATGGTTTCTTGCAAGGAATGGGGACTCTGAGTTCTACGATTATTTTATTATTGAAGATGTTCGCGGCTATTGTACTTAATTTGTAAATTCGTGTGATTATATTTTTTCTAGGGTTCATGGGAAGCATCATTGAATTTTCGCACGTCTTGCCTAATCTTTGATAAAAGATCTTCAATATTTTTCGGTGATATTAGTGTAGAATGGAATTTTCCATGTTTGGAGTCTGTTAAAAGATCAATTAGTTCTGTATGGGTATTCTGATATCCGAATGCCATTAAAGAGACTAGTGAAATGAGTGATTCAAGTTCAATGGATATTTTGTTATCCAATGTTCTGTTTTCCATTAATGATGTAGCTACCTGTATTGAAACTAACTTTTTGTGTATAACCATGAATTCCTTTGCAATTGCGGCTTTAGATTTGTTGAAAATGTTTGCGGTTGCTTCGACTATGACGGTTTTGCTTTTCATAAGGGATAGGAGGGAGTTTTGGTTTAAAGTAATGTTCTGAATCTGGTCATGATATAGCTTGGCATCATCCTCCTTTAATGTACCGAAAAGGGCTTTGGAGATTAAGCCTATTGCAATAAATATTTCTCTTAGTTTCCTATTTGGGGTCACAAGTAACATATTCTTATATTCTATGTTTGCTAATATAGGATTTCAACGTACCGTTACAAGTGCGGCTCAAGGCTGAGTGTTTGTCCAGTTTCTGGCAGGTCGCGGTAATTTGTTGGGCTATGAACTGGATGTTGTTGAATTCTGATTTAGAATTCGCTAGGTCGTAATTGGTGACGATTTTCCATTCTTTGGTGTAGAGGTTGGCTCTGCCAATTTCTTCGAAGTAAATGCCTGCAGTAGCATTTAGCTGCTTTACCTCTATTCCTGAGCCGTAGATTATGGGGAATGAAAATTAAAATGAGTGCTACATGTATCATTGCGGAAACCTGGAAGATGACACTATGTTAATTTCTCTGAATGATATTTGAATTGATGAAGTTTTTACTCTGAGAAAAGTTTTAGGTCATTGTTATCGACTCTTTTGTTTTTATTATTAATTTTAGTAGTAGAATTTTCGGAGAAATTAATCTCCATTATCTCATACGGACCTGACCATAGTTGTGAGAATTTATTATCTCGAACCCTGCTCTTAAGTAGGACTTTATCGCCTACGATAAAAGATATCTCGACGGAATTTTTGTCATATTATAGTTTGTATTTTTCTTTATTGGCCATGGCTATGTCTTTAGATATTTTGATGCTATGCTGTAGAGGCGCTTTTAACTCGTTTGCATAATTGTCGTAATTATAGCAAACGGTTGGAATAGATTTTAAGTTATTTGGAATTTCTGCTGGGAATCTGTATAGGAGTTCGCGTGGAGTATAATTAGTACTCGAATGAGGGGTTGCATTATATACAAACATGGCATAAGGAATCCATGTATCCCAGTCTTGTAGATCTTTGGCTTCAAAAGATCGGAGATATTCTGCTAATGTTCTGTGGCTTCTCTCTAATGCACCATTCGTTTGAGGGTGATATGGAGTAGTCTTGAGCCTTTTAATTCTCAGAAATGTTGATACCTCGGCGAATATGCCACTTATGAGGTTAGAGCCCTGATTAGTGAGGATACTTTCTGGAATTCCATGTCGACACACTCTTGTTGTCGTGAAGGCTTCCGCTAATGTCAAAACCTCAGAAAATTATGAACGGTCTTCTGGGAATGTAAAGAGATATTTATTTCCAGAATGTGAAACTGGGAGAGGTCCTAGAACGGATCCTCAACATTGGTGACCCCGACGCTGAAAAGCGCTTCATTATATGGTGCAATATAGAGGCAACCACTTAACGGATGACTCTGAAACCAGCATTTCATCTTAGTTCATTACATGCTTGGAATTCTAAACCAATCTAAAGCATATCATCATACAATATATTGGAAATCGACAAACAATTCGGACCATTGCAATCTGTGGCTGCCTACAAAGTTATCAGTGAAGGGCCTGGTATACATCGGAGGCAGGAAAACTAAAGGGTTAAAAATCAACCAAATCTAAAAGATTTCAAAGGCGATACATTTTTAGTTCCCAGTCAACTCCCTTCAAAAAGGTAACTTTTATAATTTCAATTGTGGCAAAGTAGCGGTGCTCAACAACAGCTACACACAACGGCACATCGAGCCTCGTGATCGCACATTTTCGCATACCAAATCAACAACCAGTGTCGCATTCCTGCGTACATGTATACATACAGACTCTCACAAGCTTGCAGTACATATCAAGAAGACAAACATTGAATCAAAATAAGTTCGAGGACGACAAACATGCAACGCATACATATCTAATCAATTGGCATTGCATCATAATTCTTACAATCCGATGCCTTCATCGTGCATACAAGAGCAGATAATAAATACAAATTGCTGCTAATCATCACCATCGCTTATAATCGCATCACTGGAACAGCAGAAATACTAGACTATGAGAGAATAGTGTACAGTTCAAACAAAAACTTTTATATTCATCTCGGAAAAAGATAATTTAGAAACGTCAAAACATTTCCTTAGAAGTACTTTTCTTTTCAATTAATTTTAATTTAATTAATAACATATTTTTTGATTTGAGTTTCACAAATTAATTTAAACACAATTATTTAAAATTAAAATTTTTATTTAAAAAATTAAAATTATTCAACTATATTTTCACGCATTTTCAACAATAAATAATTTTTTGATTTAACAGCAAGCAATATAGCAAACCTTGCGGATCCTCACAGTGTTCAAAGCTTTCGTCATATTATTTTTTTAAAAATTTCATCAAATATATTCAAAATTCAAAATAAATTACAGTGATATTTAAACAGTTTCAAGCTCAAAGGAGACAGAACCAGTTTTAAATCTAATTGTTTCTTTAGTGATTTATAGCACGAACTATATCCGAATTTCAAGCGAATGTCAATGGCATTAAGACAGGTTCAAGAGCAGTAAATAAGGTGGAACCATTTTTGGTTCTATCGTGCAGTTATATATTGTGGCATCCTAACACGTTAAAGCATTCAATTCATAATTTATAGTAATTAATTTAGTAATTTGTTTTTCTTTTTCTTTTCCACGGTCCGTTAGTAACAGTTCCAGTGGAACCACCACAAAAAGAAACTCCGTCCGGCGAAGGAGAAAATAAATGAAATAATAACACAAATAATAACAACGCTCACTCCAGCGAAGTTCATGCTACAAATATAGCAATAAAATTACCGAATTTTTGGATAAATTCCCCTTTTACGTGGTTCGTTCAAGCCGAGGCACAATTCGCGGTTAGCAAAATACAAAAAGATATTCTGCGTTACAATTACCTCAGGAAGTATTAGACTCAGTACTAGACATAGTCCAAAATCCTCCGCAATCAGATTTATATAGAAATCTGAAAACAAAATTAATAGAGCGTCACTCACTCAGTGAAGAACGGCGATTGGAAAAGCTCCTTTCCAGTGAGGAGATAGGAGATAGAAAACCATCTGATTTTCTAAGAATGCTAAAACAATTAGCGGGAACCTCCGGTACAATAGGCAACACGTTAGTTAAGAAACTGTGGTTGAGGCGGCTCCCACAGATAATAAACATTGCATTAATTCCACTGGTTGATAAAAGTGAAGTTGAAATTACGTCATTAGCAGATCAAATCTGGGAAGCGTCGGATACTTCCAAATGCATTGCATCAGCACAATCACAAACGTTCGACTCAAATAGTCCCAATTATAATTCTCAACAACAATTTTCACAATTCCGCAAGCTCGAAAGAGAAATTCAAGAGATGAAACACCTCATACAATCTCTTACGGTAAATAAAGCAAATAGAACTCAACAACAGCAACGAAAATTTTCAAGGCCTCGTAGTCGCAGTTGAACCGGCGGCAATATCAGAAAAGATATCTGTTGGTACAATTCAACTTTCGGCTCCAAAGACAAGAATTGTCAACAGCTATGTAGGTTCTCTCAACACAAACCTGACACATCCGTAGTAAAGCATAACGCACTAAAAAACTAAGCTCATCTACTGTTCATGCGGCAAACAGTAGAATGCAAAACTTATCTCGCCGCCTATTTCTTCGCGACACCAATAACAATCTAACATTTCTGGTCGATACGGGAGCAGACTTGTCAACTCTCCCTCACGCATCCTTCCCAACGTCAAAACCAACATCTTGTTTCTCACTATCAGCAGCCAACGGTTCGCGTATCAAAACGTATGGAACCAAACTCTTGAACGTAAACCTAGGCTTACGTATAAATTTCATTCACCCATTCATACTGGCCGCGGTAATAAACCTATCATAGGGGCAGACTTCCTAAAAAAATTCAATCTTCTAGTCGATTTAAGAAAGAAACGGCTCATTGACTCTACGACGAAGTTCTCCGTCAACGCCCTAAGCGTCACCTCAAATTCTCAGTCGATACGCAATTTCTCAATAGAAAACGAATATGGAAAAATCCTTCGCGATTTTTCTACAATTACACAACCACAGAATTTCAATTTACCTGTACAACACCACATTTTAACTAAAGGTCAGCTTCCAGTTTCCAAGGCACGGCGCTTAGATCCACTAAGGCACAAGGCCGCCTTGATGGATTGACCTTGGTATATGCAGACCATCGTCTTCACCTGTATCGTCACCCCTCCATATGGTGACAAAGAAGGACAGCGAAGACTGGAGACCCTGTGGCGATTATCGACGCCTCAATACAGTAACAATACCAGACAGGTATCCAATCGCACACATTCACAATTTCTCCATGCAACTACACGGATGCAAGATATTTTCACGTATCGATTTAGTTAGAGCATACCACCAAATCCCTGCAGCTCCAGAAGATGTTTATAAAACAGCGATAACGACACCGTTTGGTCTGTTTGAATTTACTCGAATGACATTTGGCTTACGCAATGCTAGCCAAACATTTCAACGATTCATCAATCATGTAGTAAGAGATCTCGAATTTACTTATGCCTATATAGACGATATCCTCATCGGCAGCGCAAATGAAGAGGAGCACAAACAGCATTTAAGAAAACTTTTCAAAAGCCTAGCCGAATTTGGAATTAACATCAAACCGTCCAAATGCATATCTGGCTCATCCTCTTTAGAATTTTTGGGCCATACAATATCTCCATAAGGCATTACCCCCCTTAAAAGTCGCGTCGATTCTATTCTCAACATAGCTCCACCAACATCATTACGACAAGTTCCACAATTCTTAGGGATGGTTAACTTTTACAATAGATTTATACCAAAGTTGTCTGAACTGTTGGCACCTATCTATTCCCAGTTGGCAAATATACAAAGGGATTCAAAAATGTAACAACGGTATCCGTATTTGACAATATCTCCAACAATATTGATCATTTGCTTTCTGTCTCCCCCTCTTCCGAAATCGTCCTGGCAGGCGATTTTAATGTTCATAATATACCGTGGCTCAGACATTCTTCTACCACAAGTCCTGCGGGCCGTTTCGTTGAACTCTTCTGTGAATCATTTAATTTACAACAGCTAGTGGATGCACCAACGCGAGTTTCTGATGCAGCTGGTGATAAAGCTAATTTACTCGACTTATTTCTAACGTCTCATCCGGACAAATATTCCATCTCAGTCGGTTCCCCTCTCGGAAATTCAGACCATTGCTTAATCATGGCTCAATTTACCACCTCAAACCTGTGCCGCTCTACTTCTCCACCTACAAGTAGGCTTCTTTGGCACTATAAGAATGCTGATTGGGAAAGTCTCAATAAGTATCTTAGAGAAATTGATTGGTCGGTCTGTTTTGCTTCGAGGGATGTTGATGAATGCACATTAGAATTTAGTAACATACTAAATCTTGGCATGCGTGAATACATTCCGTATTCTTACAGCAGATCTCAACAACAGCATGACCGCTCCTGGTTTAACGATAAGTGCAACCAAGCTATAAAAGCGAAAGAGTCTGCTTTTCGCGCCTATCAATTGAATCCATGTCCGGAAATGAAACAAGTCTACAAGACTGCACGGACCACCTGCTAGTCCATTATCCAGAGAGAAAAATTTCTTTTTGACCAGAATATTAGACAAAGAATCCTGGCGAGCCGCAAAGGTAGCAAAGGCTTCTGGTCCCTGGTATAAACCATCAGGAACAACTTCACCAGTTCCTCTATAACTTCACTACTTAATTATGGTGAAGTGATTGTTGACTCCCTGGATAAAGCTAATATTTTGGCTGCTAGATTCGCTTCAAATTCTTGTCTTCCACCTGCTTCACAAACACCTGTTTTGCATCCACCGTGTCAATGTGTACAAGAGCCAATACACGTTCGTACGAGGGATGTGTTCAGGGTCCTTAAGGGGATCAACGTCTCCAAAGCCGCAGGTCCTGATGGTTTTTCGCCCCTGTTAATTAAAAGCTGTGCCTCATCCTTGGCTAAACCTCTGCGCAAACTATTCTACTTGCCTTATTCGACAGGAAAATTTCCAACTGCTTGGAAGCTAGCTCACGTTCAGCCTATTCCCAAGAAAGGAGAGGGTAGCGACCCCTCAACTTATCGACCAATTGCGATCACTTCGATTCTTTCAAAGGTTTTTGAATCTATCATTAACTCAAAATTAATGAAGTATCTAGAAACTAATCATCTCATCAACGATCGCCAATATGGCTTCCGAACTGGACGCTTGGAGTCTTCCTGACCTTTCTTTCGGAAAGTTGGAACCGTAGTCTTCACAATTTTGGTGAGTCTAAAATCGTTGCCCTAGATATTTCAAAAGCCTTTGATAGAGTCTGGCATCCAGCCCTTTTAGCCAAACTTAAAGCACTTGGTCTTTCCCCTCCTCTTCTATTATGGATTGAAAGTTTCCTATCTAGTCGCCAAATACGTGTTGTATTAGATGGCGTTACATCTGAACCGCATCCCATAAATGCCGGTGTACCTCAAGGCTCTGTTATCTCTCCAACTCTCTTTTTAATTTTCATTAATGATCTGCTTTCCCTTACTTTCAATCCCATCCATAGTTTCGCAGATGACAGTACTCTTGATTTCGCTTATTCCTTTGACACTCTTGCGGAACCCAGGGGGAATGCCGCATGTGTTAAACGAGATTGCATGACTAGATCATTGAATAACGATCTTAACAGTATCCTCGCTTGGGGCAAAGCAAATCGCGTCGAATTCAATGCATCTAAGACCCAGAGCTGTCTCATCTCATTAAAACAAGATCATAACTAAACCACACCCGTTTCTTTTGATGGAGCATTAATTTCTGATTCACCGTCACTAAGCATTCTTGGCATTAATATTTCCAGTAAGTTAAACTGGACAGATCACATCTTCTCTGTTGCCAAAGAAGCATCGAAATGTCTTGGATTTCTGAAAAGGTGTAAGAAATATTTCACCCCGTCAAATCTAGCGCTCCTCTACAAGTCCTACATTAGACCTAGAATGGAATACAACTCCCATATATGGGCCGGAGCTGGTCGCACAGCCTTAGCTTCATTGGATATTGTCCAAAAGAGAGCCTTCAAGCTCATTAGCGATTTGGCAATAACTTGTCATATCGACTCACTCGAGCACCACCGCAATGTTGGATGCCTTTCGCTCCTTTATAGCTACATGCATGGTCAATGTTCTGATGAAATATCTAGTCTAATCCCTTGTAGAATGATTCCTGCACACAATACTCCCGCTGCAAACCGAGCACATTTTTTAACCCTTCAAATTACTTTCGGCCGTACAGTAAAATTCCGTGATGCTTTTTTATCCCGAACAGTGCTAATGTGGAACAGCTTACCATCTTCTGTTTTTCCTCCGGCATACAGTCTGCGGAAGTTTAAGGGCGACATACATCGGCACCTCCGCCACTCTCCTCATATCCCCTAATCCTGCATTAGCTCATGCTACACTATTGGCTCATCCAATAGGAAATGCGACCTACAGTATAACTACAGACGCATCAAACGTAGCAGTAGGTCTTACAGCAACACCCTGTAACATTATCTGAGCCTCTTAGTTTGTTCTCAAAGAAACTAACCCCAACCGAGCAAAAATATTCAGCAATTGATCGTGAATTGCTAGCCATATACTTAGCAATTAAACACTTCCGTCACTTAGTCGAAGGAAGAAACTTTTGTATATACACAGATCATCGCCCACTCACACAGGCGATGGCTTCCAAAACTGAACGCACTCCGCGTCAATCTCGTCATCTTGATTACATTTCGCAATTCGCTTGTGACATACAGCATATCTCAGGGAAAAATATTACGGTAGCCGACTTTTTATCTCGTCCAATCGACACAAAATCGATAGATAAAGTCTCAATTGACTTAAAAAACTTAGTTCATGCCCAAAAGCATGATGATGAACTACGTCAACTACTGTCAAAATCAAAAGAGCCAAATTCAAAAATCAAGTTTGAGTTAATCAAAATACCCATCTCAGAGGAGCAAATTTGGTGTGAAACCAGCACTAAAAACTTTCGTCCTTTTGTACCACGTCCCCTGCGAAGACCTGCTTTCGAACTAACTTCCAAGTACTTTTGGCTGTCCATAAATAAAGACAGCAATGAATGGTCTAAGACTTGCATTTCTTGTCAAAAGAACAAAATCTCTCGCCACATCAAGTCGGAGCATGGTCGATTCCCTATTGTATCAGGACGTTTCGAACACATTCATTTAGATCTCGTAGGTCCCCTACCACCTTCGAACAAATCGACAAGTTTAGCAGATGGCCTGAAGCTATACCCATTAAAGACATTAGTGCAGTAACTGTTGCCAAAGAATTTGTATATAACTACATTTGCCGATTTGGCGTTCCAACTGAGATCACAACAGATCAAGGAGCCCAGTTCCAGTCTAAACATTTCAAAGAGATCACCAACTTACTGGGATCTCATTGCATACGAACGACTGCATATCACCCTCAGGCAAACGGGATGATTGAGAGATTGCATCGAACCATAAAATGTGCAATCATGACTCGAAGAAACACCTTATCTTGGACAGAAGATCTACCATTTGTCCTATTTGGCATTCGATCTGCGATCAAAGAAGATTTAGGTTGTACGCCCGCAGAACTTGTGTATGACCAACCTCTAAAAGTACCTGGAGAAATCTTCGTGGAAAAATCGCCCGGCACACCTCCGGACCCCAAAGACATCGTAGAGCAACTTCGAAGAAACTTTCGAACTACAAAATGCATAGACACACGAACCGTCCGAAATCAAAATGTCTATATCCCAAAAACGCTTATGAATTCAGATTTTGTTTTTGTCAGAGTTGACAAAGTAAGAACAGCTCGTCAAGCACCTTATGAAGGACCGTACAAAATAATCAAACGCCTCAGGAAACAATTAATCCTGAACGTCAAAGGGAAAATCGTCTCCATATCTATTGACAGACCAAAACCTGCATACGTTATGCCAGAAACAGAAGAAAACAACCAAAGAAAACAAACTAGAAGTAAGGTCCGATTCAAACCAAACTCGTAAATTTCATCACTCGACCCATGAACGTTTCGCTGGAGTGGGAGTGTGTAGTGACCGTAAGCATAATCTTCGCGGAGATTAATACCAAATATTCCACAATTTGAAATGCTGCAATAAATCATTAACCTGGCAATGCTGCTTAAATTTTGCTAGAATAAAGTTCGCATCGCATCACGTCATGAGCGCATGAGTTTTTCTCACTTGCTTACAGATCGCAGTCACTGAAGGTTCCGCAGAGTTCGCGCGTAAAATTAAATAGTGCAACAGTTATTTTGTATTTTTATATTTTAGTTCTTAACGAATACTGTTGAAGTAAATGTGTTCATTTAGGAAACTGTTGAAGTAAATGTGTTCATTTAGAAAACACGCGAGTTTTTTTATTATTTAACAAACCCGTCCTCAACACACTCTTTCGAAAGGTTTGGAGCTAATGCTCGCGATTTTCATTTTAATTTTAGGGTTTCTGGATACTTTGTTCAACTGACAAAGTTTATATTTTCTTACATATTTGACCACATCGTCTGACATGCCAGGACAGTAGAATTGCTTTTTGATTCTTTTAATATTACGGGAAGTACCTTGATGGCCTCCCGTTGGTAGTGATTGAAAATCTTTCAAATGTTGTTTGATGTCATTAATGTCGGATAAACATTTAATAGAATCTTGAAGGAGTTTAATATTTATTTGTTTAGTAGCGAAGATCTGGATAAAAGCGTTTTTAATAATTATTAGATTCTGTGGATCTAATATAGGGAAGGAGATATTTATTTGTTTTAACTGATTTGCTTCTGTGTATGGGCAAATTTCAGTTAAAATATTTTCGAGGTCTGATCTGTTTCTTTGGGTTCGACAAGGCAAATTAATTTTTGATATGATTATTGTGGAGTCTTTTTTCTTGAAGAGGTTCAGTTAATTTTCTGAAAGTGGAGGTTTACCTGAAAATTTTAGTTTCGAATCTAACGCTCGATCAATTTCTGTATCTTGCATTGGCAAGATGAAGAATTTAGGATTCGCATTTTTAGTCAATAGTAATGGGAAGTTTGTGTCAGTTATTATGACTGAGGAGTTGTTCACTTGAGATGGAGTTGGATTTTGATTAATGACACTAGTGTTCGGAGTATTCGAATTCGCCTGAGCTCTAGTTTGATTCCTTGTTACCACATTTACGCAGGTGGTGGGTTCTACGTAATTTTCGCTACTATCCGGAATAGCTCTCCTGAGAGCGCCTGCATTTGTGTTGAGCTTGCCTGATTTGTGTGCTATCTTGTAGTCATATTCCTCAAGGCGTATTTTCTATCTCATTAGTCTTGAGGAGTGGTCTTTCAGATTCATGAGCCATACTAATGGTTTATGGTCAGTTATAATTGTAAACTGTCTGCCATAAACCTATGGTCTGAATTGCTCAACTACGAAAACGATAGCTAAGAGCTCTTTTTCTATTGTTGACTAACGAGTTTCTGCACCATTGAGAACTCGACGCACATAGGCGATAGGGTGATCTCCTTGATCAGCGGCTTGTGAAAGAACAGCTCCGATGGCGTAGTCACTAGCATCGGAGGTGACAAAAAAATCTTTGCCGAAATCAGGATATGATAGAATTTGTGCTGAAATGAATTTATTTCGTAATTCGAAATATGCCTCGCCGCAGATTGCGTCGAACTTGAAAGGCATATCTTTTTTCAAAAGATTTGTGAGTGGTTTGGCTATCTTCGAAAAATTTGGTATAAAGTGGCGATAGTAGCCGACGAAACCAGGAAGGCTTTAATATCTTACTCGTTCTTTGGCCTAAAGTAGGACTTAACTGACTTTATCTTTGCAGGGTCTGGTTTGACTAAATTTTCTGTAATTATGTGCCCTAAGTACGTAATTTTTTCCTTAGGAAGTGCCACTTGTCGGGTTGACGTTTCAGATTGAATTCTCTGAGACGGCTAAATGCTTGCGTGAGTCTGGAATTGTGATCTCTGAGATTGTATCCATGGACTATGATATCGTCTATGTATACGTAGCAATAGATGCCTATAAGTCCAGATAGAACATTGCTCATGGCTCGTTGAAAAGTAGCAGGGGCTCCTTTTAAAAAAAATGGCATACGATTTTATTCGTAGTGGCCGTAGAGTCTGCTGAAGGCAGTTTTGTCCCTGTCCCTCGAGTCCATTTTTATCTGGTGATAACCACTGGCTAAGTCGAGTGTGGTAAGATATTTCGACTTCCCCAACTGGTCTACTATATCTGTGGTATTAGGCAGTGGGTACGCATCGCAAATACCAATGTCGTTAATATGACGAAAGCCTACCACTACACGTCACTTTTTGTTACCATTCTCATCTGGTTTTTTAAGAACCAGGAGAAGTGGAGAATTCCAGGGACTATGGGAAAGTTTGATGATGTCTGACTCAAGCAGTTCTTGTATTTGCCGATTTATTTCTCTTCGGCTTGCTTCTGGATGTCTATAGGGCTTGGAATGAATTTGCGGTTTGTCTTGGAGGGACTCAATTTTGTGGGTAGTCGCATCTGTATATGAAAGGAAATCCCCTTCTATGAAAAAGAGATCGTTGAGTGCCCTACAGATATTGCAAATACTCTCAGATTCCTCCGAATTGTAATGATCCAATTTGATAAGGTTTTGCAGTTTATTTATTCTGCCCTTAGTTGGATCTCTGTCAGAGTCTGTGCACATAACCACAAAGTTGTTTAAGTCTTGGTAAACTGGATTCACCTCGTAAGGGCCCAGATCGGCGTCTTCCTTATTTGTATTGAGGATTAGGACTTTTGTCATACCATTGACTGGTTTCACTATCGAATTTCCACGAAACAGATCGGTTGATGTTAAATAGAAGTAGTTGAAATTTCAATTATGAACTCTGATCGAGCCGGAATTTAAATTTTATTTAATAGATCTGATTCTTTCGGATTTTTAATAAGAAGGAGATATGATTCCAACTTTTGTGGAATTTGGAAGAAGTTATTCGATGATTCCGACTCGATAGAATTTGAAGGCGATAAAACTTTATTGAAATTCTTTGCATTATTTTCTGATTTATTTCTGGAATTCACTTTTGTGAATTTATTGATGAAGGAGATAGAACTTTACTAGCTACAGGCTCCTGTGCGGCTATTGATGGAGTCTTACATTTATGTTCTTGCTTCATATCTTGTGAAGCTTTGGATTGAGATTGATTTTTACATTTATGCTTCAACTCTTGTGAAGCATTGTCTGGCGATCGTTTTGAATTGCTTTTCGAAGCAATTGATGGAGATAGATTTGTATTACTATTTATATCGGAGAATGTTATCTCCGTATATAATAGACTTTTTGTTTGAGACTTCTTTTCTGGGTCTTCGCTTTTGAAATAAACATATGGATAATTTGAATAGTAATCCTCAAATGGATAAAATTCATTTGAATCATTAATTTCTAGAGAAATGCATTTATTTTTGCAATTGATACTAGCATTGTATCGAGATAAAAAGTCGTGACCAACCAGGCCATCGCATGAGAGGATGGAGTTATTTCCCACTATTTGAAATGGGTGTTCTAGGATGGTGTTATTATTATTCGAAGATTCTAAATTCAATTTAGCAAAGATGAGCCCTTGCGTAGAAGTGGACTCTATAAACAAGGTATTTATATTGAAGACAGCATCTCTGTAGCAGATAATATCTGGCTTTAATGGAAGGAGTTTAATTAAGCTAATCTCTGCTCCAGTATCAATTAAAAATGTAAGTTTTGGAGCAGAGCAGATGTCGCCAGGCAAAGAAAGCGTTAGTGAATTTTTGTTCATTTGGATGGGGATAGCAATTAATTTGTTGTTGCCTGTATCGATATTGTCTCGGGAATCCTGCGAAGTTGTGCTTTTGTTTGTATGTGCGAGGGGTTGCCGAAATTGACTCCCCGCTTCAACCAGTTTCCCTGCATGGATGCTGATGAAGTTTTGTTGCCCTTCTTATTTGGGGACGGTGATCTGGCCGAAATATTTGCATTTGTATATCTCGGTGGAATTCGATTCTCTCGGAATACTGGCTGCTGCCAGTTCCTGTTTTGAAGCTGTCTGTCAGCCGTGTTTGTTGGTGGAGTATTTTTCACCTTCTTGAAATTGTTTTGATTTCCCTGATTGTTGCCAGAACGATTGGTATTTGCAGCTCTTGTCCTGCATTCTTCTATGGTGTGCCCGATTCGATGAGAGTATCGACAAGATGGGACCAGCGACGGAGATATGATTTTATTGGAATCTGGATGCCGTTGTAATTGCGAGTTTGGATTTGAAACTGCGTTGAAATTTTGCCTGGTGATTTGTATGACTGGGCAACATGTAACAGACGTTGTTGTTACTTGGAGGCCAGTAGACTATAAGTCCATAACACCATGCAGCAAGGCTTAGTTTCTTATGTTGTGAGTTCCTTATGCTGTTATACGACAGCTCACTTAGATGTTCAAGTAAGCGAAGCTCTTTACATATCCAGTTACCTTACGAAACGTTATGCGTTACAGTATAGATATTATCTACGCTCATATCAAGTAACAATTTCAGAATGGTTTGTGACTCCCGAGCAAGGGCTCTATTTAAATCATAAGCAACGCTTGCGTATAATTTTCAATTCAGGTTTCAAGTGATCAATGTATGCATTTAGGAATCGTTGGGTAACTTCCTTGCCGTTGCCTTCTTAAATTTAAGCAAAAGGTGCCTTGAGTTAGCATCTTCAGCATTTGTGGTACACTAAACCGATTTTCGCATCTCGTTGTTGCATAATAAATTAGTAGCACATCCTAAAGGAAAAGGAATTGAATTAAATGAAGAAAAAACAAAAAGAGTAAACGATAAACAAGACTAAGTACAGGTGAAGAATGTAAATAATGATGTCAAGTAGGGTCCACACAAACAGGAAAACCTAAGTAGATGATCATGTAAACTCTCCAAAAGGTTCCCATGTCCACATAGTCGCATGCGATCACAAATGTACATTCATAAATTCAATTAAAAGAACTATTAAAGGATAAAAGTAACGAGAGGTTATTGATTTATGCCAATGCCATATTTTTAATACGTGTACTCTGCTGGTCCGCGCACTCACAAAGCTAAACGTTCATTAGATTGTGCGATAAATATTTTATTCACAATAATGAGGCAGCGAAAACCTCAGCCCACAACTTGCTTTCTCACACTGTAATTAATAGACACACACGTCTTGACTGTATGATAATAAAAGAAAATTTTAATATGGTTTTGAAATAATTCCAGTTTATATTATGTTTGACAGAAAGTAGGAGTTTGTTAAAATTGAAGTGGTAACCAACTTAGTATGCTCATTGAATAAATAACTAATAAGGAAACGGGGTATCGTGCGAATACAGTGTACGTGTTTAAGCAATTCAATGACAGTGTGATCTGTGGTCGGGGGAGGGGGGGGGGATGACAAGAGGTGTTACATACATGCCTCCACCCACAATTTTAAGAAAGCATTGTAACATATGTACATACCTATAACAATAGTCAAAGAAATGCTAGCAACCGCAAGCATGCATATTTTCATCATTTTTCAATGAACATACATGCCTACATCATTTTCATTAAATTATAATTCCACTCGTTACTGACCTTCCCCAATTACTTAACAAGTAGAGGAAATAACTAAGGTAGAATTGAGTGACGCAATACCCTGCGCGCAAGAATTCGCACGTTGTAATACGATAACCTTGCGCCAGCGGTAGAACCCAGGTGACCAAATGATGGTTCACGAGTTGCATATGAAGAAAGTAATATGTATGTAAGTATGTATGTAAATCATGAATATCACGATGAACAAGCAACAAGCGGTTAGCGTTTGTCAAGATTTATGTATGTACGTATGTAACAACAAATGCGAAAATGTACTGACGAAACGCTCAGTACGATTATAGTCAGAAAAATATCTGTATGTATGTACGGAAGCGACGAGTGCCGCAATTTATTTGTAAACAGAAATAAATGAAGTGCAAATGACCTAACACTTTGTACTGTTATATACAAAGTGTTGGGTCGGAAGTATTTCATTTATTTCCGTATTAATAAGATTCTTCTGTATAAATAAGCAAAGAATTTGAATAATAAAAGCAGTCGATTTGAGTCGAGTTAGCGTACAGTAAACGGTTCGTTTCAATTAGGAGTTGTGCTTAAAACAAGCTACTCAAAAATAATATCAGGAGTTGTGCTTAAAACAAGCTACTCCAAAATAATATCAGGAGTTGTGCTTAAAACAAGCTACTCCAAAATAATATCAGGAGTTGTGCTTTAAACAAGCTACTCCACAATAATATCGGGAGTTGTGCTTTAACAAGCTACTCCACGCAACTACTCTCACATCAGAGATACGACAGTCGCTGCCGGGAGAAGCAATAGTAAAATCAACAAATTAAGTCTAACGGTTTCTCCGCAAAGAAACCACAACAAGTTTAAGTAGGATAGATTCTTACATAACAATTTGGCGCAGCCGGTAGGATCAAGGAAGTTAATTCAATACTTGAAAAACCTTGATCCTCGAACTCACAAAGAAGTGAAACTAAAACTAACGTCAAATTGTGACGTTGGGGCACTTCTGACTTAATTTGTTTGTTTTAATACAACCAGTCAACAACTACAATAAAAGTAAGGGAATATACTCCCAAGGAAATTTATCGGCTTGGACAGGCATCAAAACGTTTCTGAAACTGCAGACATTAAAAACTAAGTAAGTTTCAATCCAAATTCAGTGATTGGCAGAACTTCAGTATTAAATCGATAAGCCACTATACACTACACATTAAATAACGTCAGTGTAAAAACATCTTCAATATTTTCTACTTATTTTCCCTATTCCAGTATATATATATGTACATAAAGTAAGTTAAACTACCTCTTTGTCAAGAAAATTCTGCTTTCATGCACAAATCTGATCAAAGCCCTGTTTGCTCAGTTTTTAAGCAGCATTAAATTCACTTTCATTCGACAACGTAAGCCCCCCGAATAGCCCAAGAGCAGAGCAAAGTTCACCCCAAAGAAGAATAAATTGGTATCGTGAACATCGGTCAGGTAAACGTTTTAGAAGACACAGTTTGGTTAACTTCCTCATAAGAACCCACAGTCTAAACGTTATAATACCCGAAAAATCGTTAACCACTTCAAATCTAGATATAAATACACAAAATACTTCCCAGTTTGAGCATCCACACAATACAAACAAAATGCCTGTAAATTATGAGAAAGTAGTTAAACTTACTGCACAAATGGTGCCTTTGTCCTCTGGAGAAATTAATTCTCAGACCCTCACAGAATTGCAAACTTTCATACTCGTGAGACATGAGTTAATTAACAAACTAATAACTTGCCGACAATACCCCCAAGAATCGTTTAATTCATTTACTACTAGACTAAAAAGACTTTTAGTACAATGTAACGAGGCAGCAAAAAGCAAATACGGCGCTGAAAATTTTAATGTGGTAAAGCAACAGATAGAGGACTTTGCAATGGCTTTCGTAAAGAGTGGTGCAAATAACCCCCATCTAAGCGCCTATCTATTGACAATAAATGAAAGCTCGTTAGAGACTCTCATTCAAAAAGCATTAGATATGGAAAGGTTACAACAGGGTCTCTTTTTCATTCCACAACCAATAAACTACTTACCTCAACATACAATTTTTTTCAAATGGACCATTTCTTTAGACCAAATACCTCAAATTTTGCTAATGCTTATGGTTATCCCATACACGAAAATTTAAACTCCTCTATATATCCCTACACAACTGACACAGGAAAACCTAATATAAAAACTGAGTGTGGTATACCTTCAAATCTGGAGTCATTAAAGGTACCTTCAGTAGCCTTTAATACTGATAAAAATCAAACAAATAATTGGTGCTCTACTCAAGCCAGTACGGCAAGAGAATCCTTATGAAGTCCACCTCCATTCCAGAACTCTTCTTCTCAATATCCAGACAAGAAACCATACGGTGAGCAAAAATTACTTTTAGGTAGGATCACATGCAGTTATTGCAAATACAAGGGACATACGTATGATGATTGTTTAAAACGTAAAAATACTCCCTTCTATATTAACTACAGAACAAAGGGTCATGATGCCCAATATTGTAAACAAAATGTCAAAGCACCACGGAATCACCTAAATAGTAACAACAACACTCAGTGGGGCAATCCAAATCTCGAACACAGATTTAACGGTCAAGAGATGTGTAAGTTTGGTGGAAGAAGAGGTCATACAGTGCCCACCTGTCAACAGAAGCAACGATGGGAGGCTACAAAATCGGGAAACGGCACACTGTCGACCGAAATAGCCCCGGCTCGACATTAAATAAAATATCGCAAAATACTTTAGGGTCCTCCCAGCTGAAAAACCCACAGATCAGGGAAAACGTATCAGTGGTAGAGTTACCATTAGATATAAGCGGAAATACAGCCATTCGGCTGGTAGTAGACACTGGAGCTAAAGTAAGCATAATCAAACAGGAAGCACTAGATAGACCAAAACGGATAAAACGAAGTCAAAAGGTAACATTAAAAACCTCATTTGGAGAAGGAAAAACATTGGGTAACAGTCAAGGCAACTTTTTACTAAGCCGCAGTATCCCGTAGAAGATAACGCCCAAATCTCTCATGATGGGCTGTTAGGTAATGACTTTCTTGCAAAAAATTGCAATATAGAAGGGCCTAACAAATTGCTCCGGTTTCCTCGCACGGAAACCAACCCTATCCAATTCACGGTACCTCTCGAAACATCCACAGAAGATGGAGATGAACTACCGAGGCATCAAACAGAGTAACAATTTAAATCTACTACAGTTTCACGGGCACCCGATAATAAAAACTCCTTATCCCAAATGGGAGACATTTCAAGCACCTTAAATTAAGATGAAAGTAGGCAATACGAAGTAGAACTTCAGCGATCCAATAGAATACCTCCTCGATCTCAAATTGTACTGAGCATACCATTACAATTGGACCAAGGAATGATCTGTATGTCTCAAGAGATAAAAGATGGAGTATTTGTCGCAAATTGTCTAGTTAGTCCTCACAAAAATTTTATACCATTATCTGTTCTAAACATAAACACAGAACCGGTATTCCTAAGAAGACTGAAGCTTAATCTAGTTCCAAGTAGTCATTACAATATTAAACTTCGCAATATAGCTTTGGACGACATAAATACCCAAAGTAATCAGAAAGAAGGTGATCCACCTTCCTCTCGTACATATAACAAAACAGAATACAATTTCAAAGGTGATAAGACAAATTTCAACTCCAAAACATATTCAATAAACGTAAACCAAATTAAAAGCTATAACCCAGACAGACTTGTGGCTTTACGTAAAGAATTACTGTTGGATGAAAATTTAAATCACGAAGAAGAAAAATCAATTCTTGAGTTATGTTAAAGGGAGATAAACTAACGTGCACTAATACCATAAAGCATACCATCCCCATTTTGCACAATCAGCCACCAATAAACCAAAAGATGTATAGACTTCCAGAAACGCACCGGGCTGTAATAAATGAGCAGATCAAGGATATGTTAGAGAATGACATAATCCATAGTACTTGTAGTCCCCAAGAAAGCTGGGCCTGACGGCAATAAACGTTGGTGCGTAGTAGTAGATTTCCGTAAAGTCAACGAGAAATCTATAGGGGATGCCTTTCCACTACCCAGGATAGAGGATATACTGGATCAACTTGGGCATTCACGGTATTTTACTACTCTTGACCTTGCAAGCGGGTACCATCAAATACTGGTTGACCCAAGGGATAGACCAAAAACTGCATTTAGTACCGCTTACGGGCATTATGAATTTAAGAGAATGCCATTTGGGTTGAAAGGCGCACCTGCGACTTTTCAACGCCTGATGAATTACATTCTAGCGGGTCTCCAAGGATTAGAATGCTTTGTCTATCTCGATGATATTGTAATATATGGAAAAACGTTACAAGATCATAACGAGAAACTGGCTAAAGTATTCGACAGACTTCGAGCCCATGATCTTAAATTACAACCCGAAAAGTGTCAGTTCCTTCGCCGAGAAGTAATCTACCTTGGACACAAATGCTCAAACGAAGGAGCACTTCCAGATCCCAGTAAAACAAGTTGCGTTCAAAATTTTCCTCAACCCCGAACTGTGAGACAAACCCAATCGTTTCTGGGATTGGGAAACTACTATCGTAAGTTCATCCCTAATTTCTCAAAGATAGTCAGGCCAATAACAAATCTATTACGGAAAGACGTCAAAATTAATTGAACTCAAAAGTGCCAAGACTCTTTCAATGAAATTAAAAATTCCCTTATAAATTCGCCTCTACTCAAGTATCCAGATTTTACCCAATCTTTTAATCTAACAACAGATGCTAGTAACGAGGCATTGGGAGCTGTTTTATCACAAGGGGCAATAGGTAAAGACAGGCGAATAGCGTATGCAAGTAGAAGTTTAAATAAGGCGGAACAAAGATACTCCACAATAGAAAAAGAGTTACTCGCTGTTGTGTGGGCCGCCAGGAAATTCAGGTGTTATTTACAAGGTAGAGCTTTTACGGTTTACACAGACCACAAGCCCTTGAAAGGCGTATTCAATGTGAAAGACCCGACATCGAGATTAGTCAGGTTTCACCATAAACTCTCAGAGTTTGACTATAAAATTGAATATAAGCCTGGAAAATATAACACTAATGCAGACGCGCTTAGTCGAATACCTGCCGAGCTAACCCAGGCAAACCCCAATTCGTTCATTGTGGAAGCTCAGGTACGTCACCGAGCCGATTCCGACATTGACGAAAATGATTCTAGTTCTCCAACACCCTCAAAGCCGAAACAAAAACATTGTCATGCTGTTACGAGAGCTCAAATAAGGGAGGCACAAAAAGATATTGAAGAGGAAAATCAAAACCCAGAAACTCCCAATATAGTTCAAAAATATCCACGGAACCTCCAAAATGAATTAGTCGAATTTGACTCAACTGATAGCAGCAAATACGAAAGCAGTGCATCTGAACACGGCGAATCACCCTGGAACCAAAACCTAATAAATTCCCAGCATACATTACCAGAAAATATCTCAGACCCTGAGGAAATCGGGACAATTTTAAAAGACTATCATGACTCCGCGTTTGATGGTCACCAAGGAGTAATGAAAACTTATAAAAAAATAGAGAAAAAATATAAGTGGAGAAATATGCTCAGTTCCATCAGGAAATATATTCGAAAGTGCCCTAAATGCCAAAAAATGAAGGCTAGCCCGGAATACCGTATGCCGATGATCATAACAGATACTGCCCTAATGCCCTTTGAGAAAGTCTATTTAGATATAGTAGGACCACTTGAAGAAACCCACTCCAGAAACAAGTATATATTGACATTCCAAGACAATCTTACGAAATTCGTAGATTTTTATGCCATGCCGAATGGCGAAGCAGAAACGGTAGCAGGAATATTTTTTGATGAAATAATTACTCGCTACCGCATTCCTAAAAAATCAGTAACTGATCAGGGCTCCAATTTCTTAAGCGATCTTTTTAAGCCTGTCTGTAAACTCCTAAAAGTGAAAAAAATGCAGACTTCCGCTTATCTTCCGCAATCCAACGGCGCACTGGAACGAACACACAGACCCCTAGTAGAATACTTAAGAGCTATTGTATCCGAAAATCCAAAGGCTTGGGATCGATTCCTGAGAACCGCGGCTTTTGTATACAATAACATCCCACATGAAGGCACTAAGCTCACGCCAATGGACTGTCTGTTCGGATTCACAGCAGATGTTCCCTCTAATCTTAAAAGAGAGCCAGAGCCCATTTATAACCATGAGAGTTACTATCACCTTCTTAGATACAAAATACAAAAGGCATATGCTATCGCCCGAAAAAATTTGCTGAAAGCCAAGGAAAGGTCGAAAGCGTACTATGATAGGAACTCACGTCCGGTATCATTCAAAGCAGGAGATAAAGTATTATTAAAAAATCCCGCTAAAAAACACAAGCTTTCCCAGATATGGCTAGGACCATATCTCGTAGTACAAGCTTTTACGCCTGTTAACACAGTCATACAAATCGGTAAAAGAAGAGTAACCGTACATAATAATAGACTGAAACCATTTCACGAATAATTACTAACCTTCAAGGAAGGGATTACAATTGCATTTAAGATAAAAAAAAGTAAGGGAAAAAATTTTTTTTAAGAAAAAGAGAATAATTAAACATATCATTAATTCATGTTGAGCAGAATCCAATTACACGTACCCGTCATCTACAGGTAGTTTAACTATTTTGAACGTACGAATAATAGAAATATGTAAACAAGATTGAAGATGTAAAACGTAACCCAATAAAAGAGTATTTATAAACATTATATGCATTAGAAGTAAGGTACCTATTTATAGAATAAAAAAATATGTATAAACACATATAAAGAATTTTTTTTAAATAAATAAAAACATATGTATAAACACATGTAAAAGAAGAAAAAAATATGTATAATCACCCGTAAATATTTTTTATAAAAACATATGTATAAACACATATAAAAGAAGAAATATGTATAAACACATATGGTATAAAAGAAAAGATATGTATAAACCACATATAAAGAATTTTTTTCAATAAATAAAAACATATGTATAAACACATAAAAGAAGAAATATGTATAATCACATGTAATTTTTTTTTTTTTTATTAAAAGTAGGTATAAACAAAATTGTTTTTTTTAAGTAAAAATAAATTATGTATGGTCACATATATAAAAAATCAAACAGCCATAATTATAAATGTATATATGTAGGAATTAAAAAATATATATATATATATATAATATGCACATGTAATAAAAATTAACATAACATAGCAGTAATACTAATAACCTAGAAAAATAATGGATATAAATTTGTAAATCGATAAGTCAATTATTGTACCGGCACTCGGCATTATGTACTATATACATACATATAAAACCAATAAATTTCTCGAAAATTATCAAACGATCGAACCATATTCTAATGTGTTATTCCTCTTCTAAGAATAACACATATTTTTTAAAAAGGGGGAGATTTGTTACATACATGCCTCCACCCACAATTTTAAGAAAGCATTGTAACATATGTACATACCTATAACAATAGCCAAAGAAATGCTAGCAACCGCAAGCATACATATTTTCATCATTTTTCAATGAACATACATGCCTACATCATTTTCATTAAATTATAATTCCACCCGTTACTGACCTTCCCCAATTACTTAACAAGTAGAGGAAATAACTAAGGTAGAATTGAGTGACGCAATACCCTGCGCGCAAGAATTCGCACGTTGTAATACGATAACCTTGCGCCAGCGGTAGAACCCAGGTGACCAAATGATGGTTCACGAGTTACATCTGAAGAAAGTAATATGTATGTAAGTATGTATGTAAATCATGAATATCACGATGAACAAGCAACAAGCGGTTAGCGTTTGTCAAGATTTATGTATGTACGTATGTAACAACAAATGCGAAAATGTACTGACGAAACGCTCAGTACGATTATAGTCAGAAAAATATCTGTATGTATCTACGGAAGCGACGTGTGCCGCAATTTATTTGCAAACAGAAATAAATGAAGTGCAAATGACCTAACACTTTGTACTGTTATATACAAAGTGTTGGGTCGGAAGTATTTCATTTATTTCCGTATTAATAAGATTCTTCTGTATAAATAAGCAAAGAATTTGAAGAATAAAAGCAGTCGATTTGAGTCGAGTTAGCGTACAGTAAACGGTTCGTTTCAATTAGGAGTTGTGCTTAAAACAAGCTAATCCAAAATAATATCAGGAGTTGTGCTTAAAACAAGCTACTCCAAAATAATATCAGGAGTTGTGCTTAAAACAAGCTACTCCAAAATAATATCAGGAGTTGTGCTTTAAACAAGCTACTCCACAATAATATCGGGAGTTGTGCTTTAACAAGCTACTCCACGCAACTACTCTCACATCAGAGATACGACAGTCGCTGCCGGGAGAAGCAAAAGTAAAATCAACAAATTAAGTCTAACGGTTTCTCCGCAAAGAAACCACAACAAGTTTAAGTAGGATAGATTCTTACATAACAGAGGGCATGCTGCCTATTTTGCGGCAATTCAACATTTCTGACATTTCATATTATTTGAAAATAAGTTCGGATTTGAATTTGCGATATTGTGATAAATAAATAATTTAACGTGATTTTATGAATAGTAGTGTGAAATAAGTGCGGAATATTTCTTTTGTGAAAGACATTTTGTGTAATAGAGACTCCGGAGTCTTAAAAAACAGTAATGAAGTGCACTGTGCTGTGCTGCAGGAACAAACGGCGTTATTGTCGTGGAAAAGCATTCTTCAAGTAAGCTTAATAGCTTTACTTATCAACTATAATGTTTTAAACAAAATAAAAGTGAAATATCTATGAAAATAAATAGCCATGGCAAAAAAATTAACAATTTTCCAATGCCGGTTTGTTTGTTTACAATTGATTTGTAATTGCTGCCTAAATTATGTCAGTCATACAAAGGCAACGCCAAGAAATATCATCTGAAAATAAGGGGCG
Source organism: Dioctria linearis (assembly GCA_963930735.1). NCBI lineage: Eukaryota > Metazoa > Arthropoda > Insecta > Diptera > Asilidae > Dioctria > Dioctria linearis. The sequence continues at coordinate 155,591,558 of OZ005742.1, read as the reverse complement.
CTAAAAAGTTGTTTATTTTACTTAGCAATTTGGATTATAAAAAATGTCCCCGTTCAAAATCTCACGATTTCATTATTGCATTATTTATTCAATGAGAATGCTAGGTAAAGTGAGGAATAGATTTAAATCCCCAAGGTAGTAGAAGTACGAACGATTGTGAACATAGGTACAGTTAGAATTAAGAAATAGATAAGGTAGTCACGGTTTATATGAAATAGTTTTATGATAAAGAAAAAAAGGGAAACATTGTCATTAGAGAAAGTTGAGTTGCAACAATAAGGACCAGTTGCGGGTTAAAGTACTAAGTACAGAAGGTCAGTAATTGAAATAAACATTAGATGCCAGCGGGTGAACGACTTAGGGCAGTACCATCGTACCAACCCACATGTTCGGTTCGGTGTTCGAAAGTAGATAAGCTAGCGTACAAGATGGCGATTTTGTGATTCGTGTTGGAAGCATAAAGTCACAGGCTCCAGCAGTACAAGCAATTTTCTTTAAAACAGCAAGTGAAATTTATAAAAAGGTGTTCCAGTACTCATAACGATTGAGAAAGGTGTATAGGACCACAGTACGACAAAGCAGTCAACCAATCGATGAGGAAAAAGATAAGCTAAAAAGCAATGTAAGGAAACCGGATCTAAGCAAAGTAAGAAAATTAAAAGGTAACCTATTATATTATATTTTCGCAAAAAAATGTATTTTAGCGGTTTAAAAGAGCCGCAGGAGAACTGCTAGAAGAAGCTGAAAATCTAGCGATTTTTATATGAAGGACTCCAGAAAAAGGCGTCGCAAGAAGTCCCGTAAGATTCCGCATTGCAATTAGCAGTCTAAAGGAAACGAACATACGAATAAAAAATATATAGAAGAAGCCGAAAGCAGTGTAGTGTGTGGTATAAATGAGCTCATCGGATGCAGGTCGAGTTGATAACCACGTGCTATCGTAGAAAGCCTTCACACCCGCTGGTCCAGGCGTGTAATAAGTATGGAGCTTTTAGGTTAAGGTTAAGTGCACAGGTTAGTAACGTTATTGAATATTATTTTAAGGTTAAAATTTTTAGGATAAGATATTGAAGTATTTGAATTATATATAAGCTTTCAAGTACTACGCACTATAAGGTATTTATAATAATTAAAGGCTGACACATGAACTTGATTGGGTCGAGTTTTAATTCAACCCTTGTTCCTCAGAGATGATAAATGTAAGAAGTAAAATTGAGTTCCAAACTTGATGCAGCATGCCCCAGTCTATTACATTTGGAGCATTTGAATTTATTGTCTGCGCAAATGGGGTTTGCTTTACCTTGTTATGTGCTTGGAAGCCGAGTTGTTTCTGCCCTAAGCGTGATGCATGTTCCAAAATATGCGATTTTAATACAGAAAAAGATTTATCCGAATTCACTTTGGCTAAAGTTTGTACATGCTATAGTTGTAGATTGGATAATCCGTCTTCAATTGTCCTTGCAGTCTGACTGTCATTATCTTTTAATAAAGATCTCGGGAGTATTTTGTCCGTTGTATATGAGTGTGTAGTCTCATTCAGCTTTGACAGTGTCACATTTAATCTTTGGAGGAAATCGTTTGTACTTTCCTCCTTTCTTTGTCTCGACTTGCTTAACTGGGACTGCAAGGTCTGGGAGCTTTAACTTTAAAAAATTGAGTTAGGATTGATTTTAAGGTAGGCCAATCTTCAATTTGATATCGTAGGGCTCTGCGGTTAATTTACTCCTTATTAAACTAACGACGCTTCTCGTCGTTGCTGTTGCGTATATATCTTCACAGCTTGAAATGAATTTGTGAAGATCTTTGGCATTTCCATTAAAGTTGGGAACTAATGACCTTGCTTCTGATAGAAAGACGGTAGATTGGTCTCTAAAGGTGACATTATGATGATGGTCTGTGAAGTTTTGTATATTATTCGATACGTTTTGGATTCGAGAGTCGATTTGCTCTTGAAGCGTAATTATCGTGTCTGTGTATGATGTTTCTACCTCGGCGTAAACATCATTTTTGAAATAGTCATGCTCCAAATCATTAGGGCCGGTATATGAAATTATTTCACTATGCGTTGCCTCAAAATCATCCCAGTATTTGTGTAATGAATTTATTTTTTGTGTTAGATATGTCTAGGTTGTAGTCGATAATGAATCAAATTTGATCGGTTGTGTAATTCGTGATATAGACTTTTGCCTGTGGTCCTGCAGCCTGAACCGTATTGAATTAGGTTGATTATTGTCTGCGCTATCCTGGTTATCGGCTCCAGCTGTTTTTGTGAGGTTGTGGGGGGGGGGGGGTGGAATGTAAAAGGGGTTATTTGTGCGCTCTGTGTGGATTGATATGGAATTCAACCTTTCAGATAGAGTTACCTTGGTAATATTATACCAGTCCTCTGTTATGTCATAGCATTACTGTTCATTACTGTTCCTCAAACTGTTGGAGTTTTCCAGAAGTAAAATCTGAAGTTCTTTTGCTTATATTGGCTTTATGATAGTCGGCCAGAATTTGTCTAATTTCTGACATTTTTGGGACTTGTGACAAGCAGAACTCATCGAAAGATTTGTTTTCGTCGGTCATGTTTATGTTTTTATTTTGTAGTGGGGCGTAAAAGTTAGGTAGAAGGGGAAAGAACAAAAAATAAAATTTTGACATACAACACCACAAAAAAAGGAGGTGTGAATAAAGCTAACAACACTTTATTTCAATTTTGTGAGATTTACTTTTGGAATGTGTAAAAATATGTATGAAAAATGGTAACAGTACTTGATATCAATTTCTGTAATAATTAGTTTTGTGTAGGAATTTTTTGTGTAAAAATTTGCGTGAAAAATGGTAAGAATTTATTTTCTATTTATTTCTATAATAATTAATTTTGAAAGGTTTCTATATAAAAATGGAAAAATGTTGGAAATGATAATATGGCGATTCGAGATCACTCCTTCCAACCAATGACTTTCTCCTGATTGTTAGGCTCCCGAGGTCCTATCCCAAGGGAGCGATGATTGATTTTATTCGGAGTCCTCTGGCCAGCAAGATCACGATGTCGTACCGCAGATGTCGCTTTTAGGAAGAGCGTGTCTCAATTTAAGAATATATATTAGACCAATTTATTAATACACATATAAAATTACAAAATTTGTAGTAAAAATGGTTAAATGAAAAACAAATAACAGAGGGAACGAATTAATTAGGGAAATGCAAATTAAAAAGGAATTCTTGTGTGGATAAAGAGAAAAATAATTAAAATTGAATAGCTCTCCAACAATAAATAAATATAAAATACGAAGAGAAAAGAAAAATTACAATATAATTTTATTACATAAGTAAAGAATTTTTCTACCTTATTTTTATTCCGCATAAGAAGAGTTCACGTCTTGTGGTGAAAATTTCTGTTGGGGATGATGTTGTTTTTGTAGATGAATGAGGTTGTTGGTGTTGGTTAATGGGATGAAGATTACGATGATGTTGATACGTTCTGGCGACGATTTCTGGATGTCTTCCTTCTAAGAATCGTCTCGCGGAGGCAGGGATGAAGCCTCCTTGGGTCCCACGGTGAGCGCTCTGGCGCTTAAACTTTTATCTTTCCTCTAAGCACTCTTTTTTTTTTTTGAAAACTCGGGCTTATTTTTTTTTTATTTTTATTACATATTTTTTTGCTATTATTATTTGTTGTTTTGTTTAATTTGTTTTTATTTTTATTGTCACTGTTTTTATTTATTTTTTTTTCAGAAAATTTTTATTGTTATTTCTTCTATTTTTGTGTCAGCTTTATTATTATTTTATTTTTATTTTTTCTTTGGCACTGATTTGGGGTACCAGTTGTTATGATGCATCTTTTTATTTTATTAAATTATAAATAATTATTATGAATTAATTTAATTTGTTTTATAAATGTTTTTTTTTTCAAGGCACTGATTTTTATACTTTTCGGTAACCGCTGCCACCAGTTATTATTTTACCAATCTCTCGTGCTTCTTGACACTTCGAAAAAAAAGCGATTGGGGGTAAAAAAAAAGAATATCAACCTATGCTTCATTAGTTTCACTGATTTTAAGAAGTTTTTTTCTTTATTTCACAGCTTTTTCACAACAATTTATACAATTAAATTTTACATTTTTTCGGCAGATTTTAATTCATACATGCAAACTCTAATCAAATATGCACTTGTGCGCCCGTCTTGAAATAATATTTTCAAGAGGGTGCGAACAATTCTGATAATTGTACGTATTGTTGCGAGCGTGGCCTTTGGTTCGTTATTTAAAACACAATATTAAATAATTAATATATAAATTCTTTATTACACTTAAATCATATAAAGTTCACAAACATTTATTTAATCAACTCAACTCTAATTATCGCTAACACTGTACTTTCAATTATCGCAATCTAATTACACACTATCGCTTCTTTATTACTTTCGCTTCTAAACACTGCAACGTCTAAAACAAGACTCTTTCTCTGGCGATGACAACTGTTATATTTATACCCTAGAAACACTCCGGATAAATCTGGAGTGTTCTATTCCAAAAGCTTCTAGACTATTCTATTTGTTCTATTCCTGAACTTTCATAATCGATTCTCCGAACCTAAAGTCATTTACTCTCCGAACCTGAAGTTGTTTATTGCCAGTAGATGTCACCAGTTGTCTCTTTCTATTGCACGTAACACTGCCCCCTTCTTAAACTTGTTCGTCCCGAACAACAGGTGGTCCACGGTCTTGATGCTCGTAGTATTGACACAAGCGGTCCAAATGAACAATTTTGTGCTTGCCTCTTGTGCCACGCTGAATCCTGTATACCACGTCATTAATTCTAGTTACTACTGAATATGGTCCTTCCCAGTGTTGTTGCAATTTTGGAGAACGTCCCTTACGTCGGTTCGGGTTGTATAGCCAAACAAGATCACCTTCATTGAATCCTGCTGAATTCGCACGTAAGTCATAGCGTGCCCTCATCCGATGGGTACTTACTGCTAATTTCGCCCCCGTGGCCCTTTGTACATCAGCTCTCAGTTTCAATGGGGCTCTGACATTACACTTGTACATTGCCTTTCTGCTGCTACGTGGCGGCCCTTTGTAAAAAACACACACAGTGCATCTGCGACACCACTTCTCTATATCCTCCCGCATATGTAGCCAATAAAACTTTTCTCGTATTTTAGAAATTGTTTTATTTACTCCCAAATGTTCTCCACATGCTCCACGATGCACTTTACCTAGAACCTCGTAGACCTTTGATTCGGAACGATTTACCGTTAGGTGCTTCCCACTTGCGTTTTAATATACCGCATTCAACATGAAGAGAATTCCATTGAGCCCAGTAGCTTTTCAGCTTTTCACTCATCCTCGAAATATCCTTCCATTCTGGTTTTTCTATGTCTGCTTTCCAAGCAAGAATAGGCGATATGTCCGGATCTTCTCGTTGTGCTGTTTGCAAACTCTCGATGTCCCAACCTGTTGATGGCTCCACAGTTACCAACTGTATAGTAGCTGTTTTCTCATTTCCTTTCTCCCAGCCGTAATGCTTACATTCAGGTTCCCATTGACGTTGTACCAAGGCTTCTGCATTTCCATGGATACGTCCTTCCCTATGTTGGCTCTCAAAGCCATAAGGTTGGATTCTAGTCTCCCTAAGAATAGTTTGCTCTCTAGCTCGCCAATTTGGACATTCTTCTCTCCCTTTCTTTTCTGTTGATTTCTTTCGACGGCGTTTCCTGCAGTCGCTTTGAAGGTGTCCTAATTTATTACAATCCCAACATCGAAGAACACTACGTGAAGGGGTGCTCAGTGATAACTGCAATCTATTGCAAGTCTGCTGCTCAGCTCGATATCTTTGCAATTCCACTTTCCTCTCTTCATCTAGAGATTCCACTCGTCGGCGTTTTCTGCAGTCTCTTTGTAGGTGTCCTGTTCTATTACAATTCCAGCATCGAAGGATACCACGCAAAGGTGAGCTCTGGGATGACTGCATTCTATTACAAGTACATTCGTCTACCGAAATGTCTCTCATTCGTACTGCACCCCGCGAAGCTTGTCTGGCGGATTCATACACTAATGCATAGGCTAGTGCCTCTGCTGTTGATTTCCTTCCTGCTAGCCTTAATGATTGTTGTAAATTTTGATCTGTAATAGCGTTCACAAATGCCTCCGTCGTCACTTCATTGAGAAAATCCGCATTCACGCTGGAGTATGACAGATGCGCTAATCTTTCTACATCTGCCTGCAGTTGTTGTAGTGATTCGCCATGTTTTTGAATTCTGTTGCGCAACTGTAGGCGATAAACTTGCTGCATGTGCTCATCTCCGTAACGTAATTCTATCGCCTGTACTAATGAAGAGTAATTACGTTGATTTTCAATCGGTACAGTTTGTAAGAGTTCTGACGCAGGACCTCGAAGTGCTAACACCAGAGCTATAGCTTTGTCTTCATCATTCCATCCATTTACCTCTGAAGCTGCCTCGAATTGTCTCTTGAAGATATGCCACGAATTTTGTCCATCAAATATGGGAGGTTTCATTCTACCTGCACCGGATATTTCAGTTGCTCCGCTTAGAGGCTGACGATGCTTTATTCTTTCCAGATCTGATTTAAAACTGTCAAGCTGCTCGGTGACTTTTTGTTGAGCTTCCGCCACTTCCTGCTCGATTCCTTCAATTTTCAAATTTTGTTCGTCTAATGAGTTTTTCAGGAAAGTCTTCTGTTCCTCCAAACGAGTTTCTAGACAATTCTCCAAAGAGATCTTTTGTTCGTCCAAACGGGTTTCCAGAGATTTCTTTTGTTCCTCAAAATCAATCTTTTGTTCATCAAAACGGGCTTCCATAGATTTCTTCTGTTCATCTAAACGTGATTCCAGAGAATTCTTTTGTTCGTCGAGAGAATTCTTTTGTTCGTCCATAGATTTCTTCTGTTCATCTAAACGTCATTCCAGAGAATTCTTTTGTTCCTCGAGAGAATTCTTTTGTTCCTCGAGAGAATTCTTTTGTTCATCAAAACGGGCTTCCATTTTGCTCATTAAAATACTCAAAGGCTGTTCCATTTTCATCTCAGGCTCTTCTTCAAATTCGGTTCCTTCCAAGTTCTCTTCGAAAACAAATGTCTCAGGATTCTTTCCTTCCGCTATCAAAGCTTGTCTAAGTCGCTCGACTAGAACTTTCTTTGCACCTGTCGTTTGTAATGAGCGGTTCCCTAGCTCCACTTTCAAATCCTGTATTCGAAGCTCCTCCACTTTGCGCCCCATTACTGTAGTAATTCACTCACAGTTGAATATAAATTATTTTCCAGAACTTTTAAAATTTAACACAATTCCACAAAATTAATCACACTTTTAATTTTTCAGTCAATTGCCACCACTTTATTTCTCAAATATATTTCACTTCTGACACCAGTTGTTGCGAGCGTGGCCTTTGGTTCGTTATTTAAAACACAATATTAAATAATTAATATATAAATTCTTTATTACACTTAAATCATATAAAGTTCACAAACATTTATTTAATAAACGCAACTCTAATTACCGCTAACACTGTACTTTCAATTATCGCAATCTAATTACACACTATCGCTTCTTTATTACTTTCGCTTCTAAACACTGCAACGTCTAAAACAAGACTCTTTCTCTGGCGATGACAACTGTTATATTTATACCCTAGAAATACTCCGGATAAATCTGGAGTGTTCTATTCCAAAAGCTTCTAGACTATTCTATTTGTTCTATTCCTGAACTTTCATAATCGATTCTCCGAACCTAATGTCATTTTCTCTCCGAACCTGAAGTTGTTTATTGCCAGTAGATGTCACCAGTTGTCTCTTTCTATTGCACGTAACAGTATGTATGTACATACAATTAGATTAGAGGAAGTACATACGGAAAAAAAGTAAGAAGACACTGTTTGTAGGTAAGTGTGCATACCGTGTGAGTGGAATGTTTGTCTGATAAAAAAATGCAATTTATGCTAAATTACATTTTGTTATAACAAGGGAGAATGACTTTGAATGCATTTTAAATTTTAAATTGAATTTTGAATGAATTAAATTAAAATTACTTTTCAGGGTCCACTTTGCAATGCATCGATATATTGCATAGGGCAATATATTTGCGCATGGACCTTATGGTTGTAATTTGGGGCATTGGGTACCTAAGTCACAGCATAAGTTGAATTCTGCGCATTATTAGGGTTATTAAAATGGTTGTTACTTTGTGTGTACAGTCGCGGAGCGAAAAAATGTTGTCTAGCCCTCCCTTGATCTCCCATATTCAGTGGTCTAAAGTGGATGTTCCGATTGACCGGGTGGTAAAGAATTATTATTAATTTTAACAGCGTAGCAAATATAGTAAAGAATTGCAAAAAACTAGCTGGAACCCAAATATCTCAATTTCTCCAGACCTTGCTCCGGCTGCAAGGCAAGGACGGAGGCAACTGGCGGTAATGAAATCTGCTTTATATAAACAAAACTCAAACATAAAAAGAAAGCTTCCAGACGACTGATTCATAATAGAAAAGAAGATTTTCACGTAGTATAATGACAAACTGGTTTGCAACAGAATTGATGTCAAACATGAAATCAACAATATATACATAACTGCATTTAGAAGTATAGATGATTTGTGTAATAGGCACTTAGATTGTAATAATACTGATCATACTCTAGCTGCAGCAATTGCTAATACTGGCAAAATAATCACTTCAGATTAGAAAATGTCTTCAGTAGAAGAACTGTATGCAGCACTAAATGTGGAGGAACTAAGATAAGCATACTGATGAGACCTCTCTGATCGCTGGGTCGAAAAGTTCAATAATTTTTTTTTGCACTTAAATGCATTTGGAAAATTTATTGAAATTATTTTCAATAAATTTCAGTCTGTTAGAAGAGAAATCTTGTTCGTATAATTTCTACATGGTTTATCTATGTGCCGCCAGACAAAAAGGGGGAACAATCACCCAATTTGAAAAGTGCAATGAGAAATCTTGTCACTATATAATTCACACTTACTTTTTATAAAAAGTATTTATATGGGCAATTGGTGTGACCTCCATCATTGAACTTCTATGGTAGGCGATCAGAGATAACCATACCGATGAGACCTCTCTGATCGCTGGGTCGAAAAGTTCTATAAACAAAAATGCAATGTACGAAATGCTGATGAGTACAATTGCGACAAATGCATGCTGATAAACTAATGTAAGATCTTTGAATTATTATTACGTGCCTGGATCTTAACATTCTCCCCGCCGTTGAACTCCTGGTTCAACCTATCCTTCATTCCATGTTGACTACGAAGTCTAAACGGCGTTGCTGTTGTCTCGGTAAGGGCTTTGGTTTGCCGCGAAGGCATTTTTGCAAGTCTTTTCGTGTATGAATGTCATTGGGTAGGTCGAACTTGTGCTTCTTGATGATCTTTTGTAATTCTTCAAAAGGATGGATTCACAAAAGCTGGCTCTTCTGCGATAAACGGGGTGAAGCTGCTTGCATAGATATACCTTTTCTTCTACTGATTTGCACCCCGCCAATTCCTGGCCGGGAAATGGATAATGTTGATCTCTGTGGGACGTAACGGCCAAGTTCGATGCACATGATAGACCGGAATTGGCCATGTCTTTAACAAATCGAACTTCTCTTAGCGGTATTATGGGCTTGAATATGACATAATCCTTGGCTGATTGGCCTTCGACACTTATTAATTTGTACAGCGGTAAGATGCTCCCTTGACTTGTTGGCAAACTTAAGGATATTGTTAAGTGGTTTTGGATGAGTAGTACTTCCTTTCTCAATTGTGATAGAAGTCGTAGCCTTATTTGGATAAATGGAATCTTTGAATGTCACTCGCAATTAACGTCATCTGGTTGGCCAATGATTAGAATAACTGCATCACATTAAATCAGGGTTCGAGGGTATATATCAATGGATATATAACATGATATGCATCCGATATATATTCGATATATATTCGATTTATATCAAATGGTTTTATGTGATATATATCAACACAATACGACACAATTCCTATTTAAATAAGAGACGTAATGGCATATCAATGTATATCAATGCATAAAGAATGAACAGACGAATCAGACGATAGTAACTGTTCGTTTCTCGCTGATTACGTCAGTCAAAGCCGCGCGCGCTCCTGTGTGGGAAAACCGTTTCAATGTCCTCAGATGGCTGGTCGAACATACACAACGAATCGATTGTCTGTTGTAGTATCACAACAGGTGAAGGAGAATCCGTTCTCGTCGATACGTCAGGCAATTCACATTTTGCCGAATATTTGACAACTGTTGCTGTTCGCAGTTTATAGTTTCGACCACCCTGTAATCTTTTTTACCGGCCTATTATATACAGTCCACATATTTTCCGTTTTCAGCACAGTTGCTAAGCAATAAATCAAAAAGACTGAAGAAGATTCCGGAGTTAATGTACGCAGTTTTGTTACGGAAAATACTGAAAATGTCACTAAGATCCGACGTAAATTGGAATGCAAGAAGACATTGATATTATCCAATACGGATATTGTGCACTTTTGTTAAATCTACTTGCTGAAGACGTAGAAGTTAAAGGTGCCACTAAACACGTCATTAAAGTCGTTAAATATTTCAGGAATAAATGTTTGCCAGCATCGTGGTAAAAAAATGATCTGCCTATTGTCGTACGCTGGAACTCGACTCGTGATATAGTACGATCATTCGTTGAAAATCGTGGAATACTAGTGTAGATTTGCTAAAAACATGGAGAAGCGCTTGAGAGTGACGTTTACCGAATTGGCAACGACATTCAAGTTACCAATAATTCTTTGGATTTGCTAGCAAGACTGGATTCAATCGCAAAAGCTTTAGATCTCTCGTAACGAGATGACACGACGATTTCAGTAGCTGTCGAAATTTGGAACAATCTAGAGAAAGGTATATCAACTTAAATGACTGAAGTGAAATCTGCTTTCAACAAAAGGCGCGATGTGGCGTTAGTGCACCACATTACTTGGCAAATATTCTTGATCAAAAATTGGCAGGCAAAACTTGACCCCTGATAAACGAAACACAGCATTTGCGAATTAGAAATAGAATTTATGTCAAAGGTTACATTGATAATAACCCAATCATAAATTTTTCTGCAATATCTATATGGGTCTCAGTTTCAAACAACTCCACCAATGGATTGGTGGAAGCTTTCAGATTTGAACACCACAGACGTTCAATGGCAGTAGTAGCAACACAAAAAAAGATTCCTGAAAAAAAATTCATAATAAACCGTATGAGTGTAAAAAGAAATTGTAAAAGCGCAAAAGGAAATGTATAAATTACAAACAATTCATAGAAATTGCAAAAAATAATAATAATAAAGCGTAAAAGTGCAAAAAAAAAAAATTGCAATAAAATTCGTATAAATCCCTAAAAAATCCCAATATTGAAAAAAAATCATAAAAATTGTCACAAATCGTTAAAAATGCAAAAAATCGTCGTAAAAATTGCCTACAAATAGCAAAAATTGCAAGCATAATTGGAAAAAAACCATAAAAATTGCATAAGCAATCTTCAAAATGCAAAAATTCGTAATCTCATCTTTGGGAATAATGAGATAATGGAGAAGGGAACTAGGTCGAGTGCATTTTACTTACAATCAGAAAAAGTTCATAAAACCGACAGTATATGTACTTTTATCAACATTTAAATGTGATTTAAAAAGGGGTTTATTATTTCAATTTTTAATATATTAAGCTATTTTACAATATGTTCATATAAACTAATATGTTATATTTATTTAAAGCGAATTAATCCACGCCCATTATGACCCCATGGTAACGTCTCATAACTGTTTTTTAAATAATGACGCTTATTAACATGCGAACTTACAGCAATTTTCAGCTGACTGATGGTGTATACGTCATGTTTTTGACTTTGAATTAAATTTTTGGAAACTACATTTTAAATATTATTGTTTAAACATTCTATATAATCGTCAAAATTTATTCTATTTTTTGTAATATTTCTTTTTATATAGCTTTGCACTTTTCAGATGTATCTTTACCATGTACCCTGAGTGCATACATTTTAGATCTCAGGCCAACAAACTCAGTCATTATGTCGCCATTGTTTTCATCCTTCAATAAACCCGACACTTTTTTTATTAACGAGGGGGATGGCCCAAATATGATTTGAAGCATAGTCACTTGTATCGAAAGGAGTAGAGCAATTGCGTTTAGTAATATTGTATAAGTCGGGACAGGTAATTTCATAAATTAGGCTATCTGTATTCGTATAACAAACAGCAGAATTCGAACTAAACTGGAGATTCATATAATCATAATGGAATTTATAAATGGTTGTTTTCGCTAAGTCTAAAATGCACACGCCTACGTAGATTGGTTTATTGAAATAAATCTCGGTCTTGTTAAGTTCAATAGTTGCCAAGTTTTCATTAAAAATAGTTGAAGCCTTCATTTCGGGTTTCGGCTCCATATCGCCACAACCACTTGGTAGCCAGCTTAACGAAACTGTGTTTCCGGACGTTCTCCATAGTCTTCCCGAAAACGGCGTTATTCAACAATGCTATGTCAATGCTCAAAGACGCGTGTTAAGATCAATATAGGATTGCTGAAATCCTGATTAAATTGGAGTATTCTATGAATTTTTATTAATTTTAATCCATGAAGAAGAACTTGTTTTAAATTACTATAATGAATTACATATTTGCGCTTATTATTGAGAGTGGCAATCAGTTTTTTTCTGTTTCGAATTGGAGGCGCTGCAATGCACTGGACATAAAGGTAGATCTTTATGATGATCATGAATATCTTGAGGATATGCCAAATCTACTTCTAAAATGTAGCCAGTAGGTGAGTCATCTGGCACATCTTTAACGTTGTTCGTTTTATCTCATATGAAGCCACGGTAAGGTAGAGATTGATACATTTCCCAACCATATTGGCTATTAATATCACAATATTGCAAGAATTTTGATGATAAATTTGGATTATAATCAGCCATATAATATTTATTATTTGCTTTGGAGTATTGTTTAGAGCACTGACTGAGGCCACCTCGGATACCGCGCTCAATTAACATAACCACATCTATATCGGTGAGTAATTCCAAAGTTATATTAGTATGCTTCAGCATAACGTCCAAAGTATAACCTGGAAGTGTGAAATAATGAGCGGGATCTAGTCCATATGTTTAGAGGTAAGGTGTACATAATTGTTCAAAAACATCCGCTAGAAGAAGTACATCGATTTTTAAATGCAGATCGGAGTATTCACCCAGGTTTTGAATGCCAAACTCATTCCAGACATTGCAAGCATATTTATAATCTCCTTGACTAATATTAGAATCGTTGAATTTATTATAAAAGATTGGAATATTAGGAACGGAAGACTCTAAAAATTTGGTAAAATTATTAATATAATCATAGGGGTAAACCCCCTTACGAGACAGCAAATTATATTTTGGATCAGCCAAATCTGGGAACTGGGATCTTAAAATGGGTAGTGATGCTAGATATGAAGCACAGTGTCAAGGCTACAATCCATAAAGCGGATTGAAGCGGAATTTGATCGGATATTCATCTAAGGTCCTTGTAAACGAAATATATCGTTCTTTATTTATAGGAAGAAGAGCAACTCGACCCTCTAAATCGGTTGCAATATTTTGAATTATAAAATGGGATTCGTAGCCGCTAAGGTTGTGGAAAATTACTGGGATAGTATGGCTGTCCTTGAAATTTATATTACATCCATCATGTGCCGAACCACGATATTTACCTGTTAGGTCACAGTGATCCCGCACCTTTTTATAATTCTCTGTGAACTGCTTTTCGCAAATATGACAGAGTGTGGCGGTCTCAAAGAACGCTACTTACTCAGCAGCCATCTGAACCATGAGTAGAGGGCAAACGAAAACGGTTTCCAAGCCTGCAGCAAATTGATTTAATTCGCGCTCCAAATACTTGACATAATCCGCTTCCCGATGAGAATTAAAAAATGATAACGTGGGGTCGTAAGAACATTTAACGTAGTATGCTATACTACACGGTACATGTTGCTGATGATTATTCTCATTCTTACTTTCTACTATCAAACATTCCAAGTCCGCGTATATTACAAATGAAGCTTCTATCTTATTTCTAAAATTTATAATAATATACAAGTGGGTAGAGGTGAGGGTGCCAGATGATTCACCCACTGGGTACATTATAGAAGTAGATTTGGCATATCCTCAAAAGCTTCATGATCATAATAAAGAACTACCTTTCTGTCCAGAGCATTGCAGCGCCCCCAATTCAAAACAGAAAAAACTGATGGCCACTCGCCACAATAAGCGCAAATATGTAATTCATTATAGTAATTTAAAACAAGTTCTTCCTCATGGATTAAAATTAACAAAAACTCATAGAATACTCCAATTTAATCAGTCTATATGGTTGAAATCCTATATCGATCTTAGCATGCGTCTTCGAGCATTGGCGAAAATTAATTCGAGAAAAACCTCTCAAAATTGTTGAATAACGCCGTTTTCGGGCAAACTCTGGAGAACGTCGGGAAACACAGTGTCGTTAAGCTGGTTACCAAGTGGTTGGGGCGATATGGAGCCGAAGCCGTCATTTCGAAGCCCGAATTCAAGGCTTCAACTATTTTTAATGAAAACTTGGTAGCTATTGAACTTAACAAGACCGAGATTCATTTCAATAAACCAATCGATGTAGGCATGTGCATTTTAGACTTAGCAAAAACAACCATTTATAAATTCCATTATGATTATATGAATCTCCAGTTTAGTTCGAATTGTGCTGTTTCTTATACGGATACAGACAGCCTAATTTATGAAACTACCTGAGCCGACTTATACAATATTACTAAAAGCGATTGCTATACTCATTTCGTCACAAGTGACTATCCTTCCAATAATATTTGGGTCCTCCCCCTCGTTAATAAAATAGTGTCGGGTTTAATGAAGGATGCAAACAATGGCCACATAATGACTGAGTTTTTTGGCCTAAGATCGAAAATGTATGCACTCAGGGTAATGGTAAAGTTAAATCAGAAAAGTGCAAAGGTATAAAAAGAAATATTATAAAAAATAGAATAACTTTTGAAGATTATATAGAATGTTCAAGTTAATTCTAAGTCAAAAACATGACGTATGCACCAACAGTCAGCTGAAAATTGCTGTAAGTTCGCATGATAATAAGCGCCATTTATTTAGAAACAGTTATGAGACGTTACCATGACGTTAACGTTACCATGGGGTCATTATAGCATAATGGGCGTGGATTAATTAATTAATTTATATGAACATATTGTAAAATAGTCTAATATATTAAATAAATAATGTTTATGCGGTGTTGAAATATGTGTTTTATTTCAAATTGTAATTATAAACCCCTTTAAATCACATTTAAATATTGATAAAAGTACATATACTGTCGTTTTTATGAACTTTTTTCTGATTGTAGGTAAAACACACTCGACCTAGTTCGCTTCCTCATTATCTCGTTATTCCCAGAGATGAGATTACGAATTTTTGAATTTTGAAGATTGCTTATGCAATTTTTATGGTTTTTTCCAATTATGCTTGCAATTTTTGCTATTTGTAGGAAATTTTTATGACGATTTTTTCCAATTTTAACGATTTGTTTTTTTCTGCTTTTACAATTTCTTTTTGCACTCATACGGTTTATTATGAATTGCTTTTGCAATTTTCATACATTTTTTGCGCTTATACGTTTTTTCACAATTTTTACGATTTCATTTTGCAATATGTATATACATAAATTAATTTTGAACATTTTTCAAAGTTTTGAACTTTTTACGATATCCTTGCAGTTTTCTTGTTAAATTATTTGCAGTGAAGCATAAAATTATCGCATTCAAAAGG
Organism: Dioctria linearis; assembly: GCA_963930735.1. Taxonomy (NCBI): domain Eukaryota; kingdom Metazoa; phylum Arthropoda; class Insecta; order Diptera; family Asilidae; genus Dioctria; species Dioctria linearis. The sequence goes on along the minus strand of OZ005742.1, from coordinate 155,575,700 downwards.
TAAATCTTCATCAATAAACTACATTTCATTTTTGTATTTAACGCGCTTTCAGCTCACAGTTCAAGATCACCAAATCCTGCTTTTATCAGCTTTAGAAGATGGTAGTTCAGTACATAGTCAAAAGAAATTGTTTATAAAATAAGCTTTCAAGAAAATACAAATATTCGCTTAATAATTTTTGATCTTTATTTAAGCCATAATACATACATTAAAATTCCCTAAAGCTAGCTTTATATAATTAATTTACATATGTCTATAGCCAGGTATATTTTTGTACCGAAAAATATAAAGTTGCAATCTTCATCCATCTCGTACTCTGAATCATTTATCTGTACAGTTTGAACAGCTGGTTGTGGTTCTAGCCGAAGATTTTTTTTTATATCAAGTCGAACTTCTTATGTACACTTAAATTATTCTAGACTTTTTTATGAAATACCTTTGCATTGCATTGCAAATCTAATTTTTGATGGAATGAATTTCGATTACATATAATTAATGCAGTAGAATGCATTTAAAAACCAGATTGGTGGCTTTTAACCCTGAGATAATCATTTTAAAACGTAGGCTTATTAAGTTGGGCACATGCTTGTATGCAGTTTCGCCGTTGGCAGTTATTAGATTTAAAACCAGAACTGTCATAAGTAGATTATATCATTTTAAATGTAAATCATAGAAGCAGTAGGGTATTCACGCAAAGTTGTATCAAAGAGTGTATCGTTGTAAAAGATGTATTTGATTACAACTCAGTAAAGTAATACAAGTCCTATGCATATAAAATGCAATACAAGGGTCTTGTATTTTTACATTCACAAATTGGAAGTGTAAACCAACTTGTATAGTTGTACTTAGGAGGTCAGATTGAACGTCAAATGTCATGGTGTGCAGAGGGAGAGGGGAGTGTCCTAGGAAAAGTTTCAGTGTGCCAAATTAAAGATTCTTCTGAGGATTATCGACTGGTGCACTTATATTTTTTCTAGGTGGTACTATGTTGATTTAACAGGGTGTTCAATTTACATCTACTCGCATCACGGTTTTCACCCACAAAAAATTGTATTGCAAATTTGTGAGCCCAAAACATAAATAATGGTGCTTCAAACAGCATGAAACTTTCTGGAAAACTTAATAAAACATTACCGCAAAACAAATTGGTGTGATCGATTTACTTTTGCGCCCCTAAATTACCTAATAACAGTATTTGAAGGGGAGAGGGAGGGGCGAATCAAAACACCAACTTTGGATTCGTCTTTCGTTCGATGAAGGGATTAAAGTTATGAAAAAAAAAGTTGGGGTGGGGGTTGTTACTCCACCCCTCAAGCCCCAAATATAGCCCCCGCCGAGCTCTATCGAATGGGGCGTTTTTTAATTTTCAATGCGGTATACTTCGTAGTGTATTTTTTCCACCCTCTTGCATTTTACCTGAAAGCCACTTTTTCACTTAGTCGAACCCTGTATCATAACGGATGCCCCTAGACAAAAGATTTTACATTCAAATTAAAGGTAACAAAATTCTCTATCTACTAGAATGTTTTTATTTACAATTCGACACAGCTCAGTGAGAAAGCTTTTCCTCCCGAAGTTCAAAGTTTTTGCTCATTTGGGTCCCATATACCCCACTGCTATATATGAGTTATTTTTCAATTTTTTTTTCAGATCGTAGGCATAAGCGTTCGATTAAAAAACTTTTTCATCTTTTCAAAAAAATTCCTCAGAAGCACCGTTATTCCGTAAATATAAATTGTAAATTTTTACATCATCTCACGGGAAAAGCGGCAAAAAGCCGTCGTAAAAGGATGTTGTTCTACTCTTATTAAGTTTTCTCCTAAACTATCAGCCCAGGCGGAAAACTAATTGGAAATAAATGTTCCAAACAAAACAGGCTTCATTTTATCAGCTGACATTATCCTGAAAAAGTGTATAATTAAGTAGTAATAGTAGAAATAAAAACTTTGAAAACGACCAAAACGGTCTGAAAACGCCATGAAAATACGGCATTTCCTTAATTTAACCCGTTCTGTTGAGATACTTTTGTTTTTACCTCAGCTATTTTAACCAGATCTTCATAATTCTTTTTTTATATAATAACTATGACTCCTGGGAATCTTGCGGATTTTTTCAATTTTTTCCGGGGCCGGGGAGAGCACTTCCGGGGCCATTTTATCACCCTGTTACATTTCGAAGTAAGCTAAAGGCTAAAGGCTGTGTTCACTCCTTTTTGTAAATTCTTGTTGTATTTTTACATCGGCTACACTGATACATTAAAGACTGAATACACCTAGTGTGTTTACGAAAAGATTTAAATAAAATTTATATAAAGTTAATACGTTAATCTTTTAATTCTCCACATATGTACATATATGCATACAACATTTGCAGATACTTTTTTAAACAAAAGTAAATCATCTCTTATTCCAGATTATTTCATGCTTTTACAGAGCAGCTTTTTATTCTTAATCTACAAAACGTTTCTGAAAGCAAATTAAATCTTGATAGCCGACTTTTAATCTCAAGATAATCGTTTTGAAACGTGAGCAGTATGCATTATTTATTTAAGTTTTTTACAATTAATGTTGACCTTTTTATGTGTAATCTGCAAGAGGAGGTCCAAAAATAAAATATTTCAAATTAATAAGGCATACATTTCATGTTTTTTCAGTTCATGTTCACCAAATCGTCAACCTGTTTTTACCGGCATGAGCCCCTTGTTTACATACCGGCAATCTGATTTTTTTTTCGTTTTTGTTGCAGCTCATGCTTTTTGGCTTAAGCTACCTTCGTACCTCGGAAATTGATGTCATTTTGTTCCGAAAATATGATAATGTGATTTGGGCAAGATCATTGATATTATGCAAATATCCAGACTTTCATATAAAAATTATGCGAAGCAACACTAGCAGCTAAGTAACTGGAGCACATAATAGGTGAATTCGTAGCACACATATTCGCAGAAAGATGTGACGTACTGTTCTTTTATTCTTGTTTTGTGCTAAATCAGCTTTCCGGTGTCACCGAAGTCTGAAACAGCGAGAGTTAGTAACGTTTGTTTTCTTTTTAATGATAGCTTTTGCATATTCTACACTGTTATCAACCTTTAAAGACGAATCATAAGCAAAGCTGTTGAGTTCCTTAAGTACTTCTTGTACTCTATTCTGAGCACCTTTATATTTTAATCTGGAGCACGGCACGGTTACTGTAGGTAAACTGAGATTACGTGCCTTCACGTCAATTGGGTTTTTACTTATTTCTCCCGAGATAGGTAGAGCAGCGAAGTGTATGGAGCAGCTTACTAGCTTTACTCCTAGTGAATTTCAGTGGAGCAGCTTACTAGCTTTACTCCTTGTGTGTATTAGTGAAGCAGCTTATTAGCTTTACTCCTAGTGTAGATGAATGGAGCAGCTTACTAGCTTTACTCCTAGTTTGATAAATGGAGCAGCTTACTAGCTTTACTCCCAGAAAATGAAACAACTTGTGTTCTGATGATACTAGTGCTACTAACGCTTTATTAAAAAATCACAGAATATTTATACAATTCTCGACTTAATACTATGGCTATTTTCTTATTACACTAAGCCAATTTCATCACAGCATTTATTCGTATATAATTATTATTTCCGTAAAGTGTTTCTTTATGGCATTCACAAATCAATTTCCGCAAAGCTTTTGCCGGTTTGTTGTTGTTACATCACGGCATTCGTAGCTTTTATATGTACTTACATAAATACTTCCGTAGACCGTTCGTCGCTTTGCTGCTATGATGACATCATCGTGACCATTGTTTCGTTCACTTAAATTCAACCGCTGGCGCAAAGTTATCAAATTGCATCCTGTGAATTCTTGCGCGCAGGGTATTGTGTCACTGCCTTCACTTGTTTCTTTATGTGATTAAGAAATTGGTGTAGGTCAGTAGCGCGTGACTTTACTGAACTTTGCAAATATGTTTTTAGATATGTCTATACTTGCAGCTGGGAATTATAATTCTGCATGCAATGAGAATGCTGTAGGTATGTACATATCTAAATGTTTGCATTTCTTCATTGATGCATGAATCTTATAATTCTGCGTAAAGCGAAATCGACTCGGACATGTATGTACGCATGTATATAAATGTTTAACTGATGCCAATAGATGCCCTGTATGTAACAAATCTCCCCCTTTTTAGAAAAAATGTGTTATTCTTGGGAGAGGAATAACACATTAAATATTAACTCATGTGTTTGATAGCTTGGGAAAAAGAAAAAATATTTACTTGAACCTTTTGTATGTATATACGTAATGCTGAGATGAGTACATGTGGTGTTTAGCTATATTAAAAAGAACAAAGCTTATATAAGCGTGGATTAATTTGCGTTAGCTTAACTGTATTTTGTACATATTTTTTGCTACAATTATTTTTATTTCTATTAATTATGTCTACATTTTTCTGTATAACAATTTCTTTCTACTACATACCTTTTTGGTACAATTATTTTTCATCATTCTTATTTGTACTATATGTGTGAATACATATTTTTTGGTACTTATTTGTGCTATATGTGTGAATACATATTTTTTGTTATTCGTACTATATGTGTGAATACACATTTTTTGGTACTTATTTGTGCTATATGCGTGAATACATATTTTTTGTTATTCGTACTATATGTGTAAATACATATTTTTTTTGGTACTTATAAAATTTAACTTAAACCTATTTATACATTTATAAATTATTTATATTGATTTATTCATGATATATGCACATGTAAAGAAGTTGTACATGTGTATTAGTTGAGTTTACTATTCAGACGTTTGTTATTATCTTTGGTTGTAAATGGCGGGTGGGTGGAATTGGATCATATAGGCATGTTGGGTTGCCTTTGTTGTTGTCTGAGAATTGTCGCCTCGTCTTTCTGACCCTTTTTTATTTTAAACAGCCATTATTCGTGAAATGGCTTCAATCTATTGTTATGTACTGTTACTTTTCGTTTACCGATTTGAATAACAGTATTAACAGTGTTAAAGACTTGTACCACTAGATATGATCCTAGTCTTTTCAGTAAAACTTTATCTCCTGGTTTGAAGGTTACTGGACGTGAACGCTTATCGTAATAGACTTTTGAATTTTCCTTGGCTTTCAGCAAAATTTTCCGCGCGGTAGGGTACGCTTTTTGTATTTTGTACCTCAGAAGGTGGTAGTACATTTCGTGGTTGTAAATGGGCTCCGGCTCTCTTTTCAGATTAGAGGGAACATCCGCTGTGAACCCAAACAGACCGTCCATTGGTATGAGCTTGGTGCCATCATGTGTACTATTATTGTATACAAAAGCCGCGGTTCTCACGAATCGATGCCAAGCCTTTGTATTTTCAGATACAATAGCTCTCAAATACTCCACTAGGGGTCTCTGGGTTCACTCCAGTGCGCCGTTGGATTGCGGATGGTAAGCGGAAGTCTGGATTTTTTTAATTTTCAAAAGCTTACATACTCGTTTGAAAAGATCACTTAGGATTGCGATAACGAGTGATTATTTCATCGAAAATATTCCCGCTACCGTTTCTGCTTCGCTATTCGGCATTGAATAACAATCTACGAATTTCGTTAGATTGTCTTGGAAAGTCAGAATATATTTGTGTCCTGAGTGAGTTTCCTCAAGAGGGCCTACTATGTCTAAATAAACTTTTTCGAAGGGCATAAGGGCAGTATCTGTTATGACCATTGCCATACGATACTCTGGGCTAGCCTTCATTTTTTGGCATTTAGAGCACTTCCGAATATATTTCCTGATAGAACTAAGCATGTTTTTCCACTTATACTTCTTTTTTATTCTTCTATAAGTTTTGATTACTCCTTGGTGACCACCAAATGCGGAGTCATGATAGTCCTTTAGAATTGTTTCGATTTCCTCAGGGTCTGAGATAGTTTCTGTTAGCTTATGCTTGTAATTTATCACGTTGATGTTACAAGGTAATTCGCCCTGTTCAGATGCACTGCTTTCTGACTGATTGCTATTAGTTGACCCGACTTCGACTGAGCTATTTTGGAAGTTCCGTGAATATTTTTGAATTTTGTGGGGAGTTTCTTGATTCTGATTTACCTCTTGTATATAATTTGTTGCCTCCCTTATTTGAGCTCTTGTAACAACATGGCATTGTGCTTGCTGCTTTAGTGGCTGTGGAGAACTATATTCATCATCGTCTATGGCGGACTCGAGCCAGTGATGTACCTGAGCTTCGACAATGATCGAATTGGGGTTTTTTTTTGGTTTATTTGGGCAGGTATTCTACTAAGCGCGTTTGTGCATTGGTGTCAAATTTCCCAGGCTTGTATTCAGTTTAAGTCAAACTCGGAGAGTTTATGGTGAAACTTGACTACTCTTGAAGTTGGATCTTTTTCATTGAATACGCCTTTCAAGGGCTTATGGTCGGTGTAAACCGTAAAAGCTCTACCGTGTAAATAATACCTGAAGTTTCTGGCGGCCCTTACAATAGCAAGCAACTCTTTTTCTATTGTTGAGTATCTTTATTCCGCCTTATTTAAACTTCTACTTGCATACGCTATTGGCCTGTCTTTACCTATTGCCAGTTTTGATAAAACAGCTCCCAATGCCTCATTGCTAGCATCGGTTATTAGATTAAAAAGCTGGGAAAAATCTGGATATTTGAGTAGAGGTGGATTTATAAGGGAATTTTTAATCTCCTTGAAAGAGTCTTTGCACTTTTGTGTCCAATTAAATTTCACGTCTTTCCGTAATAGATTTGTTAACGGCCTGACTGTTTTTGATAAATTAGGAGTGAACTTGCGATAGTAGTTTGCCAATCCAAGGAACGATTGAGTTTGTCTGATAGTTCGTGGTGGAGGAAAATTTTGGACACAGCTTGTCTTACTGGGATCTGGAAGTGCCCCTTCGTTTGAGAATTTGTGCCCGAGGTATATTACTTCTTTGCGAAGGAACTGACAATTTTCGGGTTGCAATTTAAGATTACGGGCTCGAAGTCTGTCGAATACTATAGCCAGTTTCTCGTAATGATCTTGTAAATTTTTTCCATATATTACAATATCATCGAGATAGACAAATCATTCTATCCTTGGAGACCCGTTAGAATATAATTCATCAGGCGCTGAAAAGTCGCAGGTGCACCTATCAGCCCAAATGGCATTCTCTTAAATTCATAATGCCCGTAAGCGGTACTAAACGCACTTTTTGGTCTATCCCTTTGGTCAACCAGTACTTGGTGATATCCGCTTGCAACTTCAAGTGTAGTAAAATACCGCGAATGCCCAAGCTCCTCTATCCTGGGTAATGGAAAGGCATCCCCTTTAGATTTCTCGTCAACTTTACGGAAATCTACTACTACTCGCCAACGTTTATTGCCATCAGGCACAGCTGTCTTGGGAACTACGATCAGCGGGAGTTCCACGGACTTTTACTTAATTCGATTATGTCGCTGGCCAACATATCCTTAATCTGCTCATTTATGACTGCCCGGTGTGTTTCTCCAAGTCTATACATCTTTTGATTTATGGGTGGCTGATTGTGTAATATGGGGATGGTATGCTTTATGGTACTAGTGCACGTGAGCTTATCTCCCTTTAAATAATCGTTATACTTATAGCATATGTAAAGAATTGATTTTTCTTCTTAGGGATTTAAATTTTCAACCAACAGTAATTCTTTTCGTAAAGCAACAAGTCTGTCTGGGTTATAGCTTTTAATATGGTTTACGTTTATTAAATATGGATTGGAATTAAATTTTAAAGTGTCGTTTTTGACGTTGTGTGTGCTTTTTTTGTGCACGAAGGAAATATGGATTGGACGTAAATTTTAATTTGTCGTTTTTGACGTTCTGTGTGCTATTGTTTTGTGCACGTAGGAAAGGTGGACTAGCCTTTTGCTGAGTACTTTGAGTATTTACGTCGTTCAAAGGTACATAGAGATACTTTATTTTATACCAATTACTTGGATCTAGAGTAAGCGTTAAGTTAAGGAAGACTGGTTACGTGTTTACATTTAGAACGGATAACGGTGTGAAGCTTTTATGAGGGCTAGCTAGGTAATTTGCGACAAATACTCCTTCTTGGATCTCCTGAGACAAACAGATCATTTCTTGGTCTATTTGTAACGGTATGCTCAGTACCATTTGAGATCGAGGGTGTATTCTATTGGATCGCTGAAGTAGTACTTCATATTGCCTACTTTCATCTTTTTTTGAGGTGCTCGGAGTATCGTCCATTGTAGGTAAAATATTTTTGCAATCTGGTGACCGTGATTTAAATTGCTCCTCCAATTGATCACTTGGTATTTCCTCTCCATTTTCTAGGGATGTTTCGAGAGGTACCGTGAATTCAATAGGGTTGGTTTCCGTGCGAGGGAACCAGAGTAATTTACTAGGCCCTCCGATATTACAATTTTTTGCAAGAAAGGCATTGCCTAGCAGCACATCCTGGAGATTTGGGCAATGTCTTCTACTACCTGGAGCTTGCATGGGACACTGTTGCCTAATAAAAAGTTGCCTTGGCAATTTCCCAATGTTTCTCCCTCTCCAAATGGAGTTTTCAAAGTCACCTTTTGGCTTCGTTCCATATGTTCTGGGTTAGCTAGTGCTTCCATTTTTATGATGCTTACTTCAGTTCCAGTGTCTACTATCAGACGAACTGCTGTGTTTTTGCCTATGTCCAGTGGTAAGTCTACCACTGGTTCATTTTTCTATTTGATCGTTTTTTTGTTTTAGAGGACCCTGAAGAAATTTGCGCAGTTTTATTTAATGTCGAGCCGGGGATTTTTCGGTCGACCGTATGCCGTTTCCCGAATGTGTGGCCTCCCATCGTTATTCCTGCTGACAAGTGGACACCGTATGACTTCTTTTCCCACAGAAGTCGCACATATTATGTATGTGGTTAAAACGTTCTTCCCTATCTGCAGAGCCCCACCGGGCATTTTTTTAGAGCTTGTATGTTCGGGTGGCGCCTTAATGTTCTGTTTACAATATTGGGCATCATGGCCCATCAATCTGCATTTATTACAATAAGCAGTATCCTTACGGTTTAGGCACTCGTCATACGTGTGCCCCTTGCAATTGCAGTAGCTCAAGGTGATCTTGTTTAACAGTAATTTGTGTTTCTCGTATTTTTTCTCTGCCTGCTCGTAAAAAGATTTCCTGTTTGGAGGTGGACTTCCTAACGATTTCCTTATTATGTTAGTTTGAGGAGAGCGCCACTAATTTTCTGGGTTTCCGTCGGTACTAAACGATACTGAAGTTTCCTTTGGTGATTCAGCTATTGGAGGTATTCCAATTTCAGTTTTTATGTTGTGTCTTCCAAACTCCTTTGTGTAAGGGTAAGAATACAAATTTACACTCTCAGCTATGGGATAACCATAGTTATTAGAGAAATGTGGGATATTAGGTCTTAGAAAATGGTCCACTTGGAAAGAGTTTGTTGGGTTAGGGATATAATTTGTTGGTTGTGGAATGAAAAACAGACCTTGTTGCAACCTTTCCATATCTAATGCCTTTTGGATGAGATTTTCTAAAGAATTTTCATTCAATGTGAGTAAATAAGCGCTTAGATGGTGATTAGTTGCACCACTCTTTATAGGAGCCATAGCAAGATCTTCTGTTTACTGTTTTACTACCTCAAAATTTTTAGATCCGTATTTACTCTGTGCTGCCTCGTTGCATTGAATTAAAAGACTTTTTAATCTATTTGTAAATGAACTAAATGATTCTGGCGAATATTGCCTGCAAGTGATTAACTTGTTTATTAGTTCATGGTATGTTTCACGAGGTAAATACGTTCGGTAAAGCAGTGGTTCGACTTCTTCAAATTTTGTGAGAGAGCTGGACGCTATTAATTGATACGCGTTTCCTCTCAATCTGGTGGGGAAAATCTGCATAAAGGCTTTCCTTTCCTCTTTCCTCAGACACTGTTTCACTTGCTTACAACAGCCTATAAAAGTCTGTAATTCTGTAAGAATTTGCGCGCTAATTTCCCCAGAGAGCAAAGGCACCATTCGTGTCGTCAGTTTTACTACTTCTTCATAGTTTACCGACATTTTGTCTTGTTAGATGTCATAATAAAAACTTCCCTGTTGAAACATCAATGCTGACATCACTCAACCATCAGATTAAGTTCCTTAATTAGTCAAGTACATTAAAATTATTTGTATGTATCCATGTGAGTATCGCATTTTTTCGGGAAAAATCACTAAAACTATGTCCGTCCTATTAGCCTCCGCTATCGTGTCAATACAATCACCAAATGGAAAGACTATTCGAACGCGAGCACTCTTAGACCAAGGCGCTGAGTCGAGTTTTATGACTGCCTCGCTTGCAAATATGTTACGATTACCCAGACAGAAGGTTCGGATTCCTGTTATTGGAGTAGGAGGCTGCGAAGCAGGAATAGCTGAATCATATGTAAGGTATGATTTAATTTCTACTACTACCTCTGCATTCACTTGTACTGTACAAGCATTGGTCCTTTCAAACCTTGTAGCGTATACCCCCTTACGCTACTTTTGATTGGCTTCTCTACGTCTGTGGGGACAAACCTCCTGATTTCCCAGAGTATGTAATTTAGTCAAATTTATTTATTTTCAACAAGTAGCCCTATGCTACTTCTTCATACTAGAAAATTCCTGAAAAGTCAAAATTTATTTATTTTCAAGAAGTAGCCCTATGCTACTTCTTCATATAAGAAAATTCCTGAAAAGTCAAAAGCATATTAATACACACCCGCATACAAGTACAGATCTAAAAGAAATAACAACAGCTGCAGAATAACTTCAGTCGAAAAATTCTAAAATGCGCAAAATGAGCACAAAATACAATTTTTTGGATAAAACTTACCGCTAGTCAACAACACCAAACGACGAAAACGGTAATTCGCCTAGCTGTAATGCGTCGGACTATGCCACCACACAATGCATTACAGCAAGCCCGCCCGAAATTCACAGCAAATTTCGGCAGACAGCACACATTTTGCTGCTACCAAACAACAGGCAAAAACGATACACACACACCCGTAAATACAGCGAGCAGAAATTTCGATTTCAGCTGAAACGAACAAAAGTGTGCGCCTGTCGGTGGCTGCTGGTAGAGAATCGCTTTTTGGTTGGAGTGGAGAAGAACTGCGCAAGGGCAGTCAGTCGAGTATTGTATGTCGAGAAGTTGAACACGCAGATTAGGGAATCTAAAACGCCGGTCGGAGTTTTTCTGTTTTTTTTTGTGCTTTTGTATTTCCTTGGGATATTGGAGTATTAATTCGACAAGTAGACGATCGTTCTTTGTCGACATCGAGTTTGTCCATTTATTTTGTTGGGTTTAAAGAAAGTTTAGACGGGACGTTAAAAGAAAAACTTCTTCGTGCGAAGAGAAAGGAAAAGTTCTCGTAATTTCCTCGTATACCCACGGGCAGCAGCATTTTTTTCATCTCATCAAAGAGATAATAAATAGACAGTTTTGTGAAAATCTATTGTGCGCTTTCTTCGACACTCGCATCTCTTGAGTGATTATCTGTGAGGAAAGCGGAAAATTTGTGCATATACATATAATGTGCATTTAGTGAAATTCAAAATCAAAAGCAGTATAAAGTTATCTTCGAATACTTACCTGATCATTTAGTGCGCATCTATTGAGGGATTATCTGTGAGGAAAGCGGAAAATTTGTGCAAATACATAAAACTGGTATCTAGTGAACGTCAAAGTGAAAATCAGTTTAAAGTTTTCATCGAATCCTCACTCGATTATTTAGGTCACCTTTATTGACGATTATCTGAAAAGAAAATTAAAAATTGGTGTAAATATACATAAAGATATATTTAAAGTAAAAGAAAATTAGTTAAAGTTTTCCCTTAACACCTACCTGGTTATTTAATTCGCATTTATGGAGTGATTATCTGCAGAGAAAATTGTGAATTGGTGTAAATACATATAAAATATGTTTAAGTTAAAAGAAAATCAGTTTAAAGCTTTCTTCGAATACGTACCTGATCATGTAGTTCAAATTTATTGAGTGACTATCTGAAAAGGAAATTGGGAATTGGTGCAAATACACATAAAGATACATTTTAAAATAAATGAAAATTAGTTTAGGGTTTTCTTCGAATACTTAATCGATTATTTAGTTCACCTTCATTGCGGATTATCTGAAAAGAAAAGTGAAAAGTGGTAGAAATATACATAGAGATATATTTAAAGTAAAAGAAAATCAGTTAAAGTTTTCCTTGAACACCTACCTGGTTATTTAATTCGCATTTATGGAGTGATTATCTGCAAAGAAAATTGTGAATTGGTGTAAATACATATAAAATATGTTTATGTTAAAAGAAAATCAGTTTAAAGCTTTCTTCGGATACGTACCTGATCATGTAGTTTAAATTTATTGAGTGACTACCTGAAAAGGAAATTGGGAATTGGTGCAAATACACATAAATATACATTTTAAATTAAATGCAAATTAGTTTAGGGTTTTCTTCGAATACTTACTCGATTACTTAGTTCACCTTCATTGAGGATTATCTGAAAAGAAAAGTGAAATGGTAGAAATATACATAAAGATATATTTAAGGTAAAAGAAAATTAGTTTAGAGTTTTCCTTGAACACCCACCTGGTTATTTAATTCGCATTTATTGAGTGATTATCTGAAAAGAAAATTGAGAATTGGTGTAAATACATATAAAGATATGTTTAAGCTAAAAGAAAATCAGTTTAAAGTTTTCTTCGAACACTGACCTGATTATTTAAGTGATTATCAGCAAAGAAAATAGAAAATTTGTGCAGATGCATACAAAGATACCTCTAAATGAAGTGAAAGTTAATTCAAAGTTTTCTTCGAACAATTACGTTTATTTATTTCGTTACGTTTATTTATTTCGCATTAGTGAAGATCTGCGATTCTTTCTCTCTAATCGGTGCCTCAGCAATGCCTTCAAGTGACTGTCTATAAAGAAAATGGAAAATTTGCGTAGATACATAACAAAAATTAAATAAAATGAAAACTAGTTCAAAGTTTTCTTCGAACACTTACCTGTTTCTGTACCTCGCGTCAGTGAAGATGCTGTTGAGTGATTATCTATAAAGGAGATGCAAAATTTTATTCCTTCCCATATAGAATCAAAATAAATGTAACTTCTTCTTCGAACACTTATCTGAATATTTATTTTGTGTTTCGTCCGAGTATAGTGCCACAGCGGTACATTTATTTGATCACTTATGAAAGGAAAAAATGAATTATCAGAATTGGGCATATATATCTACATCTCTACATTTAAATGATGTCCAAATCAATCCAAACTTCTTCTTCGAGCACCTACCTGGCGTCTCGCATTAGCGACGACATGCTATTTTCTCCATGGTTCGAGTAAGCCGAGTGAACAGGCTATCACGATTTTATTTCACGTTCACATGTACCACTTGGAGTTGATCATTAAGGCTAACTAGTGACAAACGAAAAAGGAAACGATGAGGAGTTAAATGGGCAGCCGCAGTCTCTTAATCATTGCTCGCTCAGTAAGGAGGAGACCCCGAATTGGTTAAATCGTATACATGTAAGTTCAAGGTGGACCCTAAGGTTAGTCGAATTATTGTTATTACATTTTCTTTTCTTCTTGATTTTGATTTGTGAAACAAAATTGTTTAGCTTACCTTTGAATATATCTAGACAACAGAATTAAGTAAGGTCAGGACAGGAAAGCGCTTTTAGGGCTAGGCTTAAGTTATCTATTCGATGTACATACTATATGTTATTGAAACAAAAAAACAAAGAAAGGAGAGAAAAAGGAAGTAAATAGTATAAATATAGAATTTTGGTGTAATCGGGTTTCCTCGCTGACCGAAGAGAGATAAATTTTAGTCAATAAAGGAGTCACATTGTTTGAAGTGGATAATGCCTTAAGTTCTTTATTCTCCTATCCCTTTTCTTTTGGTCCACGTAAAGCACTCCGGCAGCTTTCCCTGATCCAGCCTTTGCTTGTCCTACTCTTATAGTGGACTCAGCGCAATGGAGTAGGTAAACACCTGGCAGGGAGGTGGTCGCGGACAAGATGGCGGACAACACCCACGCATCGGCATATCAGCCCTCGTAGTCGGGGAATATATGGGGCTAAGAATCCTACACTGACTGCGACGACTTAGCCAGGGTAGATGGGGGCGATGTGCCCAATCAGAGTCCAGTCAGGACTCCGCATACACCAGGAGTCCACATCATCTCTCTCACTTTCTCTCGGCGTTGGACTTTCTCCGGGTGGTTGAGCATTTGTACGGCGTTGCAATTTCCTTTTGTTTTATTTTAGCACCTCGCATCGCTGGCACTATTTCAATTATATCCTTCTGAGGTAATTACTTACAGGTTGTGCCAATGGAGGCGAAGCAGCATGGGACGTCGAAGGTTTTTTTTTGTGTCTGTCCGTCCGTCTGAAGTCTGACAAAGGTGATTCAGTTCTTTTTGTGTACTCATTTTCGCACAGCTTTCAAGCATCAAGGGATGTGGGTGGCAAGAACCTCCCCAAGCCAGCTGACCGCTAGCGGCAATATGCTGTGCGGCCACCCACACCAATCCCAAGATGATTTTGCAGCAAGAGGTGCCAATTGCAGCGCCTATCTACATTCATTGCAAGACGGATGTAGGTAGGGCTGAGAATGGGCACGATCTTCGCTACAAATGGCGCCCACATTGGTTTTTCTTTCGGCCTTTAGTCAAGCTTCTCTTGACTAAAGTAAAATGATTTTACTTCCTCATGTCAAACGTTTTTGTTTCTTTTATAGATAAATTCGCTACACATATAAATCGTTTCGTCAGTTTCATGCGTTTTTCTGTAACTTATTCAGTACTTTCGTCTCAGTTTTGATTTTTGTTTTTTTTTCAAATAAGTTCTATATTGCGTATTTCAATTCATTTCAAATGAAAGTCTTTTCGTCAATTTAGAAATGCAACTTTTAGCTTGCTAATTCGAGTTATCTTGCCATGCCGCCAATGGCTGATCTACGCAGAGCCACCCTTTTCTCCCGTAAAGTCCGTTGCTTTCGTGGTAGTTCCCTTTTGGCTCTCGTTAGGTCCGGCTGCGGTAGCTGGCGAGATGGCTCGTGACTTCGCTCCGTTGGTGCAACCACGTAAATCTCGTTGAATCATATTCAAATAATTTATGCATTTTTGTACGCTAGGCGTACTCTCCGAGGCCAATGCTTCAGCCCGTGAACACTGGGGAGATGATTAACCATCGAGAAATGCTTTCCATATTTAAAGAAGCCTGGCCATATCTCAGCTCTGTCGTTAAGTTGGTGAACGGCGTTCATCTGTTGATTCTGCGGTATCCTTGGCAATGGGCTTAAGGTGGCAAGGCTTAAAATTTTCACACCGATTGAAAAGTCGGTCCATAGATTTTTTTTTTCATCTCAAATGTTGCTACTCCTTCGTCAGTGCTTGTCGTAAGACATCAGCACTGGCAATGCAGGATGATCGGATGGGCAGCGGTTACTGAACGTTGTATGCGAAGCATGGATTACGAGCCTTAGCTCCGTTCACAGCTGCTGGTTCCAGGAAGAAGACAGTATTTTTTTTTATTTATATTTGTGGCAGTAATTACAGTGATTCGTCCATTCGGGACATGACGGCTGTTGGTTCGTTTTTTTTTTTTTTTTTTTTTTTTTTTTTTTTTTTTTTTTGTATCTCATTACAAAACAGCTACTGCTTCTTCCTGAGTACTAGTAGCCGCTGAACAGGCAATCATCTGCTCCTGATTTGGATTAGCTCCCTGCCTCGGTAAATTGATGAAATATATTCATCTTCACGACACCGGTCTTTGCTCGGGCAGTGGAGTCGGCCAACTTTTCTTAATTCCTTTTTTTTTGCTAACTAATTCCATGTTTGTGACCAGCCTGGGGGGTTGGACAAAGAGAGTTGGAGGGAGAGATTGAGAGCAATTTGTTTTGTTCCAGTTCGTAGAGCTGGAGTGTTGAAATGATGTTGTGGGTGTGTGTTCGGGTGGACCGCTGCGTGGCCAAGCCACCTCCCTCTTATGATCACACGCTTCAAATAGTAATATACGTAAATTATAAAATTTTTCCTTTTAGATTTATTCTGAGGTTAAGGTCCTCAATTTTCGTTTGAGTTTGCTTAGTTATATACGCACAATCTAGATCGAGGAAATTTCCAGATCTTCCTCCAAATAAATAAGATATTAATATCAATATTAAATAAAGGTATTATTTCTGAATTTTCTTTTAAGAATAGATATTTACCTATATGCGAATGTCATACACGTACATAGTATAGGTATTTTTTCGTAAGATTTATCATTTTTGAATTTCCTTTGAATTAATTAAAATATTGATATAGCGCACAATTCCCAGATCTTCCCTTTTGATGCACAATAAAGTAATATCTTTGAATCTTCGTTTGAATATATATAGTTACATAAGCACAAATTTAGCACGAGTAAATTTTTTTTTTGAGCTCCCATCTTTCAAACGTATGTATATATACTGGCATATGCAAACAATACACCCGCACAATAGTTGTTCCTTCCTTAAATCTATAATAAATTTATTATTTTGAATTTTCACTGAGTTGAGATAATAATAGTACGCACAAGTTCTAAATCTTCTTTTGTGTCTCACAATAACGTATTATTTTTGAATTTTCTTTAGAACATACATATATATTTCTATATATATACGAATAGCATACACGCACATAGTATAGGTATTTTTTTGTTAGATTTATAATAAATTTTGAACTTTCTTTGAAGTAACACATTTATAAGCGCACAAATTCTTAGATCTTTCCCTGTGGATTCATTATCAATTGATCAATTGGATTCTCCGCGAACTTACACAATTATTACGCACAGTTACCCTACACGCGGAAACTGCAGGTATTCCTCCTTGGGGCATCCTAAAGTCATTACTGTGAGCTTCGTCGGTGAACATATGACGTAATATTTCTACAAAGAACTTGGGTTCTTCGCACAGTCGTCATCCTATATACCTTCAGAGTACAAGACACCTAACCTCCGAACGGGTTCCACATACCAACCAAATACATCTTCCCTATTTTCGGGATATTAGTACCACTCCCAAAGGAAATTCCTATTACAAGTGATCAGTTTCAACTGACCGAAAATGGACTTTACATGCCTATCACCAGACGAGTTGGCGGTCGAGTATCTCGTGCGAAACATCGATCCCTCCCACGAGGACGCTCGAGACCAGCTTCTGAAGGCTTCCGAAGCTGAGCAGCTCGATCCTAGTAGAGAAGCGCAGAGATCACATGCGCACAAGAATCCCACGAGGGAGGTCGACTATATCAGCAGCCGAGTGGAGGCTTTGAGATATGATCTCACTACTGACCCTATTCGAACGGATGGGGACCGCACTCGCTACCGTAGTCAGATCATTCACGTTGCTCACAGAGCCCGATGGTTGCACAATACTTCGCCGTCTGTGCGCTCAGAAGTTCAAGAGCATCTCTCGACATTGGAAGGTCTCCTAAGTTCAGTAGAGACAGCCCAGCTTCCATTGCAGGATCGGGTGTCCGATGGGGAAGGCGCTCGTGGCCTGGAAATCCCATCCGTTAACGTAGCAAATAGCGAACTTGGAAGGATGTCCTCAACGGGGGTTACGTCCAAAGCTACAACTCGATCAATCTACTCAACAGTGAGTACTCCCAAGCTTAGTACAGGGAGTCCCCGCTTCAACCCAGGTACGCCGGGTCTAAATCTTCCATTTCCAGGTGGGAGGAATGCCCACCAGAATCTTACGAGCAACTACACGGCGCAGCGGCCGCAGACGGCCTTTCTAGAGGGATGACCACACTTCCGTTCGGTGAACGAAGGTTTAGAGGCCTGGCACACGGGACCAAGCCGCGGTGTTGGAGCAGATCCCCAACCAAGTCATGGTTATTTCGATTCACGACTACCCAGGCCACCAGGGTCAGGAGCCTCACCGCTGAATGCGTCAAAACACCATCGACAGAGTACTGTCAGAGACCGTAGTAGTGTCACAAACAGTTCTGTCTTCAGATGGAAGTTATACTTCGACGGCACTTCAGGTCTAGATGTGACGGAGTTTATTTTTCGAGTAGAGTCACTAGCCATGCTAGAACAAGTGCCTTATTCCGAGCTCTGCGCCGGTTTCCATTCGCTCGTCACGGGAAAAGCCGCGAATGGTACTGGCTGTACCTGCGAGACCACCGTTCCCATTCCTGGATGGAGCTTCGCGCGGTACTTCTTCGGGAGTTCAGGTATCAGGAGACAGATTACGAGATACGAAAAATAGTAGAGGATCGTATACAAGGTCCTCGGGAATCTTTTAGCGACTATCGCTTGGCGGTTCATGCGCTAGTGTCGAAAATGTCTCGCCCGATTCCCGAGGAGGAGCTCGGGGAGATCCTGAGGAGAAACATGAAGCCGGCTTTGCAAGAAGCATTGCTGCTTCACCACCCAGCGAACGTTCTGGACCTGGGAGACTTGTGCTGCAAATTCGAAAAACTTTGGTCCCAGACCAAGCCACAGTCTCGAGAGTTACCGCCACGGCGGGTAGTTCACGAATTATATTCGGATAGTCAATATCTGTCAAGCCACCCGGAAGTTGAAACACATGAGGTGGTAGCAGCTCTTCATGCTATGCCACAGAGGGATTATCAACCACCTTCCAGACCAAGACTCATCTGCTGGAACTGTGCTGCAGAGGGACACGCTCATCACGCCTGTCTGCGACCACGGCGAATATTCTGCTACGGGTGTGGCTCAGCAGGTGTTGTAAAAAGCAAGTGCCTAACTTACTCGTCGGGAAACCTGAGGCGGAGTCAGAATTCATTGGGAACCCCCCGTATTCTAACTCCGGCCCAGATTTCAAGACGTTCCATCAGCGAAGCGGCAACCAACACCGAACCCGGGCGTTTCCGCTAGGTCTGCGGCGTGGGGGTGATGAGTGCGTCTCGCCCAAAGGCAGGCCAGTAGAAGTTCATGACGTACCTGAATATAACTTGCTCCCAATAGTGACTAACCCTGCACAGTTGTTTACGGCACCAGTAACCACATGAGATGCGGGTGGCCAAACCACCCAGACTCTACCAATGGAGGAACCATGGGATTCCGAATCCTGTAGTTGTACCTCCTCCGAAAATACATCAGCATTTTCCGACACCGACTCTGATAATGGTTCTAGTGAAGAACCGTGTCCAGTTATCAACACAATTGTTTATTCGCCCAGGACCAAATCTCGCACCAGCCATTACCACAGCCTGCGCAGAAATATAAAGGCTGCCATCGCTGAAACAACGCTACCAGGTAGTACGGACCTCCGGCCTTACGCTGATGTCTTCATCCAAGGCCAGCGAATAAGGGGGTTACTAGACAGTGGCGCCAGCGTGAGCGTGTTAGGCTTCGGGGGCGAACAATTTTTGGAAAGGGCAGGGATACGTTTTCACTCCATGCCATCCTCGATTTCAACTGCAGACGGTCAACAACAACAAGTGTTAGGCCATATCCGCGTATTGGTGAAATACGGCGAAAAGACACGCATGATGCGGCTCCACATCGTTCCCACTCTATAACCGTCGTTATACCTGTGGGTTGATTTTTGGAGAGCCTTCGGCCTAGCTCCAGTTATGGTTAGCGAGCTGTGTTCTCTACCCAAGCCTGCACCCATGTGCTCTCAGCAGGATGACATCTCCGATGAAGAGAACCAAAGCCTGCAGACAGTGGTTGAAACCTTTCCATCTTTCAGCAAACATGGTGTCGGTCACACAGCTTATGTTGAGCACGAGATAGATGTCGGTGCTGCAAAACCCATCAAACAACGCTGTTACGCCGTGTCCCCAGTGATACAGAAAGCAATGTACGACGAGCTCGACCGTATGCTAGCCCTCGGAGTTATCGAGGAGAGTCAGAGTGCATGGTCTTCTCCCGTCACTTTAGTGAGAAAATCAAATGGAAAGGTTCGATTATGTTTAGACGCTCGCAAGGTAAACTCTGTGACTGTGCCGGACGCATTTCCTCTACCTCTCATCGACGGGCTTTTGAGTCGAATACAAGAGACTCAGTTTATTTCAGCCATCGATCTGAAAGACGCTTTCTGGCAAATTCCACTAGCAAAATCTTCCCGCGATAAGACTGCGTTCGCCGTTCCAGGGAGGCCGTTGTACCAGTTCACAGTACTCCCCTTCGGGCTCTGTAACGCTCCTCAGACGATGTGCAAGTTAATGTGTAAGGTCATTCCACACCAACTGCACGACCAGGTATCTGTCTACTTAGACGACTTGCTCATTACCTCCTCCACGTTTGGTGAACATCTCAAGCTGCTTAGCACAGTCGCAGAGCTGTTGCGAAAAGCGGGCTTAACCATCAACGTGGAGAAGAGTAAGTTTTGCATGCGAGAAGTCAGGTACCTTGGTTTTTTATTCGGAAATGGCTGCATGAGGGCAGACCCAGAGAAAGTGACTGCCATCCAGAACTTCCCAAGACAGAACACTGTCAAAAGGGTCCGAAACTTCCTGGGGGTCTGTGGCTGGTAACGGCGTTTCACTCCGCAGTTCGCGACAATCGCTACAACTCTCACGGATTTGTTAAGAAAGAAAGTTAAGTTCGTGTGGAACAATCAGGCTGAACAAGCTTTCACGCAGCTGAAGGGGTGCCTTACCACTGCGCCAGTACTCGCCAACCCAGATTTCTCTCGGCCGTTCTTCATACAATGCGACGCAAGCACGACGGGAGTGGGCAGCGTGTTATTCCAGCGATCTGCTGACGGAGCTGAACACCCCATCGCGTTTGTGTCGCAGAAGTTGAATGCTGCACAAAAGAATTATAGCATCACAGAGCTAGAGTGTCTGGCGGCAGTACTGAGTGTCAAGCGCTGCCGACCTTACGTTGAGGGCCTGGAGTTTACGATTATCACCGATCATGCTAGTCTTAAATGGCTCATGGACCAGAGGGATCTATGTGGCAGGCTAGCACGGTGGAGTCTTAGGCTCCAAGCCTTCACCTTAAACATAGAATATCGGAAGGGCAAGGAAAACGTGGTGGCTGACGCTCTGTCTCGCTGCTTCGCAGAGGAGTTGGGAAATTCTCTTATGGTGAAGGACGCCTGTTCTCCCGCCATCGAATCAATCGTTCTAGACTCACAGGCGTATTTTGAAACTTCTTACGTCGAGAGAGTTCAGAGAATAATCTCCAACCCAGACGCTTTTAATAACCTCCGAGTCGCAGACGGTAAGGTGTATATATCGTTTGTCTCTCCCAAGAGCATCGTGGGAGGAAGTCAGGTCGCATGGAAGCTTTGGGTGCCTGAGGGGCTCACGACCAAATTGATTGATGAGGAACACTGCTCACCAACATCCGCGCATTTTGGGATCGCCAAAACCCTCGAAATGCGGCGTCGTCACTACTATTGGCCGTCGATGGTGCTCGACGTAGAAAGGTTTATCAACCAGTGCCAGGTCTGTAAAAGCGTGAAATCGTGCAACTACTCTCTTAAACCTCCTTTCGGAGAGCGACGACACACAGAGCTACCGTGGCAACGCGTGTTTTGTGACTTCCTAGGTCCTTACCCACGCAGCAAGAAGGTTAACAAATACATCTTCATCATACTTGACTACCTATGTAAATTTGTGCTGCTGAAAGCAATGCCAGAAGCCACCTCCGCGAGGGTCGTTAGGTACTTAGAACAAGAAGTATACCATGTGTTCGGGGTCCCAGAATTCCTCCATTCCGACAACGGGAGTCAGTTCATCTCCAAACTATTAAGCCAATCGTTTCAGAAGTATGGGGTCGAGCACTGTCTCTCCCCATCCTATTCACCCCAGTCTAACGCGTCCGAGCGATTAAACCAATCAGTACTCGCTGCGATCCGCGCGTATATTGGAAACGATCACCGGAACTGGGATGAACACCTGAGTGAGACAGCGTTCGCTCTTCGAAACGTAGTGCACGATTCCACCAAGTGCTCCCCGTACTTCGCGATGTTCGGAAGATACCCCGTGACACATGGGAGCTCCTATACATTAATGCGATATCTGACGCCGGACACAGATGGTGCGCCTGATATAATCCCAGCAAATCGAAGACTGCACCTGGTGTGGGACCAGATCAAAGCACATCTGGATGAGGCGTACAAAAGATACTCCGCAGGCTATAATCTCCGAACCCGCGTGAGAACTTTTCGGCCAGGGCAGATCGTTTCCGTACGAAATCACGTGCAGTGTAGTGCGGTAGATCGATTCGCTGCTAAGCTGGCTCACAAATTCATCAAAGCGACCGTCGTGGAGCGCATAGGCCGCGTTGCGTACCGTCTAAAGAACGACAAAGGTCTCCCGATTGGAGTCTACCATGCTCACGATATTAAGTCCTGACCTGAGCCAGATCAGTCTCGGTAGCCCTAATAAGGCATCCGGCAAGCTTCACTTGCAAACTATAGGGTATCACATAGCCCTCCTCCTGCCTCCTCAGTGGTGGGTGATGCACTTTTTGTAGTCCAACCAGTTATCCCCTCCCCTGACCGACAATGTTTCAAACTCAACACACACGGTACCCTACGCGTAGGAAACTACGGTAGGAATTCCGCTTGCATAGCCCTTCTGGATTAGCCTCGATATGGGGATATTATTCTTTCCTGTCTCTTCTTCATTATTTCCTAACCCGCGGTGCCGAGCGAAAATTTTTATAGGACAGTGATCCTAGTAGAACCCATCTCTACCTTAACTGAGTAGATGTTTCCCCTCTAATCCCGTCTGGATTAGCCTCTATATGAGGATTTTATTCTTTCCTGTCTCTTCTTCATTACTTCCTAATCCGCGGTGGCGATCCAAAATTTTTATAGGACAGTGATCATAGTAGAACCCATCTCTACCTTAACTGAGTAGATATTTCCCCTCTAATGCCGTCTGCATTAGCCTCGATATGAGGATTTCATTCTTTCCTATCCCATCTTCATATTTCCAATTCTGTGGTGGCCGAGCGACAATCTTATTATAGGACAGTGATCCTGGTAGAACCCATCTCTACCTTAACTGAGTAGATGTTTCCCCTCTAATCCCGTCTGGATTAGCCTCGATATGAGGATTTTATTCTTTCCTGTCTTTCTTCAATTTGCTTCCAATCAAAATGTTTCCGAGTGGTGTTTGGTGTGGCTGAAGTCTCTGTGGAGCGTAGTTTTTTTAGTGTATTATCTCTAAACTATCCAGTTTAGATGGTTTTAGCCTTTGCTACTAACCCCTTCTGGGTTAGCATTCATCTGAAGGGTTTTACTTTCCTGTCCTTTCTTCAATTTCCTTAGAGCTTGAACCCGCTTGCTGCATTTCGCGGGATTTCCGTCGTCCTGAGTGAGTTGATAGATGAATTCTATATGTCACGAAACAATTTCCTCTCTTGGGATTGGGGGAATTTCCAGGGTGCTACGACCGGATTCAGCAGATCACAGAACGATAAGTAGCGGCGTTTCACCGACGAGGTCGTAGTTTCGAGCCGAACATTTCCATACGTAATAACCCGATCGCTGCACTTCTTCCTGGTCAGCTCATTGGGCGAGGCGAGTTGATAGACGAAGTCTATCTGTTGATAGGTCCTCCCTCATTCAAGGCGAGCTAGGATTATGGCGCAGATGGGACGTATAGTTTAGCACATGCCTGGCTTGAGACTCTTTTCTCTGGTGCGTCGTCCCCACGCTGTAGCGTATACTTTTGATTGGCTTCTCTACGTCTGTGGGGACAAACCTCCTGATTTCCCAGAGTATGTAATTTAGTCAAATTTATTTATTTTCAAGAAGTAGCTCTAGGCTACTTCTTTATATTAGAAAATTCCTGAAAAGTCAAAAGCATATTAATACACACCCGCATACAAGTACAGATCTAAAAGAAATAACAACATGTAAATAAGTTGTGTTCTTGGTATAACTTTGCTTGCCTTCTTCAGTTGTTCGATCTATTAAGGATGAATGAAACGACTTTTAGTATTAGAGCGAAGAAAGCTCAATCTCTAAAAATCCACCAAGTTAAAGCTTAAGAGCTCAATATCTGGTGTAAGAAAAAAGGAGAGATATTATTAGTGAGAGCTATACAGCTCAATACCTTTAATATCGGCCATGTTGGAGCCAAGGGGCTCAATATCTGGCAGTTAAATGATACGCTTGGAGTTGTAGGTAAAACTCTGCCTTTTTATTTTCAATCGCACTTAATTTATACTTTTAAAAATTGCTTACATGGTAAAAACCTTAATACAAAAAATATTATTTCTCATGAGAACTAAAGACTATTACAAAAATGCTTACATTGCTCATCTCAGCAATATCGATCAAGAATATATTTAATCAATAAAAAATACATATACATTGACCCCTACATGAACAAGCATAGCACTGCTTCGATGCTTACTTTGCAATCTTTTTCTTATTGAACAAATGCTAAGTAGATATGACACAGTTATCGATTGCGTCATTGAGTAATTACTTTTTTTTTAAGCTCAATGAGTAATGTATTGTATGTATCATCACGGTGCAATGGTGACCAGTGGTGATCATATTACATTTTACAACTTTCTTTCACTTAGCGTAAATTCATTAAATGATCGCATGGCTATTCCGATCATATTTCTTTTTTTTGTTGCTATTTACTTTTGCTTGTCATGTTCGTTTCGTTTATTTTTATTTCTTTATTATTATTCGTTGTTGAGGTAGGTGCATGTGCATTTATTATTGTGGTATGTAGGTATGCTCTACATCCTTACCGTAAAAAGAGGAAAAAAATTTTTTTTTTATAGAAAATTTTTTTTTTTTTGAGTTGCTTATTTGAGTGCAATAGGCAATTTGCATATACATGATTTTGATGGAGATGACAACACTATCTTTACTTAATCAATTATTTCACATTTTTAAATGTTTCTTTATAATTATTAAAGTTGATATGTACATTATGTGTATATATACTATAATACATATTATAATAAATGTCAGATGTCGATATCATATTATTCTAATGCTATGAGATTTCTATATTCTAATGAAATGGTATGTTATTTATATATTTTATTGGTTATAAGATATCTTTTTTAGCCTATTCTTATGTACTTTCTTTCTTTTACTGTCAATATCTAAGTAGACATTTACTCCTTCTATTTCTTTTACTTCATATGGGCCTTTATAAGGGCTTTTACATTTTCGTTTATCTTCTCTTTTCAGAAGTACAAAATCTTTTACTTTTATTTCAATTGGGTTTATTACTTTATCTAATTTTTCTTTACGTTTTGTTTTTCCTAAGTCTAATAATATTCTAGCTCTATTGTGTGCTTGTGTTAACCTAAATTTTAGTTCTTTTGCGTAATCTTCATAATTGTATATAGGCGTATTATCATTGAAATCTACATCGTTCGCCAGGCTAGCGAGTTTTCCAAAGACTAGTTCGTATGGAGTGTAACCTGTATCAGAATGTGGTGTCGTGTTATAAGAAAATGTATAGTACGGTATCCATTCATCCCAATTGTATTCCTGAGTGAATGATAGAAGGTATTCATTTAGGACTCTGTGGTTTCTCTCAATTGAACCTAATGTTTGGTGATGATATGGTGTAGATGTTCTGTGCTCTATTTTCAAGTATTTGCATATGTTGGTGAATATTTCATTTATGAATTCCGTTCCCAAGTCTGTTTTTATCGTATTGAAGGTACCATATCTTAATATGAATTTTTCAACTAATGCTCTGGCAATTGTAATTGCCTCCTTGTTCTCCAATGGTATAGCTTCAATATACTTGGTCAGTTCACACTGTATAGTTAGAATATATCGAAATTCTTTTGACATTTTTAGTGGCCCAACAGTATCTATAGAGATTACTTCGAAACTCCTTTTTGGGGTATCCGTTATCACTAATTTGTCTCTAGTGTGTTTTAGGATTTTATTCTTAGCACACAATTCACATCTGTTTATATAGTCTTTAACCATCTTGTTTAGATTTTTCCATATGTATCTTTGTTTTATCTTATTTATCGTTCTTTTGACACCTGAGTGTCCGCGATGTGGTGAGTTGTGGAATTCATTGATTATATTATTCTTCACTTTAATATCTTTTATTTGTATGGGAGTTTTATATATTATAATTTTTAATTTTGTTTTCCTATTATTATCATTTATATTTTGTTTCTTATTTAGCTGCAGCTTGTTAAATAATTTTTTAAATTCGTCGACGTTTATATAATGAAATACGATGTCATCTTTCGCTAACGATTATGACTCTGTTTTCATTTTCTTCATTTTCGAAATCAGTGTCTCCAAGATCAAACCTAAGTCGTGATATGGGTTATCGCTGAATTCGATTATTACTCCCTTATTATTTATTATTATATTTGGCAAACTATTATTTTCTTTTTGTAGCGCTTTATTCTTATTGAGCTCAAATTTTAACTTTGGTATCCTCCTTACTTCGTTATTGGAAGTGCATTCCCATGCATAAAGGTGATCAGTCTCTATGTTAGTTGGGCTGCTATTCTGGGGTTTCTTCTTGTTAAGTTTTTCTATCTTGTTGGCCATTGCTCTTGTAGTTACATTTATGCTTGCTGTGGGAATCATTGCTTTTAATATAGCAGAATCAATTTTTATTCTTGATAAGGCATCGGCATTCGCATTCATTTTGCCTTGTTTATAATTAATTTCGAAGTCGTAGTCGGCTAGGTCTAATCTTATTCTTGTTAATTTGGAAGATGGATTTCTATGCGTGAAGAGACTTACTAAAGGTCTATGGTCTGTTACCACGATAAATTTTCTACCATATAAATAAGGTCTGAAGAAATTTATTGCCCAATGAATGGCTAATAATTCTTTTTCAATAATTGGTTTATTAAGTTCATGCTTTGTTAGCGTTCTGCTAGCATATGAAATTGGTAAATCAGATCCTATGTCACCTTGTGATAATACTGCTCCAAGAGCAAATTGTGAAGCATCTGTTGTTAATATAAATTTTTCTTCAAAATTGGGGTATTGTAATATTGGTGAATTTGTCAATTTTGACTTTAAACATGCAAATGCTTTTTGACATTCATCTGTCCAATCGAAAATGGTGTTCTTTTTCGATAGAGAATTTATTGGTCTAGCTATTTCAGCGAAATTTGGAATGAATCTTCTGTAGTAGTTACAGAATGCAATAAATCTTCTTGCGTCATCCGCATTTTTTGGGGTGGGGTAATTCAATACAGTGTCAAATTTCTTAGGGTCTGTTCTAATACCATCTTTTGTTATTAGATGTCCCAAATACGTTACTTCTGTCTGTAGAAATCTACATTTTTCCGGATTTAGTTTTAAATTATATTTTCTCAGTCTGTTAAATGTTGTTATCAGATTTTGATTGTGATGTTTTAGGCTACATCCAAAGATAATAATATCGTCCACATATAAGAACGCTTCAGAATTTAGTCCAGATAAAGCTATTGAAAGCATTCTTTGAAAACTATTGGTTGAAATTTTTAAACCAAATGGCAGTCTTTTGTTGCTTGAAAATGCAGTCAATGGCCTAGAATTCTTATCTAATTCAATTTGATGAAATGAACTTGTAAGATCAAGTGTGGAAAAGTATTTCGCTCTTCCAAGCTTGTCAAGTACATCATCAAGTCTTGTTAGAGGAAATTTATCATCAAGAATTTTTTTATTTAGTTGTCTGAAATCTACAACAAGACGCCATTTTTTATTTCCGTTGTCGGATTTTTTTGGAACAATTAATAAAGGAGAATTGTATGGACTTATTGATGGTTCAATAACGTCTTCCTGTATGAGCTTGTCTATTTGATTATTTATTTCCTCGATTTGTGTCTGAGGAAGTCTATAATTTTTAATATATACAGGATTCTTGTCTGTAGTGGAGATTTTTTGACTGTAGAAATTATTTGTAGTTAATTTGTCATCCGGTAAATGGAAAAAATATCTGAGAAATTTTTGCATATTTCTAAAACAGAATTTTTTGCATATTCATCTAGATTTTCTAATTTGAGTTCTTTCAGAAGTTTAGTGAATTTGTTGTTGTTTTTATGCTTGGTACTAGTATTTATTATGTGATAGTTATCAAGAGGTTCTATTTTGGGTTTGAAATTTTTGAGGATAATTTCTCTATCTAGCGTATTTAAAATTTTGATGTGTGCAACGCCTTTTGCAGGAATTATAGAATTAGCTATGAAAACTCCTTTTTGTATTTTTTCGCTTAGAACTATGTTATCTTGTTTTATATTAACATTCATTGCTTGTAATATCTCTGTTCTTGGTGGGATCTTTATCAAATTTAGATTTGGTAGTTTAGTATTCATTGGCAATATAGATTCTATCTCATTATGGAAGATAGAAATTGTAAAAATTTCATAATCAATTTTACATGAGTTTTGAATTAAAAAATCTCTTATTGGAATTCCACTTGTCAAGATTGGAAAATCATCATCTACTATATGAAATTCTTGTGGAATATCTTGACCTTCTATTTTTAGATCTGCCTCTAAGGTTCCTAAAGAGAATGATTCTGACTTAGTGATGCCCGTTATTTTGCATTTTTTGTGTTCTTGAATTCCTTCACCAGATTTCAATTCATTGCGTTTCATAATTGATATGTCAGCTCCAGTGTCTATAAGAAATGACTTCTGGCCCGGTGATACATTTATGGATGTTGTTATGTAGTTGGTTAGGTGTTTAGTAAGACTATATATTCTTATTGGATTTATTAGTCTATTTCCCCCGAATCGGTTACTTGGGGGATTTCCCCGTTTCCCGATTGCGTTAGGTTGACTCTTCTATTGGGAAGATTTCGAGATTGGTTGCCATGTCTATACTGAATATTTGATTGGTTGTAGTTTTGGTGTTGATTATGAACTCTATTATTTCTTGAATATGAATTTGAGTTCATATTAGGACGATTTATAGGATAATTTTGCGAAAATCAACGGTTATTATGATTGTTATTTCGTCCGATGTTGTGCATGTCGGTTTTTTCTATAATGATGGACATATGTTTGCGGTCTTGGTACTTCAACTTCAGCCGCAATTTGTATTGCTTCTTGCAATGTTTTAGGCCTTGCAGCGAAAATTGTCGCCTTTATCTCTTCATTAAGTCCATTCTTAAATGCATTCAATGCTATTTGGTCATTGAGTTTCGCAATTATTGTTCTATTTTCTTCACCTTGCTCTGTTATCTGTAAAGAGTTTAATTGAGCAACCAAATTTTCTATTTTTCTGGCGTAGTCTGTAATTGTTTTACCAGACTGAGTTATTTTTGTTAACTCTGTTTGTACGCTGAGTGGTGTTTTCGTGCTTTTAAAGATGTCACGCAACGTTTTCTGTAGCGAGTCATAGCTTTTTTCAATTGTGATATAGCTTATCTTGTTTTTGACTGCTGCTGAGAGTCTTGTGTTTAAAACAAAATCTATTAATCTGCTTTTCTGCTCATTATTTGCTAGATCACTATGCATAAAATGCACTAAATTTAGAAAGTTGTCCAGATTTTTTATTTCTCCATTAAATTCTGGAATAATTTTTATGGCTGTAGCTATATCAAATGTTGCCATTTTTGGTTCTGAGTCCTTATCTTTTAATAATTCATTTGATTCTGAGTCCGTATCTTCTAGTAATTCATTAGTTTTTTGTATCAGTATTAAATCTAGTTCTGTGTATTTTGCCTCAAATTTTTCTTTTTGTTTGAGTGCGACAATCTCATCTTGCTCGTATGCAGTTTTATATATGCTATTAAAGTTATTTTTATCTCTCTGGCTTGTTTAGTTTTGCCTAGTATATGCGCGGAAGTGTATGTTCTATTTGGAGTCTTTTTAAAATTTTCCAATATTTTATCTAATTGTGAGATTAATTCCTGTAAACTCATTATTCTATATATCTGTTTAGTTATACTCTAGCTATGGCTATCTGTCTATCTACCTTTTTAATGGAATATTTTTTTTTATTTTTATTGCTATTAAATATAAAATAACTAGAATTCCTAAAATGAGTAATATTAGCTCTAAATGTGAAAGTATTCTATTCCATTGTTCTGTATTATTTGTTACTGAACCTGCATTACTGTTTATTATAACCTCTTCTTTGGATTCTTTCGACTGTTTTTTACCCATTTTGAGTGACAAAAAAAATGGTAAGCAAAAAAAAAAATGAAGGATTTGTTGTGAGCTGATATTGAAGGTAAAAGAAAGAGAATAATATGTAAATGTATATAATAATATGCCATGTAAATAATGTAAATAGCATGTAAATAGTTGATATTTTATTTTTTTGTATATATATATATATAATGTAATAGTTTATGACTAATTAAAGGTTTATTTATAACATTTTTTTTTTATATATATATATATATTTTTTTTTATTCCTTCTCTTTTTTTTGTTTTTCTTTTCTTTTCTCCTTTCGTTCCTTTTTTAGCTCTGCTATTTGCATCAGGAACTTCTTTCTCTGCTCCCCTTGTGATATCACAGCCAGACGGTGATATTCGCCGATTTCTCTTCTAAATTTTGCTTCGAAGCCAGCTCTTCTTTTTGTATAATTTTCCTTTAGTGGTTGTACTTGAGGTTGTTGGTTCTTGTTTCTGCTTCGGTACTCCTCTATTGTGATGGGCCTCGGTCCTTTGGTGGGGTCCCGTAAAGCGTCTATCAGGGATTCCTTTAACTCTTTCCAGGGTTGTAGAGTCTCTTCAAAGATTCGGTCCGCAGGGTCGCCATGTAAATAAGTTGTGTTCTTGGTATAACTTTGCTTGCCTTCTTCAGTTGTTCGATCTATTAAGGATGAATGAAACGACTTTTAGTATTAGAGCGAAGAAAGCTCAATCTCTAAAAATCCACCAAGTTAAAGCTTAAGAGCTCAATATCTGGTGTAAGAAAAAAGGAGAGATATTATTAGTGAGAGCTATACAGCTCAATACCTTTAATATCGGCCATGTTGGAGCCAAGGGGCTCAATATCTGGCAGTTAAATGATACGCTTGGAGTTGTAGGTAAAACTCTGCCTTTTTATTTTCAATCGCACTTAATTTATACTTTTAAAAATTGCTTACATGGTAAAAACCTTAATACAAAAAACATTATTTCTCATGAGAACTAAAGACTATTACAAAATTGCTTACATTGCTCATATCAGCAATATCGATCAAGAATATATTTAATCGATAAAAAATACATATACATTGACCCCTACATGAACAAGCATAGCACTGCTTCGATGCTTACTTTGCAATCTTTTTCTTATTGAACAAATGCTAAGTAGATATGACACAGTTATCGATTGCGTCATTGAGCAATTACTTTTTTTTTAAGCTCAATGAGTAATGTATTGTATGTATCATCACGGTGCAATGGTGACCAGTGGTGATCATATTACATTTTACAACTTTCTTTCACTTAGCGTAAATTCATTAAATGATCGCATGGCTATTCCGATCATATTTCTTTTTTTTGTTGCTATTTACTTTTGCTTGTCATGTTTGTTTCGTTTATTTTTATTTCTTTATTATTATTCGTTGTTGAGGTAGGTGCATGTGCATTTATTATTGTGGTATGTAGGTATGCTCTACAAACAGCTGCAGAATAACTTCAGTCGAAAAATTCTAAAATGCGCAAAATGAGCACAAAATACAATTTTTCGGATTAAACTTACCGCTAGTCAACAACATCCAAACGACGAAAACGGTAATTCGCCTAGCTGTAATGCATCGGACGATGCCACCATACAATGCATTACAGCAAGCCCGCCCGAAATTCACAGCAAATTTCGGCAGACAGCACACATTTTGCTGCTATCAAACAACAGGCAAAAACGATACACACACACCCGTACATACAGCGAGCAGAAATTTCGATTTCAGCTGAAACGAACAAAAAATGTGCGCCTGTCGGTGGCTGCTGGTAGAGAATCGCTTTTTTGTTGGAGTGGAGAAGAACTGCGCAGTCGAGTATTGTATGTCGAGAAGTTGAACACGCAGATTAGGGAATCTAAAACGCCGGTCGGAGTTTTTCTGTTTTTTTTTGTGCTTTTGTATTTCCTTGGGATATTGGAGTATTAATTCGACAAGTAGACGATCGTTCTTTGTCGACATCGAGTTTGTCAATTTATTTTGTTTGGTTTAAAGAAAGTTTAGACGGGACGTTAAAAGAAAAACTTCTTCGGGCGAAGAGAAAGGAAAAGTTCTCGTAATTTCCTCGTATACCCACGGGCAGCAGCATTTTTTTCATCTCTCCAAAGAGATAATAAATAGACAGTTTTGTGAAAATCTATTGTGCGCTTTCTTCGACACTCGCATCTCTTGAGTGATTATCTGTGAGGAAAGCGGAAAATTTGTGCATATACATATAATGTGCATTTAGTGCAATTCAAAATCAAAAGCAGTATAAAGTTATCTTCGAATACTTACCTGATCATTTAGTGCGCATCTATTGAGGGATTATCTGTGAGGAAAGCGGAAAATTTGTGCAGATACATATAACTGGTATCTAGTGAACGTCAAAGTGAAAATCAGTTTAAAGTTTTCATCGAATCCTCACTCGATTATTTAGGTCACCTTTATTGAGGATTATCTGAAAAGAAAATTAAAAATTGGTGTAAATATACATAAAGATATATTTAAAGTAAAAAAAAATTAGTTAAAGTTTTCCTTGAACACCTACCTGGTTATTTAATTCGCATTTATGGAGTGATTATCTGCAAAGAAAATTGTGATTTGCTGTAAATACATATAAAATATGTTTAAGTTAAAAGAAAATCAGTTTAAAGCTTTCTTCGAATACGTACCTGATCATGTAGTTCAAATTTATTGAGTGACTATCTGAAAAGGAAATTGGGAATTGGTGCAAATACACATAAAGATACATTTTAAATTAAATGAAAATTAGTTTAGGGTTTTCTTCGAATACTTGCTCGATTATTTAGTTCACATTCATTGAGGATTATCTGAAAAGAAAAGTGAAAAGTGGTAGAAATATACATAGAGATATATTTAAAGTAAAAGAAAATCAGTTAAAGTTTTCCTTGAACACCTACCTGGTTATTTAATTCGCATTTATGGATCGATTATCTGCAAAGAAAATTGTGAATTGGTGTAAATACATATAAAATATGTTTAAGTTAAAAGAAAATCAGTTTAAAGCTTTCTTCGGATACGTACCTGATCATGTAGTTCGAATTAATTGAGTGACTATCTGAAAAGGAAACTGGGAATTGGTGCAAATACACATAAAGATACATTTTAAATTAAATGAAAATTAGTTTAGGGTTTTCTTCGAATACTTACTCGATTACTTAGTTCACCTTCATTGAGGATTATCTGAAAAGAAAAGTGAAAAGTGGTAGAAATATACATAAAGATATATTTAAAGTACAAGAAAATTAGTTTAGAGTTTTCCTTGAACACCCACCTGGTTATTTAATTCGCATTTATTGAGTGATTATCTGAAAAGAAAATTGAGAACTGGTGTAAATACATATAAAGATATGTTTAAACTAAAAGAAAATCAGTTTAAAGTTTTCTTCGAACACTTACCTGATTATTTAATTAGCATTATCTAAGTGATTATCAGCAAAGAAAATAGAAAATTTGTGCAGATGCATACAAAGATACCTCTAAATGAAGTGAAAGTTAATTCAAAGTTTTCTTCGAACAATTACGTTTATTTATTTCGCATTAGTGAAGATCTGCGATTCTTTCTCTCCAATCGGTGCCTCAGCAAGGCCTTCAAGTGACTGTCTATAAAGAAAATGGAAAATTTGCGTAGATACATAACAAAAATTAAATAAAATGAAAACTAGTTCAAAGTTTTCTTCGAACACTTACCTGTTTCTGTACCTCGCGTCAGTGAAGATGCTGTTGAGTGATTATCTATAAAGGAGATGCAAAATTTTATTCCTTCCCATATAGAATCAAAATAAATGTAACTTCTTCTTCGAACACTTATCTGAATATTTATTTTGTGTTTCGTCCGAGTATAGTGCCACAGCGGTACATTTATTTGATGACTTATGAAAGGAAAAAATGAATTATCAGAATTGGGCATATATATCTACATCTCTACATTTAAATGATGTCCAAATCAATCCAAACTTCTTCTTCGAGCACCTACCTGGCGTCTCGCATTAGCGACGACATGCTATTTTCTCCATGGTTCGAGTAAGCCGAGTGAACAGGCTATCACGATTTTATTTCACGTTCACATGTACCACTTGGAGTTGATCATTAAGGCTAACTAGTGACAAACGAAAAAGGAAACGATGAGCAGTTAAATGGGCAGCCGCAGTCTCTTAATCATTGCTCGCTCAGTAAGGAGGAGACCCCGAATTGGTTAAATCGTATACATGTAAATCCAAGGTGGACCCTAAGGTTAGTAGAATTATTGTTATTACATTTTCTTTTCTTCTTGATTTTGATTTGTGAAACTAAATTGTTTAGCTTACCTTTGAATATATCTAGACAACAGAATTAAGTAAGGTCAAGACAGGAAAGCGCTTTTAGGGCTAGGCTTAAGTTATCTATACGATGTACATACTATATGTTATTGTTTGAAGTCAAGACAAAGAAAGAAAAAAAACAAAAAAACAAAGAAAGGACAGAAAAAGGAAGTAAATAGTATATATTTAAAATTTTGGTGTAATCGGGTTTCCCCGCTCACTGAAGAGAGATAAATTTTAGTCAATAAAGGAGTCACATTGTTTGAAGTGGATAACGCCTTAAGTTCTTTATTCTCCTTTCCCTTTCCTTTTGGTCCACGTAAAGCACTCCGGCAGCTTTCCCTGATCCAGCCTTTGCTTGTCCTACTCTTCTAGTGGACTCAGCGCAATGGAGTAGGTAAACACCTGGCAGGGAGGTGGTCGCGGACAAGATGGCGGACAACACCCACGCATCGGCATATCAGCCCTCGTAGTCGGGGATTATATGGGACTAAGAATCCTACACTGACTGCGACGTCTTAGCCAGGGTGGATGGGGGCGATGGGCCCAATCAGAGTCCAGTCAGGCCTCCGCATACACCAGGAGTCCACATCATCTCTCTCTCTTTCTCTCGGCGTTGGACTTTCTCCGGGTGGTTGAGCATTTGTACGGCGTTGCAATTTCCTTTTGTTTTATTTTAGCACCTCGCATCGCTGGCACTATTTCAATTATATCCGTCTGAGGTAATTACTTACAGGTTGTGCCAATGGAGGCTAAGCAGCATGGGACGTGGAAGGGTTTTTCTTTGTGTCTGTCCGTCCGTCTGAAGTCTGACAAAGGTGATTCAGTTTTTTTGTGTACTTATGTTCGCACAGCTTTCAAGCATCAAGGGATGTGGGTGGCAAGAACCTCCCCAAGCCGGCTGACCGCTAGCGGCAATATGCTGTGCGACCACCCACACCAATCCCAAGATGATTTTGCAGCAAGAGGTGCCAATTGCAGCGCCTATCTACATTCATTGCAAGACGGATGTAGGTAGGGCTGAGAATGGGCACGGTCTTCGCTACAACCTTACAAGTCTCCTTCCGTCGCGTCCTATTCCTCGACAAGAGTGGCCACACATTAGAGGAATAGAGTTAGTGGATCCAGATTACTATGTGTCTTCTCGAATAGATCTGATACTAGGTGCTGAAGTTTACTCAAATATTCTGCTGAGTGACATTCGACGAGGCCCTTCTGGCTCTGCGATAGCTCAAGAAACCACTTTAGGCTGGATCTTGTTTGGAGCCATCCATAGCAGGTCTGATACATCTAGTTCTGCTATAAATCTTCATTGCACCACAACGGGAGAAGATTTTAATGACCTTCTCAGACGGTTTTGGGAACTCCACACTATTCGTGAAAGTTCTCGTCTGACGCTTGATGAAGAGATGTGTGAGAACTTCTTCAAATCCACTTATAAACGTGATATTGATGGACGGTACAGCGTAAAGTTACCAGTAAAACAACCAAATGTCAAATTATGAGAATCGAAGCATCTGGCGACTGCTGCTCTTCTTCGCATGGAACGACGGTTCGCACAGTATCAGTAGTTGCATAACCTTTACAAGGATTTCATGGATGAATACTTGGATCTGAATCACATGGAGCTTCTACCAGATGAAGAGCAAAACGTCGATAGGTACTATTACCTTCCCCACCATGCTGTGCTAAAGCCAAACAGTACCACAACAAAGCTTCGAGTGGTATTCAATGCTTCACACTAAACAAGGACTGGAGCGTCTCTTAATGCAATATTACATACTTGGCCGAATCTGCAAAATGATGTAGCTGTTATCATGATGAAATGGCGCGTACATCCATATGTTTTCTCAGCTGACATTGGGAAACTGTATCGTCAAATACGTATCGACTCTGGTGACGCTGACCTGCAGCGAATTGTCTGGCTTCAAAACCCTTCTCAGGGTATTAAATCTTATCGTCTGTTAACAGTCACATATGGAACAACCAGTGCGCCGTATCTAGCATGCCGCACTTTACTACAACTAGCTGAGGATTATTCCGTTAAATTTCCGCTTGGAACAAGGATACTTCGTGAGAATTTTTATGTCGAAGATGCACTCTTTGGTGCCTTTGATCAAACCGCTGCTGTACAAGCTCGCAATGACATATGTAACTTACTTTTATGTGGTGGTTTTAAGCTCCGAAAGTGGCTATCTAACAATCAAAACCTACTTTTTGATATCCCTGATGAGGGCAAAGAACTTTGCTCTGCTCCACGACTCTTGAACCACGACCAAATTAAAACCCTGGGGATTTACTGGAATCCCTCTACTGATCAGTTTAGCTACCAGATAGTGCCTACTGATAACAAAAGGATTACCAAACGAAGTAATTTGTACGAAGTCAGTTGTTTGTATGATCCTATGGGATGGTTATCTCCGGTTACGATTAGTGCAAAAATCCTTTTACAAAAATTGTGGTGCTCTCGTTTGGACTGGGATGACGATGTTCCCTCTGAGCATTCAAACTTTTGGACACCTATCGGGAAAACATCAAAGACATCATTAGCATTTATGTGGATCGCTTGCTAGGGGTAACTAGCTTTAAGTTGGCATTAGAACTACACGCGTTCTGTGACGCGTCTACTGCAGCATATGGCGCAGTTGTATATGTACGTATCGTACACGAATAATAGAACATACAAATATCCTTAATTGCGGCAAAGACGAAAGTAAGTCCATTTAAATCAGTATCTCTACCTCGAGATGGAACTTTGTGGAGCAGCCTTACTTACTCAACTAGTATCGTCGTAATCAAGGCATTGAATCTGGAAGATATATCTCTTCATTATTGGACGGATTCTATGGTTTACTTGGCGTGCCTAAATGACCATCCATCACGCTGGAAAACATTTGTGGCCAACAGGACCTCGTTAATTCAACAAACTCTTCCTATTGCTAGGTGGCATCATATTTGGTCAAATGAAAACCCTGCCGACTCCTTGACTCGAGGATTGAAGCCAGTTCAATTAAAGAATCATCACTTGTGGTGGGCAGGACCTAGTTGGCTGTCAAAGCATTCCAGTCAGAGGAGCACTCAATTTTGGAAGAAAAGCTACAAACACTAGTCTGCACAGCTCAAAGTTATGATTCCTCGCTTGAATTGCTATATCATTTTTCATCCTTAACGAATTTACTTATAGTCAGCGCATATATTCCAAGGTTTATTCATAATGCACGATATGCAAAGAAGTACGAGCGACGTATAGGCGTTCTGAGTCACCAGGAAATAGATTCAGCTCGTTCATGGTGGTTAACAATAATTCAAGACTTGTACTTTCGGAGCGAGATCACAAGCTTGTCCAAAATTGCATCTATATCTCCGAAAAGCAAGTTATGCAGTCTAAACCCAGTCTTGGATTCGAACCGATTTCTTCGCGTCGGTGGCAGACTTAAACAGTCTATGTTATCATTTAATGAAAAACATCCAATAATTCTGCCTAAAGACAGCCATCTAACTGGTCTCATCATCGCTCACTCCCATGATTTAAAGTTACACGGACGCATTCAGTTAACCTTGCAACATATTCGCAACAGATATTTGATACTTGACGGACGGTACAAGGTGAGGCAGTATGTTCGAAGGTGTGTTTGGTGCTTTCGGTAAGAGGCAGAGGCAAAAGGTCAAATCATGAGTGACCTTCCTGCAGTCAGGGTTCGTCCATCGAAACCCTTTCTCAATAGCGGTATAGTTTATGCAGGTCCCATACAAGTAAAATCAATTAAAGGACGAGCTGGCAAAGTCATTAAAACCTACGTGGCTGTTTTTATATGCCTTGTAACACGGGCTATCTACTTGGAGGTAGTCATGGATCTATTAGCAGAAGCATTTTTAGCTGCATTTAAGCGATTTGTTGCTCGCCGTGGACTCTGCGCTCATCTCTACAGCGACAATGCGACAAATTTTGTGGCGCCGACAAACAGTTACATCAACACTTGAGGAAACTTATGAACGATTCAGAATCCACGAGTAATATACTTCTGCCCAAGGATGGCACTGAGTGGCACTTCATTTCACCTGCCGCTCCACACTTTGGTGGTAAATGGGAGGCAGGTGTGAAATCACTAAAATACCATCTTAGGCGAATTATTGGTGACCATCTTCTCCCAATCGAAGAAATGTTAACACTGCTATCAAAAATTGAAGCGTGTCTGAACTCCAGAACTTTACATCCATTGACTGAGTATCCTGACGATTTTTCTGTGCTTACACCAGGTCACTTCCTTATATGTGAGAGCCTGCTCACTATACCAGAACCTAGTACTATCGATATATCTACTAATCGGTTACAACGTTGGCAGCTCGTCCATCATATGGTTGAACGAGTTTGGAAACGGTGGTATAAGGAATATGTACATCACTTACAACTTCGTTGCAAATGGACGGATAAACGGGACTTAGTCAAAATAAACGATGTCGTCTTAGTTAAGGATAAGCGCGTTCCACCTTCGAAATGGATACTTGCACGAATCGTAGAGTTGCATCCTGGGCCTGACGGAAATATTCGTGTCGTCACAATCAAACATCAAGGTGGATTTAGCAATCGACCTATTACTAAACCTTGTGTGCTTCCTATTAGTTCTTAAAACTTGAAGAAGACTAGTCATAGCGGGTGGAGGGTGCATTCAAAATCGTTCGAAGCATCACAATGGCGGGCGGAATGTTAGTAGTCATAATAAAAACTTCCCTGTTCAAACATCAATGCTGACATCACATAGCTCACATTTTTTAGTCTAGCTCTAGATTTTGACCAGACAGCTTTGTCGAGACTTCTAGCATTTTTTTGGTAAAGTTCCTTTTCCGCTTTCCACAACTCTAAACATGTCTGTTTTATTTGGTTGTTCTGTGCAGGAAGTGATTTGAGTGTTTATACTCGAACTTGGTGTGGCCAACGCTTGCTTGGATACTAGGGCGCCTAAACTATGATTTCTTGCGAGGAAGTTGATTAGACTGTAACTTCTGAATGGTTTACCTGAGCGATGCTCGCGATACCAGTTTATGGATGGTCTACTTTGGGGTGAATTTCGCTCTACTATTAGGATGTCTGGAGGACTTGGTTTGTCAAACGCCGATGAGCTAATTGCTGCCTCCAAATCGGAGCCAGGAGAGCTTTGATCAGGTCTGGGCATGAAAGCAGTACCCACAACATTTTATGCAATAATTGAGAGGGTGGAGAAGAGAAAATAGGTAGTTTAACAAATTCTATTTAATCACAGATGAAATTAGGATGCTTAATTGAAAAAAAATAATGTTTCCACTTTTTTTTTCGCTTATGTAAATGCACATATATCGCAGTGACTACTGTATTTATTTCTTTATTTATTTTTTAAGCTATTAGTCTAAATTATACGTAACACAAACACTACTTAATCTACACTCACTCACTTACTTACAATAACTTAGGACTACGCGGCGTAGGTGCGGGGTAGGAGAGCGCGTTTACTATACCTTAGACCAACACGATTAACGTGCGCTTGTCGTTAGGAGTAGCTAACACGGGAGATACGGGATGGAGCGTGCGCTCACTATTCTTCTGACCAACACGATGACGTGTGCTTTTCATCAGGATAGCCAACACGGGGGGTACGGGGCGGACTTTATATTCGTGCGCTCGCTATTCTTCTGACCATCACGATGAACGTGCGCTTCGTCGTCAGTGTAGCCAACACAGTACTGGGACGGAATTTATATTCGGGCGCGCGTTACTCTTCTGATCAACACGATTAACGTGCACTTAGCGGCAAAGTAGCCTACACGGTGGTACGGGGACGGAATGCGTGCGCTTACTAATTCTCAGGCCAGCACGATTAACGTGTGTGCCGGCTATTTATAGGCAGGCTGGCTGATGGCGTCGGGTGTAGAATGCTGCCTCCTACTATCACTCCACCAGCACGGGACACTACTGAGCTGCTGATCAGTGGTGTGCTCTCCTCTCGGCGGCTGACTTACATTGTTGCGGCTGCTAGACAGTCGTTTTCGCTAGTGTCTAGCTGAAATATATGTAACTTCGTTACACCTCCCCCTTTCTTCGCAAAAAAAAGGATATAGGTATTGATTTCTTTTTTTTTCTATGCCGCCGGCCTCTTTTTACGGTAGGTATTCTATTGTTACTCCAGGTGAATACGGGTGTTGTGTTGATTCTATATATTTCACTGCTGGTTTTGGGCGGTGGTTGTCGGGACAGTGCGTCGGATAAAATATTTTGCTTTCTTTTTCAGTATTTACTGCTGGTATCTGGTGGATATGATGTCTGGCATCATCGACAGTCTTTCGATAGGATGCCTTGTTTTGTGCATCGCGAACAGAATATTTTTGCTGGGTTTCCACAGTGCATGCGTGTATGCTCTCTTTGTCCACACCTCCAACAACACTTATTTCTGGAATACTGAAATGTGATCGAGAATTCGTTATGAGGTGGCACGGAGCGTCTCTTTTCCTCTGGCGGATTAGCTTTCAGTTTCATCTTTCGTTCTTATTCTCTTACTAATTCATATTCTATGGCTAATTTTACTAGGTCGGCTAGCTTTCTAAAATCTGGGGGTCGGATATATAATCTATACTCTGGTAATACGTTCTCGTATATTCGGTTTAAATTTTCTTCGCTAGTATTCCTCTGTTGCCATCGCATCAATGATTGAATCGCCGTGATGTATGTTTTCGCCTTTTTTTTTGGGTTTCTGTGTTCTGGCTCTGATTTTATCTGCCAATTTGATTCAAAACGTGGTGGCAGAAGAAAAATGTTAAGTCCTCTACGAAGTCATTACACTTGGACCAGTTCTGGCGGTTGTTTCTATACCATTGGAGCGCAATTATATACATTAGCTCTGGTAGCGTTCGTAATAATCGATCTGTCGGTATTTGATAACAATCGGCCAACTCTTCTACCCTTTCGAAGAAGGTCAGTGGCTCTTGCGTCTCATCAAATTTTACATTCCACTTCCTCACTTTGTTCATCACCTCTGAATCTAT
This sequence comes from Dioctria linearis, assembly GCA_963930735.1. Taxonomy (NCBI): domain Eukaryota; kingdom Metazoa; phylum Arthropoda; class Insecta; order Diptera; family Asilidae; genus Dioctria; species Dioctria linearis. The sequence continues at coordinate 155,534,335 of OZ005742.1, read as the reverse complement.
TATGTGAGAAGTGTTCGTTGCTACTGGCAACGATGACAGTATTTTGTAGCAAATGAGTATGCCTGCGGGCAGAGCTACCTATACACACTTCAACCTGAGTATAGGCAGGCACTTCGGCCAGCATCCCCAGCCAAAAAATCATCATAGGGATTGACGTGGGTGGCGACACATCGTTTTCCCGCTAGTTTACAGCCGGATTGGGTGTGGTTCTTGCCACCCACATCCCCTTGATGCTTGTAAGCTGTGTCGAATTATGTCGTTCAGACCACGGACAGACGGACGAACTGATGAAATTAACCTTGGACGGACCGACGGACTAGTGCACCTGGAACTTAAAAGAAAAGAGAAGTAACACAAAGAAAGATGTTACGAACTCGGACTTTGAACAGGACGTTGTACTCCGCGGACATAAAGCTGGAAACAAAACGTTATCCCATTACTAGTAGGCCAAGTGAAGCAAGCTGCAACGCCGTACATGGGAAGTGTCATCCGGAATATGATCGACGCCTTGAAGAGCAGGGGAGAGAGAGAGTGGGCTGCATGTGTTGGTGCAGTCTAGGCTTGACGTTCGGGCCCAGCGCCCCCATTCTCCCTGGCTAAGGCGTCACAACCTAAAAAAAATAATTGTAGCCCCATTGTACGTGGGTTTGTGTGTGTGTGTGTGGGTTCTACCCCGCTGCCATCACGCCAACAGGATTCGGGTTTAGGTCGACATTGACCCCACGGTACACATCGTTAGCGAATTTGTCAGCTTACTAGAGTTAAATACCGCTCACCCAAGTCACTCTGCCTTTGGCATTACATCTTTTGCTTAATCTGAAACAAAAGAAATAACAAAAAAAAAAAACAAGGAAAAATAATAATACTAAGAAAAAAAACCAAAAAAAAACGTTGTTTAGGAAAATTCAAAAGGAAAGAAATGACAATCCGATCACCATTCAAGTGTGATCATATAACTTAAAATTTATTCAGTGTTATCCTCCCGTCATACCATACATAATACCCTTTTCTTTGGTTTTTTCTTTTCTTGTTTTAATGTTTTACTGTTAGCTAAACTAGTCATTCGGCCCTACTATCTTAGCGCAGATACATAAAAAAAAATAATAATAATAAAAAAAAAAAAGAATGATAAAGAAAAAATATAAACAAAGTAACATATGTATTTAACTAAGTACATATACAGAGGCTCAAACCTATCTGATACAAGCAAGATGAACAAACAATAAATATTTAAGCGAGCACGTACATATTACCAGACTATACCTGTGGCTGCTTCTTCAAACTTCTGCCAAACGCCAACAGTGAGATGGGGAGGTTTGCGGGTCCCATGGATCCTTGATAGGCTTCTTCTAAATTCATCAAATCATTAGATGAACGATTCTTTCTTTCTTTCAGCTTTTCCAAATGAAAAGAAAATTATGCACATCTGCACTATAATGCAGGTAAGTTAGAATTATAGAGTTATTAAATTCAGTTATTCTTTCTTTCTTTCAGTCTTTCTAAATGAGAATAAAAAAATATATATAGTTAAGCTACATCGCCGGTGAGTTATCAAGGTCTCTCAGGAATCCAGCTGACGTCGCTGGTAATTCACAAACAAAAACAACCTATCTTTTATATTCCAGCACTAACTAAATAATGTCATTATTTATAGGTGATCAAACTCACTTAAGTATGCTACTAACGTCGCAGGTAATTTAAAAAAAAAACTAATTTCTCTAATTTTCCGCACTAATTAAATACGGTGGTATCACTTTCAGGTGACCGAAGTCACTAAAGAATCCTACTGACGTCGCAGGTAATATTCACGCACTAATTTTCTAGATTTTTCATCACCAACAAATAATTTAATAATTTCAGGTGATCAAAGTCACAAAACAATTCTACTGACGTTGCAGGTAATTTTCTAGAACTAATTTTCTAGATTTCTTTTCACCAACTAATAATTTAATAATTTGAGGTGATCAAAGTCACTAAAGAATCATACTCATGTCGCAGGTAATTTTCACACACTAATTTTCTTGATTTTTCAGCACCGTTCGTGATGAACCAAGTCCAAAAATAAAACACACTCTCACGAGCGGCGACACTAACTACCTCGCGCAAGCAGCTGCCTTACACGTCGCTTGTTCAAAATCGACTGCCCTGCCTGCCTACATTACAGCCGTTCCTCCGTTCAACCAACCGACAGACGAGCACTTTTTTTCCGCACAAATCTCGAATCCTGCTGTCGGGCGACATTCTTCTTTGAATTTCTTTCGGGCGGGCTGGCTGTAATGCATTCCGTGATGGTATCGCATGATGTTATACAGCTAGGCGAATTACAGTTGCGTGGCTGGCAGGTTGGGTGGCTAGCGGTATGATTTAAGCGAAGAATTGTACTTTGTGCGTGTTCTGCACGATTTATAATTTTTCGTTTGGCAGTATTTTTTGTTGTTGTTATTTTCTCTATTCTTTTCAGGGTTTATACGAAAAATAAAAAATATAGTTTGTGCGATTTCTGCACGAATTAGATTTTCTTTCTTTGTGGAGATGTTTTATCTTTCTCTTCTTTTCAGGGATTTTTGTGCTTGTATGGAAAAGTAGCATAGATCTACTTTTAAAAAAAAAGTGAATTATTGCTCCATTTGAGGTACTGATGTCTTAATGTCAAGTTCTTAACTTTTGCCCCCCTACTCAGGGAAAATTATGGGGGTTTCTCTACAAGCTAGTTTCATAATTTGCAGTTATCAGTTATTGATCTTTAAGTCTTGTGGAATTTTGTTTTTGATTGCAATATTTTCAAATTTCTTTGTTAACTCATCATAATGACTACTAATATCAGCAGCGGTACGGGTCAGCAATCTAAACAACATGTTAGAGCGAGAGATGGATCCAACTCGGATAGTGTATCTCCTGCAATTACACGCAGCTCAACCAACACTAACAAGTGTATTGGCCTTATGGCCGTTCTATCGGCAAATGCAGCTGCTGGTGGCCTAACGTTGGCTGAATCCCAGCTTCTTATGAATTTTGAGTGCTTACTGGCCCAGCTTGAAGCGAAGATTTCTAAAAATTTTATGATGCAATAATGATTTTTAATGTACGTCTAACAGCCTGTGAAACTATAGTGCATGACGTACAGGCGGCATGCAATGAGATTACCACTGATCTTAATGCTAAACTTGCGAATCTACAGTCAGGGCATGGTGCTATCATTGATGAGATTGTGGATCTTCACCGCTCTTCACGGGCATCTGACATAATTATCCGTGGAATTCCCGTCTTGGACAAGGAAATCCCTCTTAATATCGTAAAAAATATTGCCGATATTGTGAAACACTAGTGCTCACTTGTTGACGCTTTTCGTCTTAATGCCAAGTCGCGGGATGCTCCTATTGTAATAAAATTTTCATGTCCAGCAGAACGTAAGTCATTTGTCGCTTCCTTAAAACGTTATGGCAGGCTAAAGCTGAAGTAGTTAAAAGGATTTTCATCGGAACCCGTCATTTATTTCAATGAAAGCCTAACTCCTCTCAGTTCGAAGTTATTTCGGGATGCACAGGTGCTTCGTGCATCTGGTAAACTTCATACTGTGGTCACGTTGAATGGATTTGTTTGTGTTAGATGTGGTAAGGATGACAAGCTATCTTGGATCACCACCGCCGATCAACTGAAAACAAGCATTTCTGTGCATTAACTTAATTTTGGGAGTTTCTACAAAGAAGTGTTTACATTTGCCTTGCTTTGCATTATATTAAATATTAGCTTTAGTTTTCTTCTTTTCTAGCTTTCCTAGCTTTTTGTTCTTTGTTTTACTTTCATTTTTTTTTTGTGATCTTTCATTAAGATTAAAATGATACTTTTGAATTCTGAATCTTGCAGTTTTCTAACTTCTCTTGTAAAGTCTTGCACAGTCTCTCAATTTCTTGTATTAGGCTATAGATTCTTGTGTTTGCTTTTGATCGTTGGCAGAGGTATGCTGATCAATGAGTTCGGCTAATACTTTTTGTGAATTGGACAGAGTGAGGTCACTAATTAATATTTGTTGTAAGCGCCTTTCGGGAATGCATATAGCCTCGATTAATGCTAGAAGTCTTTGTAATAAGATGGATGAGATCCGGTAAATCTTTAGAGGATCCGATTTGCATGCTATTATTGTTATTGAGACTTGCCTGCAGCAGTTTATTCCTTTTTCGTTTGTTTCCATACCTGGTTTCAATAGTCTAAGTAATGACCGCAAGGTCCAGAGGGGCGGTGGTGTTGCCATTTATTTGATAGATCCTTTAAATCTGAAATTATCGAATTTTCCTCCAGTGGTGCTATTGTAATGGAGCGCCACTCATTAAGCGGCATTCATTACTTCCCCAAATCAATCAAGCGCCATCAAGATCAAGTTAAAAGAACGAAAACCACATAATTCCAATGTACATACGTACCATCTACATATTTCTGAAAACATACATACGACCATGCATATCTTTTCGTACCTACATACATATTCCAAAAGCATATGTACGTACATACATATCTATTGTAATACGAGTATTCCGTGCAAATTATCTACAAAAAATTATGTAACACTTTCTTTTTCAAAGCAATTAACTATTTCTCTCTGAAGAATACTCGAATTACAAAATATTAAAAACATTTTCTTTTTAAAGTAACAATGACTTGACCTTTTCAATTCATATCGATTGTCAATAATTCTATCAGAATTATTGTGAACTCAACATTTTCCCATTTTTAAAACAATAGCGGCAACGCGCTGCATTGTTTACATAAGACAAACCCCTCAGCACGAGACCTATTCTAACCATGTAGCGGCACTGGGCTTGTCCCTGACCTACCTTACAACCAGTGCGCGCTTGCTTTAATTATTTTTTCATATGTTGGGAAATACGCGTAATGTGCCTAGCCTTTGGCCCACAAATTGTGTTCTGTTGTTCTTCGTTTTTTTTTGTTATTGTCACTCGCTTGCTCATGTGTATATAGGAAATACTTTGAGCAATGGGTATGATGAAAAAACTATACTATGGGTAATATGCATGAAGTTTTGACCCCTTTAATGGCGCTACATGAAGTTCCTGGTCACGTGTATTCTATTAGCCAATTTTAAAATTCTTATATGCAGGGGAATCGTTCAAAAATATTGCTTAGCCATACAATATTGATTTTCGCCGTTATGTATTGATGCAATATCGGTAGGCGTACCCAAAATTTCCTCGCACATTTAACTGGGGAAATAGTTAGAATAGTGCTAAGATTGCTGGAATTTTCCAATACTCACTATATATTTTAACCCCACTATGAATAATTCAGCCATTAGCTGATTATTCAAAATTTGGAACCAAAATTCCAAATAAAAAGTCGATGCGTCATTAGCAGTAAGTTTTTAGTTCATTTTCAAACAGGAACCACGTGACCCCCGACCGACGGTAAGGTCTCTTGTTCCCTCTGAAAGATTAAAAACTAAGTCTAGTAAAGTAAAAAAACCAAAAAGTGTAAGGCAGCAAATTAAATAAAAATATAATGTGTAATTTACAAGTTTTACTGAAGTAATATAAAGAAAAGTGAAGTTTCATTGCTATAAACGAGATCATTTGTCGGAGCAGGTGAACCCCTTTTGTTAAAGCACTCCCAGTCCTAGCTGTAATAATTGCACAGCACTATCGAGTATTTATGTGTGGGGGTTGTGGTGGGTCTGGAGAGGTGTGTATTATGTGCTGTAAATCGTCCTCCTGGTAATTTTCTTGATCAATGTGTAGAAGAACTTTCTTCTTCCAATTTCACGTATTGCGCATCGGTATAGAAATGTTATTATTGGAGGTGACTTCAATGTAAATTCACTTCACAGTAATCCACCCACTGAAAGTTTTCGATCTGTAATTCAAGGTCTTCACCTCAATGTGGTGAATTCTCTTCCCCCGTACTTTTACTGTGCTAATCCTGCACTACTGGATCTCTTTATGACAACGGATAAAGATGAAGTATTATTCCATAATCAGATTAGCCCTCCGAGCATAATTGATCATGATATACTATTCATGACTTATAATGCTTCGTTTGATAACTCTAATCAGCTGAAGCAATTTTACTATCGAGATTTCAAGCATATCGACGTGTTTAGCTTGGCTAATGATTGATTGCCTGTCCCTTACATGGACTGATATCTATGTCTGTCCCTCTGTTCAAGGTAGGGTTGACATATTGAATGAGCTAATCTCGTATTTGTATAACAAATATGTTCCCCTTAAAGTTAAGCGTGTTACTACTAGTAGCTCTCCCTGGTTTAGTCGCACAATTCGTGATCTAATAGTATAAAGAGAATTCTTATATCGTCAATGGATGCGACTTAGAACTGATTATGCTCGATCTCTTTTCAGATGCGCTCGGAACAGGGTAACTTCTGAGATTCGGTTAGCATAGCGTCTATATTGTAGCTACAAATTTGACCCTAACTTTCCCCCCAGAGTTTAATGGGCTAATTTGAGGAAAGCTGGTATGATGAGCTCTAAAAAGCTATCTCTTGTATAAAGTCCTATGCTCTCGGTTTTGATGAACTCAATCCCCGCTTTGTAAAGCTTTTGTTTCCGTATATATCCACATATATATTGCATACTATGAATACTTGTTTGTCTTCCTCCTGTTTCCCTGACATTTTGAAAGTTGCTAGGGTCATACCTGTACCTAAGAAAACTTCCCCTGTCAGTTTGTCTGACTTCAGACCTATTAGCATTCTAAGCTTCCTAGCGAAGGTCTTGGAAAATTTATTTGTTACCAAATTCAGGAGATCTTAGATCAAAATAATCTGCTCACGAAATATCAATGTGGTTTCCGTGCAATGCACAGTTGTGAGACTGCCTTGCTAAAAGTATCTAATGAACTCCGTTTGGCTCTTTCCTCAAGCTTTTGATACTGTTGTGTACTCTATACTACTCCATAAATTGTATGTTAACTATTGCTTTTCTTCTTCTGCGGTCAAGTTAATAAGTTGTTTCCTCACAACCGTTTTCAACAAGTAAATGTTAATGGTATTCTCTCCTCCTTCTTACCCTTGTCTCAGCGGTCCCGCAAGGATCTTTATTGGGACCTCTCCTTGTTAGTCTATACATTAATGATATCGGTAATATCGTACATAATGTACAGTTACATCTATATGCCGATGATGTTCAATTGTGCCTGAGCAAACCTCTTGGGTTGATTGAGGATTGTATTTGCAGAATCAATGATGATCTTGCTGCAATTCACAGATGGTCAATTGATAACAAGCTTTCTCTCAATCCTAATAAATCACAGTGTTTGGTGTTGTGCAGCTCACTTCCTGATTTCGATGATATACCCTCAGTTATTCTCAATAATGTCTTGTTACCTTTTGTTGACTGGGTGGCTAATGTGGGAGTGAAGTTCAACAGTCGCCTGAAATATTGTGATCATGTTAAGGGTATGTTGGGTAAAATTTATGGTGGCTTGCGAAGACTTTGGGTATTTGCTAATATCTTACCAACAAATTCACGTTTGAGATTGGTTAAGATGCTTTTGTTGCCTCATTTTACTTACGGCAGTCTAATTTTCCCAAAGCTTGACTCCCTGTGCAAACGAAAGATGGAAGTTTGTTTCAATGATTGTTTACGATTCATTTTTAACCTGCGCAGATCTGCCTACATTACTCCTGTCAGGTACTCGTTACTGGGATGCTCAATTCAGACTTATTTAAAACGCAAGGCATTAATCTTCCTATTCAATTTAATACAGACTAGGAAGCCCATGTATCTTTATGCAAAAATAGAATTTCTACATTCTAGTAGAGGAATGACCTTACGCATATCGCGTTTTAGTACATTGACTTATGAGGGTTCTTACTTTGTCCAAATTGTTCGTCTATGTAATTCCCTCCCTCAGAATACTCCGTGTGCGGCTTCTGTTAACGAATTCAGGAAATATTTGGATGATTGTATACTTTGAGTGCTATGGGATGTTGGGTATGAATGTGCAAGATTTTCTTAATTACATATTTCTTATTTCTTTTATATTTTTTGATATTAATCATGATTTTTTTAGTTTTAATTTTCTTTTGCCTCCTATGTATATGTTGATTGTCCTTTACTTTTTCTTAGTCCATAGTAGGCACTTTGTAAAAATTGTGTTTTTTTTTACATTTTTCTCTAATTTCTTTTTTTTATTTTTTGATTTCCGAGTAGCTTGACTAGTTTGTATTAAGTACTATTTAAGATTTACATCTTGTTTACTTAATTTGTTTAATAAATTAATATGAATAATTGTGGGCATAAGTTTTTGCGGGTAGTCTGATACGTTTAACAACCTATGGCACTATCGGTACATGCAACTCGTTGGGGTTGTGGAATATCTACCCTGACTAGGATTTCTTGGCCTACCTGGTGTGCTTGTACCAGAAATTGGAAATTCTGGAATTTTTTATCCAAATCCATTTGACTAATGGCGTGTTTGTGTGTGTGTGTGTGTGTGTGTGTGTGTTTTTTTTTTTTTTTGGAAGGTGGGAATTGGATATTGTACGTGTCCCTGCAGCCAGTAGTGTCAGATTCTTACTGACTAAAAACCGCCTTCCACCATTCTCCAGCCGTTTGTCCACCGGGACTGCTGTTACTTCGGTGGACAGCTTGGCCTTAGAGCCTCTGCGTCATGTTGTCCCTCCGGGTCCTTTCTATCTCTCGCAACTTTTCGTTGATACGTCTGACTATGGAACATACGGCGTTCCAATTTTCCCTCCGTCTTCATCAATTCGTCGATTATGCTTTCCACACTGACCGTCACGTTTGTTCTTGTCGTCAAATTATTTCGCTCCTCTCAGAACCGTGGGCACTTGAACACAACGTGTTCTACGTCTTCATCTTCTCTGCACGTCGGGACGGAGCAGTGTATCGTCGTGTCCAAAGCGGTACAGATAACTTCTGTAGCCGCCGTGGCCGGTCAGGAATTGCGTCAGGTGGTAGTTCAGCTCTCCGTGCTTTCTTGTCGTCCTTTTCTCGATGTTCGGGATCAACCTGTGAGTCCATCGTCCTTTCTGAGATGAGTCCCATCTTCTTTGCCAGACTTCCATCGACTCATCCCGTACTCCTCGACTGTCTTCTTACGTGAAGGTTCCACTCTGCTTAATGACATATATGCGTTTTTGCCTCATCCGCGGCTATATCAATTGGCATTGTGCCAGCTATGACACACGCTGCGTCTCCTGACACTGTTCCAAATGCGCTGATCACCCTCAGAGCGGACCGTCGATGCACCGACTGCATCGTTCTCCTGCACTCTTGCAGCTGCAATGTGTTTGCCCAGATTTGCGCGCCATAAAGTTGCGATGATGTAACGACCTCTCGCTAGGAGCACTCGTCTGATACTTCTAGGGTCCTCCGATGTTGGCCAGCATCCTAGCCAGAGCAGTGTATATTTTAGATGCCTTTTCGCATGCATACTTCACGTGGGCCTTGAAGTACAGCCTGCTATCAAGAGTGACGCCTAGGTAGCGTACTTCCTCCTTTGAATCGACGTCGAAATCTCCCACTGTCACTGTCACCTTCTCCATTACTCTGCGTCTCTGCCAGAGGACAGACCGACTGACTCCATCCATTTTCGCATAATTTTCTACGCTCTTGTTCGCGATCATATGCACTGCTTCCAAGTTCTTGGCCACCACCAATAGGCCGAGGTCGTCGGCGAATCCAACTGAGCTTAACCCGTTGGGCAGCTCTAGCCTCAAAAACTGCGTCCGTACATAACATTCCACAGAACTGGACCTAGCGCGGAGCCCTGTGGCACTCCGCCGGTGACCCGGTACTCTTAAGGTCCATCTTCGGTGTCGTACATAAGCACTCTGTTGCTGAGGTAATCCCCGATTATTCTCAGCATGTACTCCGGTACACTCAACTGTTGTAATGCTCTCATGATCAGGCCCCAGTTAGCAGAGTTGAATGCGTTCTTGACGTCTAGTGTGATTATAGCGCAGTAGTTGATACTGCCGCCCTTCCATCTCGTTCCTGCGATGGCCTCGTTGGCAGTGGACACCACAAGGTTTAGCGCGTCCTAGCGTCGCGCGTGCCTTCCGAAAGCCGAATTGCCTTGCCGATAGTGGTCTCTCCGCCTTCGGTTATTTTTTCCAGTTTATTCTGAATTATTCGCTCCAACAGCTTTCCAGCAGTGTCTAGAAGGCAAATTGGGCGATAAGCCGATGGGTCACCTGGTGACTTGCCGGCCTTGGGCAGCAGTTCAAGCTTCTGGCGCTTCCAGTCTTTCGGAAAGGTTCCTTCCTGCAGGCACGTCTCCATCACAGCAGTGAAACATAGTTTGGTTGTACTCGATGGCTTTCTTCAATGCCCTGTTCGGGATTTCGTCGGGTCCTGGCGCCTTGTTCACCCCCACCTTCTTGCACGCTTTCCTCAACTCTTCTACCGTAACCGCCGGAATGTTTGTGTCTCCAGCGGGGCTGTGTCAATGGTCCACCTTGGATTCTGTGGTGGGAACTGTGTCTTGATAATCGACTCCAGTAAAATTGGGCACTTTTCTGCTGGCGATCTTGAGCCTCTTATCTTCGACGTCACTGCCTTGTAGGCGTTGCCAAAGGGGTTTGCGTCTGCTTTATCACACATGTCCCCTGAAGCACCTTTTTTTGCTTCTACGTATCTCATTACAGTGCTCGCCGCGTGCCTCGATGTATTTGCGGCGCTCCTCTTCTTGCCTCTCTGAGCCGATCGATCTTTGGCTCCTCCTTCGTGCCTTGTGACACTTGGCACGTAGCTCGCTGATCGCTTCAGTCCACCAATAGACTGGTGTTGTACGGTCGTTCACGATCCGTTTTGTCATTGATGCGTTACACGCGGCCTTCAGCGTACTCATGGTCAATCTCGCCCTTTCTTGCGCTGTGCCTTCTGGTGCGCTGGCGTCCCGTAGTGCCTCCACTAGGACCTCCACGTCCCATGGACTTGGCCACCCATCCTTTCCTTTGACTTCGGGCATGTTTACCGCTGGTTGTCGTTCCTCTCTGCTTCTTGATTTCGAATACAATAGCCTGGTGAGCACTATGCGTGTAGTCTTCGCTCACACTCGAAATCATGCCTCTCGCCAGTACCTGGCTGGTAAAGGTGAGATCCACTATGGAGCTTCCGTTGCTTCCCCTAAAGGTGCTCATGTTCTCCGGAATTTGCCAGAACAATGTCCAGGCCGGCGAACGCTTCCAGTAGTGCGTTTCCTCTTGCGTTCGTGTGTCGACTGCCCCATTCTTCAGCCATGCGTTGAAGTCGCCGGCGACGATGCAAGGCTTGTAGTTCACCGTATCTGCCGCGATCGTTTCCATCATTTGTTTGAACTCCTGGAGGTCTAATCTAGGTGGCGCGTAGCAGCTAATGATGAATATGGCGTTAGCCCGCACACCCACGTAGCCTGCCTGTCCTTGGACCACTACTTGTTGGATCGGGAAACTACCACATGCCCAAATTGCTGCCTTTTCGGTGGTATCGGCCACCCATGTAGAGCCGTCGACTCTTCGGTATTGTTCCGAAACGATGGCCACGTCAATTTGTTTTTCCGCCACTGTTTTCCGTAGTAGGTCGTGCGCGACCTCGCAATTATTGAGGTTTAATTGTAACATCGTATCTCCTAACATTGTATCTCCTAAACTTGGGGACACCTGCTGCTCCCTGTTATCTGAGGCGCCTTTTTGTCCATAGTGCTGCAGATCATGCATCATCTTCACACGGACGACCTTATCTTCCAAATCCTTCAGTTTCGGGTCAACCTTCACTTTGCGCAGGATATCTGCGTACGTTGCATCGCGTTGTGTGTGTGTGTGTGTGTGTGTGTGTGTGTGTGTGTGTGTGTGTGTGTGTGTGTGTGTGTGTGTGTGTGTGTGTGTGTGTGTGTGTGTGTGTGTGTGTGTGTGTGTGTGTGTGTGTGTGTGTGTGTGTGTGTGTGTGTGTGTGTGTGTGTGTGTGTGTGTGTGTGTGTGTGTGTGTGTGTGTGTGTGTGTGTGTGTGTGTATGTGTGTGTGTGTGTGTGTGTGTGTGTGTGTGTGTGTGTGTGTGTGTGTGTGTGTGTGTGTGTGTGTGTGTGTGTGTGTGTGTGTGTGTGTGTGTGTGTGTGTGTGTGTGTGTGTGTGTGTGTGTGTGTGTGTGTGTGTGTGTGTGTGTGTGTGTATGTATGTGTGTGTGTGTGTGTGTGTGTGTGTGTGTGTGTGTGTGTGTGTGTGTGTGTGTGTGTGTGTGTGTGTGTGTGTGTGGTGTGTGTGTGTGTGTGTGTGTGTGTGTGTGTGTGTGTGTGTGTGTGTGTGTGTGTGTGTGTGTGTGTGTGTGTGTGTGTGTGTGTGTGTGTGTGTGTGTGTGTGTGTGTGTGTGTGTGTGTGTGTGTGTGTGTGTGTGTGTGTGTGTGTGTGTGTGTGTGTGTGTGTGTGTGTGTGTGTGTGTGTGTGTGTGTGTGTGTGTGTGTGTGTGTGTGTGTGTGCGGGGCGTGTTTGTCTCTGATCTGTAAGCCCCCCCCCCTTTCAACTCTAAAAAGCCACATCTTTAATAAACATCAAGATTTAATGGCGAGAGAATTCAATTGTAACGCAAATTTACTAATAGCAATCAGTCAGTTCTAGATTTAACTAAGAGCTACGCGAGAATTCAGCCACAGCCAGAATTAGCTACCTAAATATTCTTTAGTTAATACTAGTTCTAACAAAGCGCTCTGTTAATTCTAGTTTTAACTGTGTTATATTAGCTAAAACTAGAATTACCGAGAGCGCTTTGTTAGAACTAGAATTTATAAGTAAAATCGGGTTTTGACGGATTTCGCCGTTTGACTGTAACATATGCATGGAAGTATATACAAAGAGCATGTTTCACGTTATGACACTTACCCCACGAAAAAAAGGTGTCACAACTCTAGGAAAAGGTAATTTTATTGTTATGATGATGCAGACCCTTAGCTAATTATGTTAAATTTTGTTCCGAAAATATAAAAGTGGTGCCCAGCGGCAGTCAGTTTCTTAAAGCGACCTAGAATCGACAGCCTAATTGGTAGTACGAGTAATTTTGTAAGAGTATTCAATTTTCAAGTGTTAATATTAAGAAAGTTGTCGTGCCCCTCTAGCAATAATTAAACTCACGAATCAATCAAACAATAAAACATACGAATTGAATGTAAGATTAAACTTTATTATTCCGAACTGACCTGTCTTAACTGTAAAATAACTTAGCTACGTGGCGCTTAGGTAACCTGAACCGACTCTAACCACGATAAGACTGTACACCTTACGGCACACGCCAGACCAGTCATTGGTCTTTTATGCACCCACATTCGGAAGTAAACTTTACTAACAACGCGGATAAAAACAAACGACAACATCCTTGTCATTTGTTCTACCGGTGGCAGCACCTAAGTCGCGCAGTAGTAAACAATCGCTCTACATAATAATTACCATGCGAGGATAATTATTATTGTAATCGTCGATTGCACCACTAAGCGCTCATCGCCGTCAGCTGTTGAGCTAATCAGCAAAATAACCGACAGTTGCAGAATAGTACCTTGCGGGGTTACTGTTGCTAATTATTTCACTAAAATGCGCCCTTGGCTGCTGGAAGAATCTTCCGTATATTGGGCCAATAGATCCCTGCCCCCTTGGAAAAACTTGTTTCCGAGGGGAACTAGATCTGGAGAGTGCAACAATCTTAATTAAAAATTGAAAATATCTTTATCCTCGTTCGGTTCAGATTGTTTTACATTTTTCATTATATACCTACTATCTAAATTTTCTTATTTTCCTTTTCCAAGCCTTACATTTTTCATTTTTACATCTTTTTACATCATTTCTCTTTTTATTTTCTTTTACATTTAACTTCTATAAGTTCAATATTTCATTTTTACATTTAATTTACTTTTTTCATTTTTACATCTTTTTACATCATTTCTCTTTTTATTTTATTTTACATTTAACTTCTTTAAGGAGGAAAACGCACCGAGAAATTTCGAAATTATCGATTCTTTTTGTTTGGCCTTTCTTCAAGCTTATGTAGCGTATTCCCCTTACGCTACCCTTTTGCTCCCTCCCCCCTCTTCGTTTCTCTTTTTCTTCTTGTACGGCTTCTCTGCCTTCTGTAGAGAAACCCCCATAATTTTCCCAGGATACCTAAGAAGGGGACTAAAGTTCATATCCTCGAGAAGTAGCCCTATGCTACTTCTCCATATTATAAAGAAAAAACATGGAAGGAATAGTTAGATATTTTCGAGAAGTAGCCCTATGCTACTTCTCCATATTATAAAGAAAAAACCTGGAAGGAAAAGTTAGATATTTTCGAGAAGTAGCCCTATGCTACTTCTCCATATTATAAAAATCCTGAAAAAAGAAAACATTTTAAAATTCCTCCTCACAGCAACTCCGCAATTACATCGCGTTTCATCTATGCAGCGTAATTTATTCTTATCTGCATTAAAATTGATAAAACTTGGCATCGTCGCCCCATCGCCGGTAAAAAAATCCATATCTTTCACCGTTTGTCACTGAAACTTCCAGTGCACAAACGTTGAAATATCACGCGATCAAATTTCAGAAAAATTTTCTGTCGCCAGAAGTTGCTGAGTGGCATCGAGCATATTATAAAACCCATGAGCACACACCCATACATGTGAACAGCAGTACAGTCGCTAGCAATCGTTTGTGATTCGGGTTGTGTGCGACTCGAATCGAAGGGAATAGTGGTTGCCGGTCGGTGGCTGATTCGGGGGAATGATCGGTTGATGTTGGCTGGAGGATGAGTTAGTCAGTGAGTGATAGGTGGTCAAGGAGTTAAGATGAGACTTGTAAACGAAGTTTCAGCGGTGTGGATTTTTTTTTCTTTTGTTGCTTTCGGTTTTTTTCATTGGCGGCTTTGCTTGGAAAGTGCTTAAGTCGGATTTACTTTTGCGCGAAGAAAGGAGTGGAGTTTTTTCTTTGGTTTTTTCGCGGTGTGCGCTTCCAGCGGGATTATTTTCATGTCGGCGAGAACCGACGAAATTGGACAGTGAACAGTGAAAAGGACATACAAACATGGGTTTAGCTGTGCAATTCCATTGTGATTCAAGTGACCTGTGGTGAATGAGTTCTATCCTGTGGATTATAAAGTTCGAAGAAAATTAGGATTATCAGACAAATTTCGTAAATTAGTACTTACCTGAGCTGTATATAATGCAGAGTTTTGTCTGGAATTTAAAATAAATCTACGATTATTTTATTGTTAATTTAGTGCGCTATCAGAACCTACCTGAGCGGCATATAATTCTGAGTTTTTTTTTTGTCTGGAAGTTAAAATAAATCTACGATTATTTTATTGTTAATTTAGTGCGCTATCAGAACGTACCTGATTTTGTGCTTCGCTACAAATGGCGCCCAAACTTCGGTTTTTTTTATCTTTAGTCAAGCTTCTCTTGACTAAAGCTGAACTACTATTTCTAGTCTTATTTTTGACTTTTCTGGTCGCTCATTTGTACTTCGCTACAAATGGCGCCCAATTTTTGGTTTTTTTTTCCTTTAGTCAAGCATCTCTTGGCTCAAGTGCAATTACTTTTTTTAATGATTTTTTTTCTGGTCGCCCATTTGTAGTTACAAATGGCGTCCAATGGTTTTTTTTTTGGTCTCTAGTCAGGCTTCACTTGGCTAGAGTACAAGTACCATTTCTCGTTTAATTTTTGATTTTTTTCTGGTCGCCCATTTGTCGTTACAAATGGCGCCCAAACTCTGGTTTTTTTTCGGCCTTTACTAAAGTACAATTACTATTTCAATGATTTTTTCTGGTCGCCCATTTGTCGTTACAAATGGCGCCCAAACTTTGGTTTTTTTTTCTTCGCATTTAGTCAAGCTTCTCTTGACTAGAATGTAATTGCTATTTCAATGTTATTTTCCCGATTTTTTTTTCTGTTATTATCGCTATAAGAACTTTTCTTTGTTTTGTAAGACCTCAGTATGTTTAAAGCTGACGCAAGTGATTTGCCTGGCGGATACAAGATGCTGGTCTACGCAGAGCTCTTCTTGCTTCTGTGGAGTGCGTTACTTCCATGATTGCTCCTTTTTGGCTCTCGTTAGGCCCGACCTTTGTATCGCGGCTGGGTCACTCGACCATGGTTCCGGCGGTATGTGCGATCGTAAACTGCCTTCGGCCAAGTCTAAGTCAATTTCTACCTTAAATTTAACAGTTTCCTGGTTTAAATGCTCATCTTCTCGGCAACAAGCGAGTCTTGTGCGCGAGGCGTACCAATTTTGAAGCCAGGCTTCGGCTCGTGGACGACGTGATGACGACCACTTGTCAGTTTTACTTGCATGACGAGCTGGTCAGCTGACCCAAACCTGGCAAGTTGTTGAAGGACGTTCTTCTTTTGATTCTCTCTTTGTCTGGGTATTGCGGTCAGCTTACTGGTTTTAGTGTGCTACCTCGCACCAGGGTTTTTTTTTTGTTCAAACCATTCTTCCCTTATCAGTATTAAATTCAGTAATTCCTATTGACGTTCCCTAGTGTAAGGGTGAGTTGTTCGGTTTGCGGTGGTCAGTCAGCGTTGTATGCGAGGCATACGTTGTTGAAATTAGTTCCGCGGACCTCTGTTAGTTCCAGGGAGAAGCCAGTATTTAATTAAATTCCTATGTTGTTTCGGGCTGTGAGCCATTTTATTTTTGGGTTTTGTAAGGCCGTTTGAGGCTTGTATTGTCACAATTGGCAGGCATGAGCTTTCATTTTCGTTGCTTCTTGTTAATTATCTCGAGTTATTTATACATACCACCGGCTACTGCTTCTCGCCTGAGTACTGGCAGCCACTGATTTGCTGACAACTCACCTCTACCTATGATCTGTTGACTTCAGTCTCTTGCCAAGTTAATGGACGTTGTCCGTCTTCTCTCATATTTTATCCTTGGTAAAAGAGTGTTCGTCCTGATCATCCTAACATGGGACGGCAGCCGTTCAGGCTCCGGTTCCACAATTTTTGTTTTCTACAATTGTTAGCTCACAGTATGGACAAACCGAAGGGCTTCGATGAGCAATATTCTGCGTTGAGAGAGACAGAGAGAGTTTTTTTTTAAATCCAGCGGGGCTGGAGAAGAACAAGTTTTTTTTGTGTGTGTTGAACGGGCATACTGTCCTCGCCGAGCCGCCATGCCAACATCCCTCTTTACAAATGATCAACGTATAGTATAAAAGCATTTTCTTATATATATATATATGGATATTTGGCACAACTTTCTTTGAAATTATTATTAAACGTTTTTTTTTATACATATATCTGGCGCAATTTTTTTTTGTGGCTGAATTACCTTCAGCATTAGGATAAACACACTCATACATTCCTTTTCTTCGGTGTTTTTTTTTATATATACATACTCGGCACAGTTCCAGGTTGTTACGCACTTTTTATGCGAAACTGTTTCGCCGGCTAGCGATGGAGATAGGTGGGGTTTTGCGTAAGGCCAAACACCTGTATTGGACGCCACGTGTTTTTTTTCGAGTACACGAACTCGATTTAAATTAAACAATAGAGTGAGGCTTTATGCAAATTTTAATAATCAACTAATTATTATTAATCACAGCAATACAATATTTAAAGCAATCCGTTATGCTTTATTCGACAAAATCCACTAGGTTTACAATCCGTTAATCCTACAGCAGGGCAAATGAACGGGCGAGCGACTCAATAATATTAAAATATATATATTTAAAAGAAATCAATTTAACAAAGGCACTTAACTTGCACTGACTCGATGCACTTTTATTTAATTTTTCCTCCTTTTGCTTCGACTTTGGGTATGTTTCCTCAGACCAATTAACAAAACCAAACTTGTACTTTTTTTTTAACTTACTGAAGACTGAAACTCGACTTTTGTACTTTATTGAACTCTGACTGGAGAAAGACTGAGAGCGAGACTTGTCCCAGTTCAGTGATCTGTCAGAAAGCCCCCTATGCGATTAATCATTTCCGCCCATTATTTCTAGCAGCTTTCGGGTTTTCGCCTCAGCTAATAGGAATAGGGGTATTTGTAATAAAATATCGATTCTCAACTATGATCTCGTTGACCGCGAACCTTTAAAAGCGTTTACATACAAATTATAGTGCAAGTAAGTGTTATTGTTTACTTTAATGTTCACGACTATTATTCTTAATTTATTTATTGTAGATAATCAAGAAGTGTGCTCATTGTTCACCCGCTCGTTTGCCCGAAATATACATGAGGGTAATGGCTACTAAAAATATTTATAACATCTTAATTCTTAATTTAACTTAGATTTACGTGATATCTCGGTAGATTCCTGGGATGAGGTGAGGAATCGAGCTGAATTTTCCTCCCATATTGAGATGTGCCAATTAAGTGCGATTTCCCGAGTGGATGTATCCTGACCCCCCTTAAGCTTTAGGTACGATGTGGTCGACTTTGAATCCGATAAGGGGCTCTCCAGCAGCTAGGTAATCCAATCACCATTGTATTTACTTCCCCCTGAAAATGATAACAATTTCTTTGCAGGATCATCTAAATGCATTACTGGATTATTATAGGACGACACACGTACACGTAATTCATATGCATATTTAATAGGATATTATCGCTTTAAACCCCTTTCTTTTAGATCACCACACCCATGAAGAAGTTAATGGAAATTCCGCACGTAACATCCCTCCCCTTCCTCCGAGAGATTTCGGCACGCAAATCTCTCCTTTATCTTGGTATATCCAACTCTAAACTCAATGGGCCTAGTTAAAAAAACTCCATCTATTGATATGATTAACAACTAACTAAGTGACTGTAAATTAAAAAAACTTCATTTATTGATACCTTTGACAACTACTCCTACTCAACGAGTAACGTCCTACTGCCTATTCCAAAAGTATCTTTAGGGAGGGTTTCCTTGCTTCATATAAAAGAAAAAAAATAAACGTAAAGAATCGCTGCCAGCAATGACCAACAAATGATGATGTTAATACTCTTATAAGACTAAACATACAGCAAAAATAAATGCTTTATTTTCTATCTTTTATTTATTTTATAGCTTTTTATTACGAACTGAAATGCGTCCAAAGAACCTTACCCTGTGATTAAGTCGTACGTAAAAAGGGAACCTCTAGACCGTTTCATTATGTGGCTTGCACTATGTGATTTTTTTTTACTTTTCTTCCTTCTCAACTCTCCGGATTTGACCCATCCAGCTAAGCCGAGTGTAATTTTAGTCTGTAGAAGGAGGAAACTTCTCGTTTTCCGAACTACTTATGTATGACTCCGTCTCCGAACCGTATTTGTCCGGCCAACGTAGCTACTTTGTGCATAGTTGAAAACTATATATTAGTTAAACCTCCTGGTATAAACTGCGCTCTACCTTTTCTATAAAATAAATCCTTTTCTTGGTATTAAGATCGTTCCTTTCGTCGACAACCTGAGGTGTTAAGGAGGATTGGACGACGTTATTCCCGTTATTAAGACGATGTTATACTAGCTTTACTCAAACTTGCTCCCTAAACTCATATATGCCAGTCGGAAGAGTATGATATAAGGTCTATGGGCAAAAGCGATTGTTTACTCAGTTAGTTCATTAAAAAAAAAAGGTTTTGCAGCTAGATTTGAAGATTCTTTTGGAGGTAAGCCAGTACCAGACTCTTATTATCTCTCTCAAACACTATACTACACACCCTGAATCACTGCACTTCGCACAAATGCACGATCCCAACACCGTGATTCCAAGCTTCTTGAGAATAAATCTTAACGCAATCTATCACCTGAAATATGCGAATAAGCGGTGGCTTAACCAAATAAATGTTCATAGGCTATGTACGGCGAAACTTCACTACACTACAAAGAAAAATGAAAGGTGGCAACAACCTCTATTCTCTATATTAGTTATATAGTTATATCATGATCCTTAGTCAACATTATCTTTGTATGAAAAATACGGTTTCAAATCTTTACAATGCCAAATACCTGCACACTTCCCACTAGTATCCTGCAATTCATAAGTCCAAGGCGACACTTTTCTGATAACTTTAAATGGCCCTATATATTTAGGCGTGAGCTTGGCGTTGAACAACTTTGAAGCGTCCGAAAGCACGTAGTTTTTCCTCCAAACCAAATCGTGTATGAGAAAACTAAGATCCCTCCGACGGAGGTTGTACTTTTGCTTGGAGGTTTCAGCTGCTTTTATAAGTCTTGTCCTTACATCCGAAATTAATTCTCTTAAAGCTGAAGCCCGTACTTCTGGATCAAATGTATCTTTATCACTAACATTACGTGATGAACCGTCCATTACCATTTCGCGACCAAAATTTATGAAGTAGGGGATAAATTTCGTGATTTCTTGCGTGGATGTTTGGATGGCACAAGCTATTTTTGCCAGGTGCTGATCCCATGATCTATGGTTATCCGCAACATACGCTCTGAGCATAGACTTAATTATTTGATTCATCCTCTCAGCAGGATTGGCCTGCGGGTGATACAAATCAGTGTGTCTTATTTCTACTCCATAGTTCTCACAGAGTTTTTTAAATTCTCGGCTTCTGAATTGAGAACCATTATCGCTAATTATTGTCTTAGGCACACCGAACAACAAAAACACGTGATCTTCGAGAGCCTGAACAATAGGGTTGGCAGTCGCAGTTCGCAAAAGAAAAAGCATTGGAAATTTGCTAAGTTGATCGACAATGGTCAGGATATAGTCATAGCCTCGTGTCGATCTAGGTAGGGGACCAACTAGGTCAATGCTTAGACATTCCCATGGTCTGCCAGCAACTTTTCGAACAGTCATTAATCCTGCAGGCTTTTCCTTCACAGGCTGGGTTGCTTGACATATTTTACAATTTTTGATATAAGATCCAATGTCGAACTTCATTTTCGGCCAGTAGTAAAGTTTCCTCATCCGATCATAAGTTTTCTGCACACCGCAATGTCCTGAGGTAGGGGTATCGTGTGCTCTGGAAATCAGATCTTTTCTTCGCTCTTTTGGAACCACTTCCTTCCACTTTTCGGATTCCATTGCTAACACGGGGTGATAAGGCTGCATGTGCCTTTGTAAAATGCCGTTTTCGAGTTTCCAGTCAGGGAACTTAGAAGGATTCTTACTGACATTGTCAACCATCCTCTTATACCATTTATCAGTGACGCTTTGAGTCCGCTTGATACAGCTTACTACAGGTACCGAACGTGAGAGCCAGTCTGGCAAAAGGTGTTCCTTGCCTTTTCTATGGATTATATTGAAGTCATGCTGTTGTAACTTCATTGCCCACCTTGCCAATCTACCAGTGGGGTCTTTAAGATTGTGCAGTCACACTAGTGAGGCATGCTCAGTTACTGCGGTAAACTGTGTCCCTTCCACATAGGGTCTCAGCTTATCAACGGCCCACAGGACCCAAGCATTCCCTCTCTGTGGTGGAATAGTTCCTCTCACATCTGTTCAGAGAACGGCTCAATTAAGCAATCACGTGATCTAAATCGTTTATCTTCTGCGTTAGGACGGCTCCTATCCCGAATCCTGAAGCGTCAGTATGAACGACAAAAGGCTGCTCAAAATCAGGGCAAGTCAAGATCGGTGCACTGACTAAATATTCTTTAACGGTTTTAAAAGCCTTCTCACATTCCGCGGACCAAGTAAATTTTTTCTTCTTTTTCAAAAGATCAGTTATTGGGGCTAACATTGAAGAGAAATGGGGAACAAATCTTCTGCACCATTCCACGATACCTACAAATCGGCGTACTTCGGAGACATTTTTCGGGGGTGGTATACTCAGAATACATTCGACTTTATCGGGGTCTACCTGGAGACCATGCTGACCCACTACATAACCTAAGTATTTTAATTCGGAACGGCAGAACTCACAC
Source organism: Dioctria linearis (assembly GCA_963930735.1). NCBI lineage: Eukaryota > Metazoa > Arthropoda > Insecta > Diptera > Asilidae > Dioctria > Dioctria linearis. Next base: position 155,512,536 of record OZ005742.1, on the reverse strand, counting down.
TTCTCCTAATTGATTATCAGTCCAGCAGAATGTAATTTTTCCAGCACTTCTGCTAATACCTTTTTGTGCTCTTCAAATGTGTGAGTTACTATAATCACGTCATCCAGGTACACAAAGACATGGCTCTCGAGACTACCTAAAAGAACCCTATCGATAAGACGTTGCCAAGTTGCTGGGAATTGCTCAATCCGAAGGGCATCCTTCGAAATTGGTAAAGACCGCGGTTGGGAACAGTAAAAGCAGTGTACTGTTTGGAATTATCCTCCATAGGAACTTGCCAAAAAGCCGACTTTATATCTAGTGAGGACATATACTTGGCATCACGTAATTTATCTAAAGTGGCCGCAACGTAAGGTAAGGGATATGCATCTTTTCTTGTCACCTTATTTAATTTGCGATAATCCACACAAAATCTATATGTTCCATCTTTCTTTTGACCATCACAACAGGTGATGACCACGCGCTATTAGATGGTTCTACCACGCCAGCTTCCAGCATCTTATCCAGCTCTCCATTTATTATCTTCTGAATGGCGGGCGAGACTGGATAATATCGTTGCTTTATCGGTGGTGAATCAGTATGGATAACATGTTCTACTTCTTTTGTGCAACCTAGGTCCTTCCCCATATCTGCTTCAGCCTTCATTATCATTTTATTGAGTTCCCTCTGCTGTGCAGTTGTCAATGTACAGTGAGAATTTAAAATATTTACGTAATTAGAAGTGATCTCACTATCACTGAACTGCCACGAATTTTCTTTTAAATTTGCTGCTATTCCCATCGATTGCCAAAAATCTACTCCCAAAATCATGGAATGAGGGAGTTCTGGAATTACTAAAACATCAATCACCGCAATACGCCCTTCAAGTTCGATGGGTAAACTAAGTTCTCCGAGCACTCGAATATTCTTTCCATCAGCCAAACTCACGGTTTCTGCTTTCGGTTTATGCAGCTTTAAACCCAATTCTTTAAGTAATTCCCACCCTGATCTTCCGACAACGGACTTAGAGGCCCCAGAATCTAAGACCCACAAATGTTAAGTTGGAAAATAGAAACTAATAAGTATGGACGCACATCCCCCTTTACTTCTGTAAAGACGTAATCCACTAACGTGCTGATCGCGTCCTCGCTTTTCCTCGATATTTTATCCCGTTCACAAAAGGAGTCAGAAGAATGGGCGATTATTTGGGAATTACCAGGGCTCGACTCGCCCTTTACTGTCGAGCCCTTTGAGCGTTTCCCGAGGCTTGAATTTGCTGGTTTTGTCCGGACCTTCTTCCTCCCGAAAATCGGCTTTGCTGTTGTTGCTCCGGAGCCCGATTTGTACAATGATTGCACTTATTTCGTGTGACACCTGTGGTCCCACAGCCATAGCATCTGATTCCCTGTACTACTCTGTCTACGTTTCCCGAAGTTTGGTTACTTGAACTACCTGACTGAGCTTGTTGTCCCTGCTCAGGTCGAAACTGACTTTGACAAAACCGTGCTATATGGCCAAAGCGGTGACATCTAAAACATTTAACTCTTCGATTGACCACTGAGTCCGATTTTGGTGACTATTTGTAACTGTTGATATTGCATGCTCCGTTGCTACATACGCAAGGTCTGGTTCGAGCAATTGATTGCCTTTTCTTGAAGGTGGTGGTGCATATGATTCAACTGAAGCCCGAATGGATTCAAGCTTACGCCCCAGTTCTAACAGATTCTGGATCGTCTCGACTTCAGTTAGTCCTAGCTGGGTTTGGTAAAAGGGGCTTATATTTTTCTTTAATAGTCGTAACTCTTGAGCCTCCGAAAGAGGTTCAGATAACCTTGAAAACATATTCCTCATCACTGCTATATACATACCGATAGACTCACCTTTCCCCTGAGTACTTCTTTTGACCTCATCGAGCAACCGTTCGTCGTAGTCGTACGGCAAAAATTCCCTTTTGAGCTCCCTTACTAAGTCTCCCCAAGAATGAAAGGTCGCCTTATTCGCTCTATACCACAAGAGTGCTCTGCCCGAGAACAAATCCAAGACAGATCGGAACAACTGATACTTATTGATTCCTCGTGCTTCCGATAATTCGTTTGCTCTCTCCAGGAATGAATTTAGAGACTGCCCAGGATCACCAGAAAATTTGAGGTCCCATTTGTATAAAGGAACTCTTGCGTGAGCATTGGTAACCACTTTAGCTGTCATAGATAAGTCCATGACCTCATCTGAAGGATCTTGTTCCTCATGACCCCCGTCTGCTCTGATTTTGAGTCCACCCAAAGCTAAGACTAGGTTTGCTCGTATCTGAGACACCTGTTCCTTCTGTTCTACCCCTACGGCTTGGACACGTTCTACTCTGCCTAATGCCCACTCATTTTTTGTCCATATCTTTCTATATTCAGGACTATCTGAGTCCCCCTCGAACACATCTGACAAATCTCGGATTTCTTCCACTTTTTTATTTAAGTCCTCGATATCTTCGACAAATTTAAATGGGTAAGGATCGGCAATTAATGATTTTCCTTCTCTTTCAGCCCGTAATGCTTGACGAAAAGTTGATCGCATCTCCTCAACCTTTCCCAAGGGCAACCCCCGCACCTTGAGTTCGTAAGCGAGCTCATCTTGACATAGTCTGTTTATCTCCATCCTTAGCAATTGAAATTAAAATTGATAGACTAATACTCCCGCCTTTATGCTACAAGTCCTAAGGACTGGCTGGGAAAATACTACTCGTATACCCGACAGATCTACGCAAACAAATTATTTTCTTGTTTTTCTTTTCGGTTAGGTCAAATGGCTTCTCGGTGCAGCTATAAGAATCGAACTTTATATATATATATAAGCGTTATTGACTACACGGATTAAAGGAATCAAATTTACTTGGCTTTGGTATGCAGAAAAAAAAGGGACAAACATATACACAAATCTTAGGGGAAGATTCATCTAGAAGACGGTAATGGTTTAAAAAAACTTATGGTGTCTATGCAAATAACGCAGGAACTGGTAACTGATAACACCTTTGTTTGTAGACAATTTTACACGACGACGATAGTCAGTGGGTACCTTTATTCAATATTTTGGAATGTCTATATTCATATCACGACAAATCATAACACCTATAAACATGAAAATATCAACTTATGATTACAATTCCTATATATATATATATATTACCAAGTCAAAAAAAAAATATATATTTACTTGGATGTGTAATTTTCATAATTTGGAACCAGAGAATGTAAACAAAAAAAATAATTAATCTTTTACTCTTGGTAGCAAAAGCAACTTAAAAGTTATGTTAACCTAGAGTAATTTCAATTTCCAATGTTGAAAGATGGGTAAAATCAGAAAAGCTACTAATATACTTTAAACGCAAGTTCAACTGAATGTCACTAGTTTAGTTTGCTTGTCAAAAAAATAGATTACTCTCTAATAACGCCAGTTAGCTTCAATCTACAAAACTTCTGATACAACTTATTGAAATTTCAGATTAATAATTATGAAATATTTTACTGCGAGTAATAATGTAAAAAAAAATATCGAAAATCAGCAAATTCCATTATTTAAAAACGTGCAAATGCAGTACATATGTTCTTGCATAGCGTATTTTTTTTTTTTAACAATACCCAGTTATATAAAACTTCAATCCAATAAACTTAAATAAATTTGCAAGACCAAATAAAAACCACTTAGCTAGCAATTTGACGAACCAAAGGAAATGTAGTTACAATCGCCTGAATAGGAAAAAAATTATATTTGAAAAGCTACATAATATTCACCATCAAAGATGACTGAGGTTGCACAATTATCTATATATCAAAAAAAAATTATTACGTGGTGTAACAATAGACTTAACTATAGATGATGTCGTAGGTCGGAAATTCATTTAAAAAAAAAACAATTGATCTCCACTAAATCCTTCAGAAGCCGACTGCTTCTTATCGGTCATTGATTTATACAAATTTTGTAGGCATACTAATCGATTTCCGCTTATTACTCGGAAAACAATATCATGCGAAAAAAAATTGCAAGAAAACTAATGGCAACTGGTTAACAACGTCCACAATCAAAGCTACTTGAATATTTCTTTCTTTTTGTGATACAATAATACACAATGTTACATGCATCTAAGAATAAAATTCAGCGATTTGCAAAAATGAAAAATAAAATCCACACAAAAAAAAAATTCAACATGGAATGCGATGAGTGTGGTGCGTATAGGTTCATGTGATATTTCCTCATCACAGATTACGATCGGTTTAGCGATGGGATCCAAAGCGATAATACTAAAAACTATTTTCAACAGTAATAAAAGAAATTGAACTGTGGCTAGTAAATTAAGTGTTCAATCACACGCATGCACTTTATTCATTTAATTCTTATAACGTTTTTCCATCAGAAAGCGCTCGATTCATTTGACTGCTCTGCAATACTCTGATGTTGCACTGGTTTCACCATTTGATAATTAATACAATGACTTGATAAAATTTATGAAAATTCGTGTTTTGTGAAATTTTGAAGGCGCTGGCCCCACGATGGGCGCCAAAATTATGTTACGCACTTTTTATGCGAAACTGTTTTGCCGGCTAGCGATGGAGATAGGTGGGGTTTTGCGTAAGGCCAAACACCTGTATTGGGCGCCACGTGTTTTTTTTTTGAGTACACGAACTCGATTTAAATTAAACAATAGAGTGAGGCTCTATGCAAATTTTAATAAGCAACTAATTATTATTAAGCACAGCAATACAATATTTAAAGCATTCCGTTATGCTTTATTCGACAAAATCCACTAGGTTTACAATCCGTTAATCCTACAGCAGGGCAAATGAACGGGCGAGCGACTCAATAATATTAAAATAAATATATTTAAAAGATATCAATTTAACAAAGGCACTTAACTTGCACTGACTCGATGCACTTTTATTTAATTTTTCCTCCTTTTGCTTCGACTTTGGGTCTGTTTCCTCAGACCAATTAACAAAACCAAACTTGTACTTTTTTTTTAACTTACTGAAGACTGAAACTCGACTTTTGTACTTTATTGAACTCTGACTGGAGAAAGACTGAGAGCGAGACTTGTCCCAGTTCAGTGATCTGTCAGAAAGCCCCCTATGCGATTAATCATTTCCGCCCATTATTTCTAGCAGCTTTCGGGTTTTCGCCTCAGCTAATAGGGGTATTTGTAATAAAATATCGATTCTCAACTATGATCTCGTTGACCGCGAAACTTTAAAAGCGTTTACATACAAATTATAGTGCAAGTAAGTGTTATTGTTTACTTTAATGTTCGCGACTATTATTCTTAATTTATTTATTGTAGATAATCAAGAAGTGTGCTCATTGTTCACCCGCTCGTTTGCCCGAAATATACATGAGGGTAATGGCTACTAAAAATATTTATAACATCTTAATTCTTAATTTAACTTAGATTTACGTGATATCTCGGTAGATTCCTGGGATGAGGTGAGGAATCGAGCTGAATTTTCCTCCCATATTGAGATGTGCCAATTAAGTGCGATTTCCCGAGTGGATGTATCCTGACCCCCCTTAAGCTTTAGGTACGATGTGGTCGACTTTGAATCCGATAAGGGGCTCTCCAGCAGCTAGGTAATCCAATCACCATTGTATTTACTTCCTCCTGAAAATGATAACAATTTCTTTGCAGGATCATCTAAATGCATTACTGGATTATTATAGGACGACACACGTACACGTAATTCATATGCATATTTAATAGTATATTATCGCTTTAAACCCCTTTCTTTTAGATCAGCACACCCATGAGGAAGTTAATGAAAATTCCGCACTTAACAAGGTGAATATTCTCTCGCATTAGGATAGACACGCTTTTTTTGTAGTTTTATTTTGCACAATTTCCGTCTGAATTATCGCGACATTAGTACAAACGCATTTTTTTCTTCTTCTTTTTTTTCTTTTCTTTCCTTTTATTTATACGTTCGGCAAAACTTTTCTGGGCATCATCTTTGGCCTTATCATAAAGGTTTTGTGGTTTCTTATATATACATAGATATTTGGCACAATTCCCGGTCGCAGTATCATCGTAAGTCGTTAAACGCCTTTTGGGTTTTTTCTGTTTACCATACTTGGCGGAATTTTCAGGTGAATTATCGTGAGTAGTCACATCATTGTTTCCCTGTTGTATTGGGTGCAATCGCTGGTTGAACTATTCTTGGCAATACTATAAACGCGTTTTATTTTATATATATTCAGCATAATCCACGGGAAATTCTCCTTTGATATCAACCCCAGAGCATTACTTCGCGGGTTCTGTTTTGTTAGTTTATGTGTCATTGAGTGTCATACCAGGATGGACTTCTCCTTCTTATCACCGGACGAGCTTGAGGTCGAATTTGTTGTACGCAGCCTTAGATTTGCTGACGCTAACGCTCGCCGTAAGCTCTCGGAAATGTACGAGGCCGAGAAGTTGGAATCCGGTAGAGCACCCTTCAAGTCCCACACCCATAAAAATCCAGCACGCGAATTAGAATATATTATCAGTCGAGTCGACGCTCTGAATCGTGACCTGAGTTCGGACCCCATCCGAACCGTCGAAGGTCGTTCGCGTTATACCAGTCAGGTGCTCCATGTACTCTATAGAGCCCAGCGGCTGCGTAATACATCTCCCTCTGTCCAGTCTGAGGCGCAAGCTTATGTCCAGACCTTGGAGGATATCCTGAGCCGTGTCGAGGCTTCTCAGCCTACGACAGAGTCCGTGGCTGAGGGCGCTGGAGGCGCAACGCTCTCAGTTCCTGTGATTAGCACAGATAGTCAAGGGGTTAAGCCGTTGACAGGTGCTAAGCCGAAAACAGTTTTGACTACCGAAGGCGCGGCGGTGAACTTACCGGGACCTAACTTGCCTGCGGAGTCGTACCTGGCCTTTTCATTATTCGAAGAGCAGAGGGCTCAAGCAGCTCCCACTGACATACCACACACGTTTGCTGACCCAATGTCGGCAAGGTCACGTATTCCATCGATCAACGATCGGTTGGAAAGTTTGAATAGGGGTCCAGTCACGGGAGTACTTCCATTGCCGAGACAAAGTAATACTGCGTCTCGTGTACCACCTTTATCGGGTTCGTTTGTTTCTCCGCTTAACGTTCCAACTCATACTCGACAGCCAGCCGCGAGGGACCGTAATAGCGTATCTCACAGTCCTGTCTTCCGCTGGAAGCTAAATTTTGATGGCACTTCCGGTTTGGATGTGACAGAGTTCATATTTCGGGTAGAATCGCTGGCAATATTAGAACAAGTATCCGCCTCCGAACTGTGTGATGGGTTTCACACACTCGTCACCGGGAAAGCTGCCAACTGGTATTGGTTATATTTACGAAATCAGCATACGCACTTGTGGCAAGAGTTTCGTTCAGCACTCCTACGCGAATTCCGCAGCCAGGAAACTGACTACGAAATTCGCAAACTAGTTGAGTCAAGGAGGCAAGGAGTTTCGATTAGCGGTTCACGCTTTAGTGTCCAAAATGAGCATGCCGATTCCAGAAGCCGAGCTGGTGGAAATACTGCGACGTAACATGAAACCCGCTTTACAGGAGGCGTTACTCCTTTATCAGACTGATAACGTTCTAGACTTGAGGGACCTGTGTAACCGATTTGAAAAATTCTGGTCCGATATAGGATTTCTGCGGGCGGTTGCACCGCGACGAGCAGTGCATGAAATCTATTCAGATACGCCGTATCTGAATCACACCTTGTCCAGCCAATTAGATGCCATTGAAGTTCCACCGCGAGGCGTCCAAATTAATGCTCAAGGAGACATCCACCGACCCGCTAGATCTCGAGTGACATGTTGGAATTGCTCGGCGGAAGGTCATGTCTACGTCAACTGTCCACTAGGGCCACCGAGAGTCTTCTGCTATGGATGCGGTGCAGTGGGGGTAATTAAAACGAAATGTAGAGCTTGCTTGTCGGGAAACCAAGGCAGGGGTCAAAATTTTGTAGGTGGCCAGCGCCGTTTGACTTCAAGCACCTTCAGCAACCTTCAGGCGCACGACAGAAGAAGCGGCTACCAACACCGAGCCCGATCGCTACCGTTAACTTCACGGCGTAGAGCTGTCAGCGATGCTGCAGCGCTCCCAAAACATAAAACTCGCGAATCCAGATTGAATTCTAAACCTGTTAACAGTCTTAAAGTAAACATGCCTAGCTCTGCTACTCAGACAGAGAATTCCAGCACACAAAACACGTCTTATCATACCACTTTCTCGGAGTCCGGTCCTTCAGAAATCTGTAGTTGCACCTTCTCGGAGGATAATACTTCAACCTCCACCTCAGATATAGAGGATGCACCATTTTGTGGCAGCGAGTTCCCACCGGTTTCGGGGTCCTTTTCCTCCAGGATTGTTCCACGTACACATAGGTACCTCAGCTTGCGCCGAGTCAAAAAGGCGGCCATTGCCGAAACAGTAGTATCTGATGAAGAGGATCCTTGGGATCCCCGTCCCTATGCCGATGTCTACATTCAGGGACAAAAGATACGAGGTCTACTGGATAGCGGTGCTAATGTGAGTGTGCTCGGGGCTGGAGCAAAGAGCTTTCTGGGCAGGATGGGGATTCCGTTCCACTCGATGCCGTCTTCCGTTTCAACCGCTGATGGGCGGCAGCAAAAGGTCCTGGGCCACATACGGGTCCTCGTAAGATATGGCGAGAAGACGCGTATGATGAGATTTCACATAGTTCCCTCCCTTCAGCAACACCTATACCTGGGAATCGATTTTTGGAAAGCATTCGGTTTAAGACCTGTCATGGTGAGTGAGCTTCATTCCTTGCCAAAAGCTTCACCTTCTTGTTCGCAACAGCACGATCTTCCGGAGTACGAGTCGCAACGTTTGCAGGAGGCAATCACCTCCTTTCGATCATTCAGCCAGCAAGGCTTGGGTCTCACCACGTTGGTAGAGCATGAGATAGACATTGGTCTGGCGAAGCCCATTAAACAACGTTTCTATTCAGTGTCCCCAGCAGTGCAGAAATCCTTATATGATGAGCTCGACCGAATGTTGTCGTTAGGGGTCATCGAGGAGAGCCAAAGTTCATGGTCGTCACCAGTGACTTTAGTTAAGAAGGCCAACGGTAAAGTGCGCCTCTGTCTGGACGCCCGAAAATAAACTCCGTAACAGTCCCAGATGCCTTTCCGTTACCTCTTATAGATGGACTCCTTCGTAGACTCCAGGAGACAAAGTTCATTTCTGCTATAGACCTGAAAGATGCGTTTTGGCAAATCCCTCTCGCTGTGGGGTTAAGAGATAAAACTGCCTTCGCAGTGCCGGGAAGACCCCTATACCAGTTCAAGGTGCTTCCGTTTGGACTTTGCAACGCTCCGCAAACGATGTGCAAGCTGATGTGCAAGGTCATCCCTCACCAACTGCATGACCGAGTGTCGGTGTATCTCGACGACTAACTCATTACTTCCTCCACGTTCGACGAACATCTAAGGCTTTTGGCGGAAGTCGCGTCGTTGCTTCGCACTGCCGGTCTGACGATGAACGTGGAGAAAAGCAAGTTTTGCATGAGAGAGGTCAGATATCTTGGCTTTGTAGTTGGGGATGGGTGCTTGCGAGCTGATCCCAATAAGGTCACTGCTATTCAGCGCTTGCCAAGGCCAACAACTGTCAAGAAAATACGTAGCTTCCTCGGAGTATGCGGCTGGTATAGGAGGTTCATTCCACATTTTGCTACCATCGCTAGTCCTCTGACGGATCTTCTAAAGAAAAACACCAAGTTTGAGTGGAATGAACACGCTGAACTGGCATTCCAACAGCTAAAACAGTGTCTGATGACCGCCCCCGTGCTCGCAAATCCTGACTTCTCCAAGCCTTTTTTCATTCAGTGCGACGCTAGTACTACCGGGGTTGGGAGCGTCCTGTTTCAGCGTTCTGTGGATGGGGATGAGCATCCTATCGCTTACATGTCTCAGAAGCTGAACGCTACTCAACGCAACTACAGTATAACCGAGTTAGAGTGTCTGGCCGCCGTGTTGAGTATTAAAAGGTTCAGGCCGTATGTGGAAGGACTGGAGTTTACGGTCATTACTGATCACGCTAGCCTCAAATGGCTCATGGACCAACGGGATCTATGTGGCAGGCTAGCTCGTTGGAGCCTCAAACTTCAGGCCTTCAAATTTCACATTGAATATCGTAAAGGTAAGGACAATGTGGTGGCTGATGCTCTTTCCAGGTCATTCGCTGACGAGGCCGCAGAACAACACATGGACGAGTTAATTTATCCTGCACAAGTCCGTTCGCTTGATTTGAAGTCACCTGCGTTCCATGAGAAAACGTATGCGGAGAGGATCCAGCGTATCGCTTCTAATCCAAGCGGGTTTCGGAACTTACGAATTAGCGATGGTAGGGTCCATATTTCATTTTCATGTCCAAGGAGCAACGTCTCAGGGGAGCAGGGTCAGTGGAAGCTATGGGTTCCTGATAGTCTTACCGGCGAGTTGATAAAATCCGAGCATAGTCCTCCTATGGCAGCACATTTCGGTTTCGCAAAAACCTTAGAGAAATTACGTCGTCATTATTACTGGCCGAGCATGGCTTCAGAAGTACGACAGTTCATAAACGCTTGCGAAACGTGTAAACTGATTAAGCCGTCCAATGTGTCTCTAAGACCTCCTCTGGGTGCGATACGCAATACCGATCTGCCCTGGCAACGTATCTTCTGTGATTTTCTAGGTCCTTATCCGCGCAGTCGAGATGGTAATAGATACATCTTCATCGTACTGGACCACTTATCCAAGTTCGTGCTGTTGGAGGCAATGCCCGAGGCCACAGCCTCGCGGATCGTCAAATTCCTGGAGAAGAAGGTCTTCTTAGTGTTTGGGGTTCCGAAAATGGTACATTCAGTCAATGATAGTCAGTTCGTTGCAAAAATATTCGCTCAAGTGCTAGATCGTTACGGGGTGAAACACACTTTCTCACCAGCTTACTCCCCTCAGTCAAACGCATCAGAACGTGTTAATCAATCTGTCCTAGCAGCGATCCGCGCCTATGTCGGTACAGAGCATCGAAATTGGGACGAACACCTGAGTGAGAACGGTTTTGCCATCCGCAACGTCGTGCATGAGTCATCTAAGTGCTCACCATATTTTCTGCTCTTCGGTCGACACCCAGTAACGGGGGGTCATACCAACTACTTCGAGAGCTAAGTGCAGACTCCGACGGGGCCGTCGAGTGTGTACCGGTCAACCAAAGGATTCAGCTTTTGCGCGACGAAGTAAAGTTCCATCTTACGGAGGCGTATAGAAAGTACGCCATAGGCTACAACTTGCGAACCCGAGAAAAAGCTTTTGTACCTGGACAGACTGTGTACGTTCGGAACTTTGCACAAAGTAGCGCGGTCGATCATTTTGCGGCCAAATTAGCACATAAGTTCATCAAAGCGACCATTGCAGAGCGAATAGGGCGTGTTTCATACCGTCTGCAAAATGATAGGGATCTCTCCATCGGAATTTTCCATGCTCAGGACATAAAGCCTTGATGAAAGTTGTTTAGTTCTCAGTAGCCCTAATAAGGCATCCGGCAAGCTTCACTTGCAAACTATAGGGTATCACATAGTCCTCCTACTGCCCCATCAGTGGTGGGTGATACACCTTTTGTAGTCCAACCAGTTATCCCCTCCCCTGTCCGACAATGTTTCAAACTCAACCCACACGGTACCCTACGCGTAGGAAACTACGGTAGGAATTCCGCTTGCAGAGCCCTTCTGGATTAGCCTCGATATGAGGATTTTATTCTTTCCTGTCTCTTCTTCATTATTTCCTAATCCGCGGTGGCGAGCGAAAATTTGTATAGGACAGTGATCCTAGTAGAACCCATCACTACATTTAATGAGTAGATGTTTCACCTCTAATCCCTTCTGTATTAGCCTCGATATGAGGATTTTATTCTTTCCTGTCTCTTCTTCATTATTTCCTAATCCCCGGTGGCGAGCGAAAATTTGTATAGGACAGTGATCCTAGTAGAACCCATCTCTACCTTTAATGAGTAGATGCTTCACCTCTAATCCCGTCTGGATTAGCCTCGATATGAGGATTTTATTCTTTCCTGTCCTTCTTCGATTTGCTTCCAAGCAAAAGGTTTCCGAGTGGTGTTTGATGTGGCTGAAGTTTCTGTGGAGCGTAGGTTTTTTTTAGTTTATTATTTCTAAACTATCAAGTTTAGATGGTCTCAGCCTTTGCTACTAACCACTTCTGGGTCAGCCTTCATCTGAAGGATTTTACTTTCCTGTCCTTTCATCAATTTCCTTAGAGCTTGAACCCGCTTGCTGCATTTCGCGGTATTTCCATCATCCTGAGTGTGTTGATAGATGAATTCTATCTGTCACGAAACAATTTCCTCTCTTGGGACTGGGGGGATTTCCGGGATGTTGCGACCGGAGTCAGCAGAACACAGAACGCTAAGTAGCAGCGTTTCACCGACAAAGTCGTAGTCTCGAGCCGAACATTCCCGCACCCAATAAACCGATCGCTGAACCTCTTCCTGGCCACCTCATTGGGTAAGGCGAGTTGATAGACGACGTCTATCCATAGATCAGTCCTCACTCGTACAAGACGAACTGGGATCAGGGCCGCAGATGGGATCTGATTTCTCAATAACTTAGGGTATAGTGTATGCCCGGCTTGAGACTCTTGTGGGTCGTCCCCACGTTGGGCGCTTTGTGAGTGAATCTATTCCCTTTTAGTGTATATCCTGACATATGTCTCGTGTCAAAGCCCGACTTGAGACTCTTATCTCCGTGGGTCGTCCCCACGCTGTAGCGTATTCCCCTTACGCTATCCTTTACCTCCCTCCCCCCTCTTCGTTTCTCTTTTTCTTTTTGTACGGCTTCTCTGCCTTCTGTAGAGAAACCACCATAATATTCCCAGGATACCTAAGAAGGGGACTAAAGTTCATATCCTCGAGAAGTAGCCCTATGCTACTTCTCCATATTATAAAGAAAAAACCTGGAAGGAAAAGTTTGATATTTTCGAGAAGTAGCCCTATGCTACTTCTCCATATTATAGAGAAAAAACCTGGAAGGAAAAGTTAGATATTTTCGAGAAGTAGCCCTATGCTACTTCTCCATATTATAAAAATCCTGAAAAAAGAAAACATTTTAAAATTCATCCTCACGGCAACTCCGCAATTACATCGTGTTTCATCTATGCAGCGTAATTTATTCTTATTCCATATCTTTTACCGTTTGTCACTGAAACTTCCAGTGCACAAACGGTGAAATATCACGCGATCAAATTTCAGAAAAATTTTCTGTCGCCAGAAGTTGCTGAGTGGCAACGAGCATATTATAAAACCCATGAGCACACACCCATACATGTGGCCAGCAGTACAGTCGCTAGCAATCGTTTGTGATTCGGGTTGTGTGCGACTCGAATCGAAGGGAATGGTGGTTGCCGGTTGGTGGCTGATTCGGGGGAATGATCGGTTGATGTTGGCTGGAGGATGAGTTAGTCAGTGAGTGATAGGTGGTCAAGGAGTTAAGATGAGACTTGTAAACGAAGTTTCAGCGGTGCGGATTTTTTTTTCTTTTGTTGCTTTCGGTTTTTTTCATTGGCGGCTTTGCTTGGAAAGTGCTTAAGTCGGATTTACTTGCGCGAAGAAAGGAGTGGAGTTTTGTTTTTGGTTTTTTCGCGGTTTGCGCTTCCAGCGGGATTATTTTCATGTCGGCGAGAACCGACGAAATTGGACAGTGAACAGTGAAAACGACATACCAACATGGGTTTAGCTGTGCAATTCTATGGTGATTCAAGTGACCTGTGGTGAATGAGTTCTATCCTGTGGATTATAAAGTTCGAAGAAAATTAGGATTATCAGTGAAATTTCGTAAATTAGTACTTACCTGAGCTGTATATAATGCAGAGTTTTGTCTGGAATTTAAAATAAATCTACGATTATTTTATTGTTAATTTAGTGCGCTATCAGAACTTACCTGAGCGGCATATAATTCTGAGTTTTTTTTTGTCTGGAAGTTAAAATAAATCTACGATTATTTTATTGTTAATTTAGTGCGCTATCAGAACGCACCTGAGCGGCATATAATTCTGCGTTTTTTTGTCTGGAATTTAAAAATAAATCTACGATTATTTTATTGTTAATTTAGTGCGCTATCAGAACTTACCTGAGCGGCATATAATTCTGAGTTTTTTTTTGGCTGGAATTTAAAATAAATCTACGATTATTTTATGGTTAATTTAGTGTGTTATCAGAACTTACCTGTGCGGCATATCATGTTGATTTTTTCTAAAAGCCGAAATAAATCTGCGTTTCTTTTATTATTAGTTCAGCGCGTTAATTAGAACTTACCTGAGCGGCATATAATTCTGAGTTTCTTTCGTCTGGAAATTAAAATAAAGCTACGATTATTTTATTATTAATTTAGTGCGCTATCAGAACTTACCTGAGCGGCATATAATGCTGAGTTTTTTTTTTTGCCTGGAATTTAAAATAAATCTACGATTATTTTATTGTTAATTGAGTGCGCTATTAGAACTTACCTGAGCGGCATATAATGTTGAGTTTATTTCGTCTGGAAGTAAAAATAAATCTACGATTATTTTGTTAATAATTTGGTGTCTTATCAGAACTTACCTGTGCTGAATTTTTCTAGAAGCCAAAATAAATACGATTACTCTATTATTAATTTAGTGCGTTATCAGAACTTACTTGTGCGGCATATCGTGATGAATTCTTCTAAAAGTCGAAATAAATCTACGTTTATTTTATTATTAGTTCAGTGCGTGAATTAGAAATCACCTGAGCGGCATTATACTATTAGAAATAGTTCAGTGTGAATTCAGATTTTACCTGTGCGGCACATCGTTCTGAATTTTCCTACAAGCCAAGGTGGAACTCAATTGTGATTTATATTAGCTCTGTGCGCATTCGTAGCTTACTTGTGCTCATTATCGCATACAGACTTTGGGTTCCTCGTCACTCACTTCTTCCGAACAACCCTAGAAGTTTGCCAATCTGATTAAAATTATTTATATAACAAAAAAAAAAGAGGTCAATGTACCCAATTATAAAAACAAAAAAAAGAGGCCAATAAGCCCACAGTCCAATCAAGACGCCAGCTGTAAAAGGATATTCCGGGTGCACCCATCCAGCGAATGCATATCGAATCAACGACGGATCTCAGCAGTACACCTCTGTCCGTCCAGGTGGGGGTTAAAGGTTCAGTTTAATATACAATATTCGTCGAAACAAATTGACTTTCTTTTAGTGAAATATTTATTAGACTTCAAATTTTTTTTTTGTTTTCATTATTACTTTGGAAGGTGAAATATCACGCGATCAAATTTCAGAAAAATTTTCTGTCGCCAGAAGTTGCTGAGTGGCAACGAGCATATTATAAAACCCATGAGCACAGACCCATACATGTGGCCAGCAGTACAGTCGCTAGCAATCGTTTGTGATTCGGGTTGTGTGCGACTCGAATCGAAGGGAATGGTGGTTGCCGGTTGGTGGCTGATTCGGGGGAATGATCGGTTGATGTTGGCTGGAGGATGAGTTAGTCAGTGAGTGATAGGTGGTCAAGGAGTTAAGATGAGACTTGTAAACGGAGTTTCAGCGGTGCGGATTTTTTTTTTCTTTTGTTGCTTTCGGTTTTTTTCATTGGCGGCTTTGCTTGGAAAGTGCTTAAGTCGGATTTACTTTTGCGCGAAGAAAGGAGTGGAGTTTTGTTTTTGGTTTTTTCGCGGTTTGCGCTTCCAGCGGGATTATTTTCATGTCGGCGAGAACCGACGAAATTGGACAGTGAACAGTGAAAACGACATACCAACATGGGTTTAGCTGTGCAATTCTATGGTGATTCAAGTGACCTGTGGTGAATGAGTTCTATCCTGTGGATTATAAAGTTCGAAGAAAATTAGGATTATCAGTGAAATTTCGTAAATTAGTACTTACCTGAGCTGTATATAATGCAGAGTTTTGTCTGGAATTTAAAATAAATCTACGATTATTTTATTGTTAATTTAGTGCGCTATCAGAACTTACCTGAGCGGCATATAATTCTGAGTTTTTTTTTTGTCTGGAAGTTAAAATAAATCTACGATTATTTTATTGTTAATTTAGTGCGCTATCAGAACGCACCTGAGCGGCATATAATTCTGCGTTTTTTTGTCTGGAATTTAAAAATAAATCTACGATTATTTTATTGTTAATTTAGTGCGCTATCAGAACTTACCTGAGCGGCATATAATTCTGAGTTTTTTTTTTTGTCTGGAATTTAAAATAAATCTACGATTATTTTATGGTTAATTTAGTGTGTTATCAGAACTTACCTGTGCGGCATATCATGTTGATTTTTTCTAAAAGCCGAAATAAATCTGCGTTTCTTTTATTATTAGTTCAGCGCGTTAATTAGAACTTACCTGAGCGGCATATAATTCTGAGTTTCTTTCGTCTGGAAATTAAAATAAAGCTACGATTATTTTATTATTAATTTAGTGCGCTATCAGAACTTACCTGAGCGGCATATAATGCTGAGTTTTTTTTTGCCTGGAATTTAAAATAAATCTACGATTATTTTATTGTTAATTGAGTGCGCTATTAGAACTTACCTGAGCGGCATATAATGTTGAGTTTATTTCGTCTGGAAGTAAAAATAAATCTACGATTATTTTGTTAATAATTTGGTGTCTTATCAGAACTTACCTGTGCTGAATTTTTCTAGAAGCCAAAATAAATACGATTACTCTATTATTAATTTAGTGCGTTATCAGAACTTACTTGTGCGGCATATCGTGATGAATTCTTCTAAAAGTCGAAATAAATCTACGTTTATTTTATTATTAGTTCAGTGCGTGAATTAGAAATCACCTGAGCGGCATTATACTATTAGAAATAGTTCAGTGTGAATTCAGATTTTACCTGTGCGGCACATCGTTCTGAATTTTCCTACAAGCCAAGGTGGAACTCAATTGTGATTTATATTAGCTCTGTGCGCATTCGTAACTTACTTGTGCTCATTATCGCATACAGACTTTGGGTTATTAGACTTCAAATTTTTTTTTTGTTTTCATTATTACTTTGGAAGTTCAGATAACTTTGTTTATAGATCATAAGTGTATCTAGTAGGGAGTAGGTTTAGGCTAAGAGCATCCCGAATGTAAAAGAGGAAGTGAATAACGAGACACTCAAACCTGAGGAAAATTAAATGGTGGTCTCATTGAATGCTACTTAGGCTCATAAGTTTTTTTCTTTTTTTTTAAGTTTTTTCTTGGTTTTCAGATTAGAGAGGTTGATGTGCCCTATTGGTTTCCCCTTTTGTTTGCTCCGTTTTGCGTTTAGTCTACTGGTAACATTGGTAAACAGCAGCATGAGCGAGTAGACCACTGAGGGGGATGGGGTGGCGGTTCGACGGGAGAGACGTGCCTCCCTGATACGTATACAGAAGATGGGTCTAATCATTTCGATACGGCTTTGGAGGCTTAGCCAGGGTGGATGGGGGCGATTGGGCCAAACACTACCCAAAGCCGGGGCCTCAATAACATCAGGGACCCCTCTCAGCTCTCTCACTCTCTCTCAATCGTCCATTGGCCAGCGTTGTAAGCTCTCCGGGTGAATCAGCACTTGTTCGGCGTTGCTGAGGTCTTCTATTCTCCTTCTTTTTGCAGCATATTAAATAAAATCAATTTTCTTCTTTTTAAGCTTTCAGCTTCCACCATGAGAAGGAAGCCTGCATTAGATCTTTTCTTTTATTGTCCGTCTGTCCGTCTGCAGTCACACATTCAAGTGGTTTTTTTTTATTGTCCGTCTGTCTGTCCGGTCAAACATCTTACTTCTCTATGCACAGCTTTACAAGCATAGAAGGGATGCGGGTGGCAAGAACCACCCCAAGCCGGCTGATCGCTAGCGGCATACTCGCTGTGCAGCCACCCACACATATACTGGATATGATTTTGTAACAAAGGGGTGTCGGACGCAGTATGTATCTACATTCAGGTACAAGTGAATGTCGGTATATCTGTCGGCTGACAAGCTCTTCGTTACACTTAACCTCTTAAGAACGTCTGGTGAAAGCCGCATGCAAAAATTCGAAAAAATAACGGAGCGGCGAGCGGGCGAACGAAATTCAGATAGAAATACGCCATCGGTTCCTCTTGTAACATCGTCTGCGTAACCGGGCGTTATATCGAAAGTTTTCGTTCGGAAATAATATATTCGGTGAAAAATGGATAAAAAAAAGGTTCTCGAAAATCTCAGAACCATTATAATTATCGGCCGAATTGGAGCGGATGATTCTATGTAAGTTGAAGAATTTTGCGATTTATTCATTGCTCAACTTTCAAACGCGTTTTTCTCGAAATCATGTTTTTGCAGTCGGTCCGCAAGATTTCTCGAAAACTAACGAACCGATTGCAATTATCTTTTTTTGTGGTTATTCTACACATAATTGTCCAGTCTTTGTCATATTGATTTTTTTTTAGTGGCTTAGTTTTTTTTTAATCGGCGAAATAAGGTCGTATTTTTCTCAAAAAATCGTTGTGTTAATTCATATGTCGGCCATTTTATCAAAAATCGATATTTTCAAAATAGCATATGACAAAGTCTAGATTTTACTGTCCAGTTTAAAACTCTTGCTGTTTTTTTTATTTGGATGGTTACAGATGAAGCTGCAGTGCGTACCGCGGAGGGCCTGTTTTTTTCGGTACTTTACGGACCAGAGGATTACTCGGCGATTATTTGATATTTTTCAATAAAAAATTTTTTATGTATTCTTAAAAAATGTGTTTTATCATTTAAAAAAGAATTCGTTTGATTACTGCTATAGATTGCCTTAAAAAAATCCATAAAATTGGCAATTTTTCGCGCCTCTCGGTGCGTTCTCCCCCGTAAGTTAAATATTTCATTTTCACATTTAATTTCGTTCTTACTTTCATCTCCTTTCTTTTTTATTCTGTTCTTACAACATATCTATTTTGTCTCTTAGTTTATTTACTGTTACTTTACTGTTTTTCTTTTTTCTTTTACTAAGTTAATAACAATATGAATAACTGCATACTAATGTTTTTTTTTGTTTTACATTATTGTGTTATATACATTCATTCTATATATATATGTATATATTTTTTTCTTTGGTTTTTACTTCACACGTCTTTTCTTTGAAACTTCCTCCACTTCATAAATACCTTATCATACTCATCATTTCCTACGTTTGAACATTATAATAATTAATCTATTCCTTTCCACTGAACATGAGTAAATATTATAAACCATATATACATATTTTCATTTCTATATAAATTTACACGCTAATTTCTGACTATTGGTCGCCCTTAAATTACTTTTACGTTATACAAGTGCAAAAAATATATATATATACATAACTAAACCTATGGGGACTATTCTAGCTGCACAAGTTGTTTCCCCACCATAGTTGGCAGATTAGTGGCTGGCAAGTTCGCTGTCGTGGCAAGATTGTCTTAATGGTTATCTTTGCATTTTGGGCCTTGGGTTGCTGCCCTGACTTATGAACTGTAGTTAGAATCACTCTGTTAGTGCCGGCTTGGGTATTGTTCCTCTTCTAGCGCTTCAAGTGGCATAATACTCGTATCATGATTACTATGTTGATGACGGCTAAACATGCGGTAGTAGTTGTCGCTGCTAAATGTACTGGCTGTGGAATGGCACGTCTACTTGCCTCCGCCGTGCTGATTTTGTCTTCAACCGTCTTTATAGCGGCATCCTGCTCTCTCCATGCTTCATTAAAGTTCTCACTAGCCAGCAATCGTCCTTTTTGCCTTCTACTACCTCCTCTCTCTGCCTGTTTGTCTGTGTTGCGGTGCTGTTCCAGGCTGGTAACTTCATCCATCTGGGCTGCCATAGAGATATATTTCGCTGTGCGGCATCTTCAGCTTGTATTCGTAGGTCACCGATTTGCAGGTGACAATGTTCGTCGATGAATAATACCCCAGTGTGCTCCAGCTCACCGATGGACGTTGGTGAATGTTGGCAGTTTACTTCCAGTTTGTCTTCTCGGACATCACAAATAACCAGTGGTTTCTCGTTACCATTCTCACTAAGCTGCTCCACTTTGCTGTAACACTTTCCTTACAGGCCTTCGCATTTACGTTGAAGCTCCGGAAAAGGTTCAGCGCACAGTTTTCTCCAATAGCAGTAATAGTTGGGACTAATCGAGTGAGTGATGTTTAGCGAGTAGGACGTGTTTTATTTTGCTCCTAAAATATTTAAAGTTTTCGATGTACTTACCAGCTGCTTTTGTACCGCAGTTATCATACATCTACAGACGTAGAGAAGCCAAACAAAAAAAAAAGGTAGCGTAAGGGGGTATACCCTAGGAGGGAAGGAAAAGAGAAAAAAAAACAAAAAAAAAAACAAAAGGGTTTTCTTGGGAGGTGAACTATGAATGATATCTTTGCAGCCGCGCCCAACGTGGGGACGACCCACAAGAGTCTCGAACCGGGCATACGTTAGACCACGGGTTGTTGAGACCTAAGATCGCATCTGCGGCCATGATTCCAATTCGTCTTGGACGAGGGAGGACTGATCTACCGATAGACGTCGTCTACTAACTCGCCTCGCCCAATGAACTGACCAGAAAGAGGTGCAGCGATTGACTTATTGTGTACGGGAATGTTCGGCACGAGACTACGGCTTTGTCGGTGGAATACCACTACTTATCGTTCTGTGTTCTGCTGAATCCGATCGCAACACCCCGGAAATCCCCCAATCTCAAGAGAGAAAATTGCTTCGAAACAGACAGAATTAATCTATCAAATCACTCAGGATAACGGAAATCCCGCGGGTTGCAGCAAGGGGGTTCAAGTTCTAAGGAAATTGAAGAAAGGACAGGAAAGTAAAATCCTTCAGATGAAGGGTAACCCAGAAGGGGTTAGTAACAAAAACTGAGACCATCTCAACTTGATAGTTTAGAGATAATACACTATATAAAAAAAAATATTCGCTGAGACTTCATACGCACTCGCTGACGCCGGGATACCCTTTTTATTGGATGAAAATTGAAGAAAATTGAACAAAGGATAGGAAAGTAAAATCCTTCAGATGAAGGCTAACCCAGGAGGGGTTAGTAACACAATGAAAGAGGTTTATCACCCACCACTGAGGAAGTAGTAGTAGGGTTTGCGATAACTTGTAGTTCACAAGTGAAGCTTGCCGAACGCCTTCTTAGGGCTACCGAGAACTAATCTAACCCTGGTCAAGCCTTTATGTCCTGTGTGTGAAATATCCCAAGAGGTTGTCCCTCCGGGGTCTTGAGGCGATAGATACTTGACCGATGCGGTCAGTTATGATTGCTTTCACAAACTTAGGTGCCAGTTTGGCCAAGAAATGGTCAGCCGCGTTACTTTCTACGAAATTTCGCACGAACACGACCTGTCCCGGGTGAAACAGTCTGGGCCGCGCTCGCAGATTGTAGCCCTTGGAGTATCGGTTGTAGGCTTCGCCGAGATGAAACTTTACCTCCTCACGCACTACCTGCGGTCTTTGATTGAGGGGAACTTGTTCTGCGGCCCCGTCTGATGTTGGTGTCAACTCTTGGAGCTGCTGGTATGAGTCTCCGTGCGATGGCGAAGGCGATTCGCTCAAGTGCTCGTCCGACCTCGGATGTTCGTTCCCGACGTAGGCGCGAATTGCTGCGAGGACAGATTGGTTAACCCGATCTGATGCGTTCGATTGTGGAGAATAAGCAGGGAACTGAACTGATATCCATTGTCAGAGTGCAGGTATTCTTGGACCCCAAATACATCAAAGACTTCCTTTTCTAAAACGATGACTACTTTAGCGGCCGTGACCTCGGTAATTGCCTGGAGTAATATAAATTTCGTAAGGTGGTCTAGGACTATAACTGTGTATTTATTGCCACCCCGGCTACGTGGGTAGGGACCTAAAAAATCACAGTAGATGCGTTGCCAGTGCAGATCAACCAAACGAATCTCTGTACGCTATTGGGTGTTCTTCGTTATCGTCAGAGCGTTGGAAAAGCACGATTCCAACTCCTGTAGTGCTTGCGTCGCACTGAATCTAAAACGGACGTTAAAAATCGGGGTTCGTCAGTACTGGTGCAATGACTAGACACTCTTTCAGTTGATTAGATAACCGTTCAGCCGGCTCCGTCCACTCGAATTTTGAAGATTTCTTAAGGTAGTCCGACAAAGGACATGCGATGGAGGCGAAGTGCGAAGTACCAACCACAGACTCCCAGGAAGCTCCGTACCTTCTTTACATTATTTGGTCTCGGGAAGTTCTGGATGGCAACTACTTTCTCGGGATCCGCTCTCATGCGACCACCACCCATACAAATCCCAGGTATTTAACTTCCCGCATACAAAACTTACTCTTCTCCACGTTGATCTTTAAGCCCGTGTCACGTAATAGAGCGGAAATTTTTAATAGTAGCTCAAGAAGTTCGTCGAACGTGGAGGAGGTAATAAGTAGGTCGCCCAGGTATACAAATATCGCATGTCATGCAGTTGGTGTGGGATTACTCTGCACATCAGCTTACACAGTTTGTGGAGAATTACACAGACCGAATGGAAGTACTGTGAACTGGTACAAATGTCTACCAGGCACTGCGAATGCAGTTTTATCCCTTGAGGATTTGGCTAATGGAATTTGCTAGAAGGCATCCTTTAAATCAATGGCGGAGGTATACTCGGTTACTTGGAACCGGCCAAGCAGCCCGTCAATGAGCCGTAAGGGAAAAGCATCCGGGACTGTAACTGAATTAAGTTTCCGTGCGTCTAGACATAACCGAACTTTTCCGTTTGATTTTTTTACGAGAGTAACTGGAGAACACCAGGTGCTCTGGCTTTCCTCTATGACTCCCAAACCTAGCATTCGATCCACCTCCTCATACATGGACTTTTGCACAGCTGGAGATACAGCGTAATAGCGTTGCTTGATAGGTTTAGCAGAGCTGACGTCGATCTCGTGCTCGTGAAGTTCTGTTCGGCCTAGGCCTTGGTTACTGAATGAAGGAAACGAATTGATCACGGCTTGTAATTGTGCGTTAGTAACTGAAGATAACTGGTGCTGTTGCGTGCGCACTGGAGGAGGTGTTGAAGGCGAACACAGCTCGCTAATCATTACGGGAGCTAGACCAAATGCTTTCCAAAAATCAATGCCCAAATATAGAGGCTGTTGTAAGGTCGGGACAACGTAAAAACGCATGCGAAGAGTCTTCTCACCGTACCTTACAAGGACTCGAATATGACCTAGCACTCGTTGTTCTTGTCCGCCAGCGGTTTCAATAGTTGAAGGCATAGAATTGAAACGAATCCCTAGCTTTCCCAAGAAACTCTCCGCTCCAGAGCCGAGCACACTGACATTGGCTCCACTGTCCAATTGACCTAGTATCCTTCGCCCGGGAATGAAGACGTCAACGAAGGGCCGTGGGTCGGCGTCACCTGAGGGAACGGTGTCGGCAACTGCAGCCTTTATGTTTCTTCGCAGGCTATGATAGTGATGCGTGCGTTGCTCCGCTCTAGAACGGAAAGCGACTTGAGATCGCGAGAAAGTAGGGCAAAATGATTACACAGAATCGGAGGAAAAAGTGTCGATGGAGGTGGTATCTTCGGAAATAGTACAGCTGCAGTCATCTGTTTCTGAGAGTTCCCAGTCAATAACGGTACTTTGTACTGTTTGCACTCCGACGTCTCGAGATATCGTTTGACCCTTTCTAAAGCAGTTGTTATGATATACATACCGCCACACATCATAACCACCATGTGCGCCATAAATACTAAGCTTATTTTAGCAATTTCCATTTCCTTTGCCTTTCTCAATTGTCAGCTCATAAACTTTAGTAAAATTTCCAAAATGCAGCACAAGCATAATTTCAAGTCAAGTGCACGCATATTTTCAGTCACACAAGTTGCATACAAAATTTCTCCATTTCTTAAAATATTACACTCGCCTACGTGACCAAATGAAAAGTTATCAAGATGCTGACACTGCAAAAAGGATATCGAAAACTCTCAATGGCCACAAATGAAGACAAGAGAATTCGAGTTTGGCGTATATACTCTACCAGTGCGGAAGCGTCGAAGATTTCGGTACTCGCAAAGTTATAAAAATTGAAGTGCTTCTAAAATAGTTTAATTAATTTCCTATTAACGATTTAGTCCGATTGTAATAAAGGTATTACCTAGAAGGTGTTTTTTCTTTACTTTTTTAAACGTCTGATTACATCCCCATTCTCCGCCTGGCCGCTCTTCACCCTCAAGTTAAGCACGGCGGGAGGTTACAACAACTGGTGGCAGCGGTAGAATATACAACGACGTGCTCCTCACAATACTAATTGCACTATTTAGAAAGTGATCCTATTTTTTCATTTTTATGTGCAACACGCCACTACCAATCAAGTTTAGTGAAATCGTCATCAGTGACCGTAATAATTAGCAAAATTGTAATTAAAAGTTTATATAGTTGCTTGAGTTGAGTGCGTGGAGTGAATCCGATCGGTCGTTGTCATGTGTTATAGATCAAATAAATCCATTTAAACATATCCAATAAATTAATTTAAGTCACGTGATAGTGTTGTGCTAAACATTTTCAATCTAATCAATTACCTACTATAATTATTTAAATTCCGACGCGACCGTTAAATAAATAAATAACGAAAATAAATTTTATCCGCCAAGTGAAGGGCTCTTCTATTCCCTATCAACATGCTATAAGCCAGCAGCATGGTAACGTTTCCATTCATTCTCTTCATCTGTGATCAGTGCAAATGCATTAGCACTTGTCACGGATCAGCAATCCGGGTGCACCCAGCTGTGGTCATTGAACTGCACGGTCTGAGGTATTGAAAGCAGCAATAGGCATAACACTATTGTTGTTTTTTTTTAACTCGCTGTGTCGTTGACTGCTGCTGGTGGCGCCCAAATATTTGTGTTATTGTGTGTCGCTTTTTTTTTTTGCTTTTTTGTTTTTGCCTTCAGCATTCAGAATGTCATTTTAGATTTCTGCAACATTCGCGGATTAACAGCAAATCGGTTTTCGGTGTACTGCCACCTTAACTAAAAAATCCGGCAATTCTTGCGCTAAGTGAATCCAAGGTCGTTTCTGATGCTGATATTAATCAGTATCACGTCCCTGGTTACAGCTTCTTGCCTCTTTTTTATCAGCATAGAGGGATCGCAGTATATATTCGGAATGATGTGGCCTTTACCATTCTTCAAGATTTTCCTTCTGCCAATCCAGAGTTTAACTATATCTGGATTAGGTTAAAACTTCACAAGCACATCATATACTTCTGTTTCCTTTATCGCAGCCCAAATATGTCTGATGACGACACGGTATCCGTATTTGACAATATCTCCAACAATATTGATCATCTGCTTTCTGTCTCCCCCTCTTTCGAAATCGTCCTGGCTGGCTCTTCTGTGAATCATTTAATTTACAACAGCTAGTGGATGCACCAACGCGAATTCCCGATAAAGCTGGTGATAAGGCTAATTTACTCGACTTATTTCTAACATCTCATCCGGACAAATATTCCATCGCAATCGGTCCCCTCTCGGAAATTCAGACCATTGCTTAATCACGGCTCAATTTACTACCTCAAACCTGTGCCGCTCTACTTCTCCACCTACAAGTAGGCTTCTTTGGCACTATAAGAATGCTGATTGGGAAAGTCTCAATAAGTATCTTAGAGAAATTGATTGGTCGGTCTGTTTTGCTTCGAGGGATGTTGATGAATGCACATTAGAATTTAGTAATATACTAAATCTTGGCATGCGTGAATACATTCCGTATTCTTACAGCAGATCTCAACAACAGCATGATCGCTCCTGGTTTAACGATTAGTTCAACCAAGTTATAAAAGCGAAAGAGTCTGCTTTTCGCGCCTACCAATTGAATCCATGTCGGGAAAGGAAACAAGTCTAAAAGACTGCACGGAACACCTGCAAGTCCATTATCCAGAGAGAAAAATTTCTTTTTGACCAGAATATTAGACAAAGAATCCTGGCGAGCCGCAAAGGTAGCAAAGGCTTCTGGTCCCTGGTCAAAACCATCAGGAACAACTTCACCAGTTCCTCTATACCTTCACTACTTAATAATGGTGAAGTGATTGTTGAATCCCTGGATAAAGCTAATATTTTAGCTGCTAGATTCGCTTCAAATTCTTGTCTTCCACCTACTTCACAAACATTTGTTTTGCATCCACCGTGTCAATGTGTGCAAGAGCCAATACACGTTCGTACGAGGGATGTGTTCAGGGTCCTTAAGGGGATCAACGTCTCCAAAGCCGCAGGTCCTGACGGTTTTTCGCCCCTGTTAATTAAAAGCTGTGCCTCATCCTTGGCTAAACTTCTGCGCAAACTATTCTACTTGTCTTATTCGACAGGAAAATTTCCAACTGCTTGGAAGCTAGCTCACGTTCAGCCTATTCCCAAGAAAGGAGAGGGTAGCGATCCCTCAAATTATCGACCAATTGCGATCACTTCGATTCTTTCAAAGTTTTTTGAATCTATCATTAACTCAAAATTAATGAAGTATCTAGAAACTAATCATCTCATCAACGATCGCCAATATGGCTTCCGAGCTGGACGCTCATCTGGAGACTTGCTGACCTTTCTTACAGAACGTTGGAACCGTAGTCTTCATAATTTTGGTGAGTCTAAAATCGTTGCCCAAGATATTTCAAAAGCCTTTGATAGAGTCTGGCATCCAGCCCTTTTAGCCAAACTTAAAGCACTTGGTCTCTCCCCTCCTCTTCTATTATGGATTGAAAGTTTCCTATCTAGTCGCCAAATACGTGTTGTATTAGATGGCGTTACATCCGAACCGCATCCCATAAATGCCGGTGTGCTTCAAGGCTCTGTTATCTCTCCAACTCTCTTTTTAATTTTCATTAATGATCTGCTTTCCCTTACTTTCAATCCCATCCATAGTTTCGCAGATGACAGTACTCTTGATTTCGCTTACTGCTTTGACACTCTTGCGGAATCCAGGGGGAATGCCGCATGTGTTAAACGAGATTGCATGACTAGATCATTGAATAACGATCTTAACAGTATCCTCGCTTGGGGCAAAGCAAATCGCGTCGAATTCAATGCATCTAAGACCCAGCGCTGTCTCATCTCATTAAAACAAGATCATAACTTAACCACACCCGTTACTTTTGATGGAGCATTAATTTCTGATTCACCGCCACTAAGCATTCTTGGCATTAATATTTCCAGTAAGTTAAACTGGACAGATCACATCTTCTCTGTTGCCAAAGAAGCATCGAAATGTCTTGGATTTCTGAAAAGGTGTAAGAAATATTTCACCCCGTCAAATCTAGCGCTCCTCTACAAGTCCTACATTAGACCTAGAATGGAATACAACTCCCATATATGGGCCGGGGCTGGTCGCACAGCCTTAGCTTCATTGGATATTGTCCAAAAGAGAGCCTTCAAACTCATTGGCGATTTGGCAATAACTTGTCATATCGACTCACTCGAGCACCGCCGCAATGTTGGATGCCTTTCGCTCCTTTTTCGCTATATGCATCGTCAATGTTCTGATGAAATATCTAGTCTAATCCCTTGTAGAATGATTCCTGCACGCAATACTCGCGCTGCAAACCGAGCACATCCTTTAACCCTTCAAATTACTTTCGGCCGTACAGTAAAATTCCGTGATGCTTTTTTATCCCGAACAGTGCGAATCTGGAAGAGCTTACCATCTTCTGTTTTTCCTCCGGCATACAATCTGCGGAAGTTTAAGGGCGACATACATCGGCACCTCCGCCACTCTCCTCATATCTCCTAATCCTTTCCCTATCTCCTTCCTGCCATGCTGTGCTTTGCATCATAGGGTATCCCCTGAGCTTGGCTTAATAATATATAAAAAAAAAAATAGTTGATTTGCATATCAATATAAACAAAAAAAACACCTAAAAACAGTGGCAACAGAACATTAAATAACCGAAGATTAAATAAAGTCATCAAATTTAAAAATTTAAAAACATACTTACATACATATAGAAAAACAAATATTTTTGTTGAAAGAAAATATAATAAAAATATATATAATACTTTGCCAGTTTTAATAGAAAATTTTCAAAAAAAAAAAATTTGTAAAGACGACCAGTAAATTTTTTATAATTCGTTTATGACATAAAGTTTGGGTTTACTAGCTTCCCAATAAAAAAAAAAGTAAACAGTGAAGAAAAAGTTATACAGTCAGAGGTAACATACCTGACTTCTGATGAGATCCAGTGGGTTATCGTGGCCACACTGAAGGAAGGAAGGAAGCCTAAGGATTCTAACCCCAAGACGAGAGAAATTGCCGTGTGTTTGATTGCCAAGGAGATAGCAACAACAAGAAAATCAATCCGCAAGTAAAGGTTTGGACAATAAATATTTTCTATTGGTGAAATTATTATGTGTTGATGGAATAACGAAAAATTATTTTAGTATCTATAATGAATAGAAATAATAATAAAAAAAAAATATTTTAATAGAAAGAAAGAAGAAGTGTTAAATTAAACTTGAATAGGGAATTTTTTTTTTAGATTTTTTTTGTAAGTGCATATGAGGCAGACATCTGTTTTTTATCTTCTGAGTGCTATATCAGTTCGTGTAAATCTTTGCTTCCCCGAACATTAATAATTTTCTTTTAAAATATCATTTTCCTTAATTCGTTCACGAAGTTCAAGCTTTAAAGATAAAATCTTTTTATTTAAATTTCTGAAGAAAATGTTGACATAGATGTTAAGCAATTTCGCTCATCGAACAAATTTCCAAACTATCCAACATTTGATGAATTTTGGTCCCTTTCTTGTGGCAACTTCTTGCAGTACCTCAGTTAGAAGCACATAAGTTTCATTTTTTTTTAACCATCACTTTCCAGAGTAGCTTCCATAAGTTCCATGGAGAGCTCATTATCTTTCTTTTTCAAGAAATTCTTCTTCTTCTTACAATTTCAGCTCTTTTACTAAGATCTTCAAAAAACTCGTTTGTATTCCTCGCATTCCTTACTATGCTTTCTAAACATCCTGTTCAGAGTTTCTTGCAAGTGTAAGGCTTCCAATAATTCATTTTCACGCACTCTTCTGGTAATTCCACTCTATACTACAGAAAAACCAAAGCTTCAAATCCCCTTCGTAATTAACTTGGATAGACTGAAGGCAGGTCTACCCAGGTTGCACTAAATCCATCGTCAATATTTTAACACGAAGACAAGTAGCCACAGTAATTCTGTTCGAAGAACTCCCTTATCACTCGGACAGCACAGATTCCACTATGGAAATGAAATTGAGATTAGCAGATGTTCACCATATTATTCCTGTATTTGATGGGAATCTTCTTGAAGTAAACAAGTTCATTGCATGCGGAGATGTTTTGTTTACTTCCGCGAAATCTGCTACTGAACAGAAACTTTTTCTAGAAGTCGTTAAAACTAGATTGCAAGGGACTGCTTACGAGTTAGTGCAACACAAAACCTTCTCTAGATGGGAGGAATTATCGCAAGAACTGAGAGATAATTTCAAAGACGAAAGGTTCCGCGAGACCGTGCAGAATAAAATTTTGTCTTCTAAGCAGAATGTTAAAGAATCGGTCAAAGAATTCGGAGACAGAATCCAACAACTTTTAGGTGTGTTAAACTCTACTACTTATTCTAGCGTGAGTGAAACGAGTATTTGTGACTACCTTTGCGAAGAAAATGGTAAACTGGCACTGCAGGCTTTCGAAGATGGTTTGAGAAATTACATTCTGAGACTATTGGTTAAGGCTCATGGGAAAAAGAGTCTCAAAAAGTCTGTTACATACGCCGTGGAGCAGGCTTCACGTCTGGAAAGAAATGCTACAAAGCATATGCACATTAGTAAACCCACACCAAGGCAAGCTCTCTTCTGTCAGCTGTGTCGCAGGGAAGGATAGACGAGAGAAACTTGTTTTAGAAACACAAATTTACCCTATTCCACTCCCACATAAATAAAAAAAGAAGTGCAATACCTTGCCTGTACATACTGCAAAAAGCCCTACCACTCGATTGAACAGTGCAGATCAAGAATATATAATAACAATGCACGTAACCGCAATGATCAGTATTTCAGGGAAAGGAATCGAAACTTTTCGCCTATGTATGGAAATTTCTCTCAAGCACATACCAGACCGCAAGAGAGACATCCTTCTCAAAATAGTTTGAACATACATTATGCATCCACTAGGTCAAAGAATAATTCGGTGCAAATAAAAGCAAAAGCATTACATGCTATTGATGTACCACAACTTGGTACACATACGGGAAACGGCTTTGTTCGGGAGGAAGAAATCGGCACTCCATCTCGAATGACGCACTCGGCCGATGTCCACAGATCTTACAGCAAAATGCTCCAGCAATAATAAACGTCTCGCTTTGCATGAATCAAAGCGAAACAACTATCACTATACCTTTTAAGCCTTCGAATAAAGATTCTGTTACTTTCCTAGTAGATACCGGTGCGGACATTAGTTTAATAAAATGCACAAAAGAGAAAAAGAAAAACCAAATCTTAAAAAATAATACTTTCCGTCGAATATCAACGATAGCTGGGGAGTCAGTTCAAACCTTTGGCACCTTAATTGGTACACTAGACCTTTCGCATAACAGCAACATACTGCAGCTACAACACCCATTCGAATTATTATCACACGAAGCTAATCTTGCGTAGGATGGCATAATCGGAAACGATTTTTTAAGGAAATATAAATGTACCATTGATTACAATAGTAATGAGCTGTTGATCCGACCTGAAATAGGCCATATTGTTTTATTGGCAAATAGTCATCACCTAGGAAACTCTGAGAAAACCGCCAAATCTGTGTTTTCGAATCCTGAGTATCAAACTATGAACAAAGTCTCGTCCGTGGAAATAAAGCAGGAAAACCGAAAAGGTGTCATAATCCCAATACTCACTCAGACGCTTCGGTTTGGAAACACTGTAACTGGTTCAGAAAAATAGAAAGCTACCATTCTAACCCTTTATCAAATAGACAAATATCGCATGTCATGCAGTTGGTGTGGGATTACTCTGCACATCAGCTTACACAGTTTGTGGAGCATTACACAGACCGAATGGAAGTACTGTGAACTGGTACAAATGTCTACCAGGCACTGCGAATGCAGTTTTATCCCTTGAGGATTTGGCTAATGGAATTTGCTAGAAGGCATCCTTTAAATCAATGGCGGAGGTATACTCGGTTACTTGGAACCGGCCAAGCAGCCCGTCAATGAGCGGTAAGGGAAAAGCATCCGGGACTGTAACTGAATTAAGTTTCCGTGCGTCTAGATATAACCGAACTTTTCCGTTTGATTTTTTTACGAGAGTAACTGGAGAACACCAGGTGCTCTGGCTTTCCTCTATGACTCCCAAACCTAGCATTCGATCCACCTCCTCATACATGGACTTTTGCACAGCTGGAGATACAGCGTAATAGCGTTGCTTGATAGGTTTAGCAGAGCTGACGTCGATCTCGTGCTCGTGAAGTTCTGTCCGGCCTAGGCCTTGGTTACTGAATGAAGGAAACGAATTGATCACGGCTTGTAATTGTGCGTTAGTAACTGAAGATAACTGGTGCTGTTGCGTGCGCACTGGAGGAGGTGTTGAAGGCGAACACAGCTCGCTAATCATTACGGGAGCTAGACCAAATGCTTTCCAAAAATCAATGCCCAAATATAGAGGCTGTTGTAAGGTCGGGACAACGTAAAAACGCATCCGAAGAGTCTTCTCACCGTACCTTACAAGGACTCGAATATGACCTAGCACTCGTTGTTCTTGTCCGCCAGCGGTTTCAATAGTTGAAGGCATAGAATTGAAACGAATCCCTA
Source organism: Dioctria linearis (assembly GCA_963930735.1). NCBI lineage: Eukaryota > Metazoa > Arthropoda > Insecta > Diptera > Asilidae > Dioctria > Dioctria linearis. Next base: position 155,480,737 of record OZ005742.1, on the reverse strand, counting down.
GCTTTCCCAAGAAACTCTCCGCTCCAGAGCCGAGCACACTGACATTGGCTCCACTGTCCAATTGACCTAGTATCCTTCGCCCGGGAATGAAGACGTCAACGAAGGGTCGTGGGTCGGCGTCACCTGAGGGAACGGTGTCGGCAACTGCAGCCTTTATGTTTCTTCGCAGGCTATGATAGTGATGCGTGCGTTGCTCCGCTCTAGAACGAAAAGCGACTTGAGATCGCGAGAAAGTAGGGCAAAATGATTACACAGAATCGGAGGAAAAAGTGTCGATGGAGGTGGTATCTTCGGAAATAGTACAGCTGCAGTCATCTGTTTCTGAGAGTTCCCAGTCAATAACGGTACTTTGTACTGTTTGCACTCCGACGTCTCGAGATATCGTTTGACCCTTTCTAAAGTAGTTGTTATGATATACATACCGCCACACATCATAACCACCATGTGCGCCATAAATACTAAGCTTATTTAAGCAATTTCCATTTCCTTTGCCTTTCTCAATTGTCAGCTCATAAACTTTAGTAAAATTTCCAAAATGCAGCACAAGCATAATTTCAAGTCAAGTGCACGCATATTTTCAGTCACACAAGTTGCATACAAAATTTCTCCATTTCTTAAAATATTACTCTCGCCTACGTGACCAAATGAAAAGTTATCAAGATGCTGACACTGCAAAAAGGATATCGAAAACTCTCAATGGCCACAAATGAAGACAAGAGAATTCGAGTTTGGCGTATATACTCTACCAGTGCGGAAGCGTCGAAGATTTCGGTACTCGCAAAGTTATAAAAATTGAAGTGCTTCTAAAATAGTTTAATTAATTTCCTATTAACGATTTAGTCCGATTGTAATAAAGGTATTAACTAGAAGGTGTTTTTTCTTTACTTTTTTAAACGTCTGATTACATCCCCATTCTCCGCCTGGCCGCTCTTCACCCTCAAGTTAAGCACGGCGGGAGGTTACAACAACTGGTGGCAGCGGTAGAATATACAACGACGTGCTCCTCACAATTCTAATTGCACTATTTAGAAAGTGATCCTATTTTTTCATTTTTATGTGCAACACGCCACTACCAATCAAGTTTAGTGAAATCGTCATCAGTGACCGTAATAATTAGCAAAATTTTAATTAAAAGTTTATATAGTTGCTTGAGTTGAGTGCGTGGAGTGAATCCGATCGGTCGTTGCCTTGTGTTATAGATCAAATAAATCCATTTAAACATATCCAATAAATTAATTTAAGTCACGTGATAGTGTTGTGCTAAACATTTTCAATCTAATCAATTACCTACTATAATTATTTAAATTCCGACGCGACCGTTAAATAAATAAATAACGAAAATAAATTTTATCCGCCAAGTGAAGGGCTCTTCTATTCCCTATCAACATGCTATAAGCCAGCAGCATGGTAACGTTTCCATTCATTCTCTTCATCTGTGATCAGTGCAAATGCATTAGCACTTGTCACGGATCAGCAATCCGGGTGCACCCAGCTGTGGTCATTGAACTGCACGGTCCGAGGTATTGAAAGCAGCAATAGGCATAACACTATTGTTGTTTTTTTTTACCTCGCTGTGTCGTTGACTGCTGCTGGTGGCGCCCAAATATTTGTGTTATTGTGTGTCGCTTTTTTTTTTTTTTGCTTTTTTGTTTTTGCCTTCAGCATTCAGAATGTCATTTTAGATTTCTGCAACATTCGCGGATTAACAGCAAATCGGTTTTCGGTGTACTGCCACCTTAACTAAAAAAATCCGGCAATTCTTGCGCTAAGTGAATCCAAGGTCGTTTCTGATGCTGATATTAATCAGTATCACGTCCCTGGTTACAGCTTCTTGCCTCTTTTTTCTCAGCATAGAGGGATCGCAGTATATATTCGGAATGATGTGGCCTTTACCATTCTTCAAGATTTTCCTTCTGCCAATCCAGAGTTTAACTATATCTGGATTAGGTTAAAACTTCACAAGCACATCATATACTTCTGTTTCCTTTATCGCAGCCCAAATATGTCTGATGACGACACGGTATCCGTATTTGACAATATCTCCAACAATATTGATCATCTGCTTTCTGTCTCCCCCTCTTCCGAAATCGTCCTGGCTGGCGATTTTAATGTTCATAATATACCGTGGCTCAGACATTCTTCTACCACAATTCCTGCGGGCCGTTTCGTTGAACTCTTCTGTGAATCATTTAATTTACAACAGCTAGTGGATGCACCAACGCGAATTCCCGATAAAGCTGGTGATAAGGCTAATTTACTCGACTTATTTCTAACATCTCATCCGGACAAATATTCCATCGCAATCGGTCCCCTCTCGGAAGTTCAGACCATTGCTTAATCACGGCTCAATTTACTACCTCAAACCTGTGCCGCTCTACTTCTCCACCTACAAGTAGGCTTCTTTGGCACTATAAGAATGCTGATTGGGAAAGTCTCAATAAGTATCTTAGAGAAATTGATTGGTCGGTCTGTTTTGCTTCGAGGGATGTTGATGAATGCACATTAGAATTTAGTAATATAGTAAATCTTGGCATGCGTGAATACATTCCGTATTCTTACAGCAGATCTCAACAACAGCATGATCGCTCCTGGTTTAACGATTAGTTCAACCACGTTATAAAAGCGAAAGAGTCTGCTTTTCGCGCCTACCAATTGAATCCATGTCGGGAAAGGAAACAAGTCTAAAAGACTGCACGGAACACCTGCAAGTCCATTATCCAGAGAGAAAAATTTCTTTTTGACCAGAATATTAGACAAAGTATCCTGGCGAGCCGCAAAGGTAGCAAAGGCTTCTGGTCCCTGGTCAAAACCATCAGGAACAACTTCACCAGTTCCTCTATACCTTCACTACTTAATAATGGTGAAGTGATTGTTGAATCCCTGGATAAAGCTAATATTTTAGCTGCTAGATTCGCTTCAAATTCTTGTCTTCCACCTACTTCACAAACATTTGTTTTGCATCCACCGTGTCAATGTGTACAAGAGCCAATACACGTTCGTACGAGGGATGTGTTCAGGGTCCTTAAGGGGATCAACGTCTCCAAAGCCGCAGGTCCTGATGGTTTTTCGCCCCTGTTAATTAAAAGCTGTACCTCATCCTTGGCTAAACCTCTGCGCAAACTATTCTACTTGTCTTATTCGACAGGAAAATTTCCAACTGCTTGGAAGCTAGCTCACGTTCAGCCTATTCCCAAGAAAGGAGAGGGTAGCGATCCCTCAAATTATCGACCAATTGCGATCACTTCGATTCTTTCAAAGTTTTTTGAATCTATCATTAACTCAAAATTAATGAAGTATCTAGAAACTAATCATCTCATCAACGATCGCCAATATGGCTTCCGAGCTGGACGCTCATCTGGAGACTTGCTGACCTTTCTTACAGAACGTTGGAACCGTAGTCTTCATAATTATGGTGAGTCTAAAATCGTTGCCCTAGATATTTCAAAAGCCTTTGATAGAGTCTGGCATCCAGCCCTTTTAGCCAAACTTAAAGCACTTGGTCTCTCCCCTCCTCTTCTATTATGGATTGAAAGTTTCCTATCTAGTCGCCAAATACGTGTTGTATTAGATGGCGTTACATCCGAACCGCATCCCATAAATGCCGGTGTGCTTCAAGGCTCTGTTATCTCTCCAACTCTCTTTTTAATTTTCATTAATGATCTGCTTTCCCTTACTTTCAATCCCATCCATAGTTTCGCAGATGACAGTACTCTTGATTTCGCTTACTCCTTTGACACTCTTGCGGAATCCAGGGGGAATGCCGCATGTGTTAAACGAGATTGCATGACTAGATCATTGAATAACGATCTTAACAGTATCCTCGCTTGGGGCAAAGCAAATCGCGTCGAATTCAATGCATCTAAGACCCAGAGCTGTCTCATCTCATTAAAACAAGATCATAACTTAACCACACCCGTTACTTTTGATGGAGCATTAATTTCTGATTCACCGCCACTAAGCATTCTTGGCATTAATATTTCCAGTAAGTTAAACTGGACAGATCACATCTTCTCTGTTGCCAAAGAAGCATCGAAATGTCTTGGATTTCTGAAAAGGTGTAAGAAATATTTCACCCCGTCAAATCTAGCGCTCCTCTACAAGTCCTACATTAGACCTAGAATGGAATACAACTCCCATATATGGGCCGGGGCTGGTCGCACAGCCTTAGCTTCATTGGATATTGTCCAAAAGAGAGCCTTCAAACTCATTGGCGATTTGGCAATAACTTGTCATATCGACTCACTCGAGCACCGCCGCAATGTTGGATGCCTTTCGCTCCTTTTTCGCTATATGCATCGTCAATGTTCTGATGAAATATCTAGTCTAATCCCTTGTAGAATGATTCCTGCACGCAATACTCGCGCTGCAAACCGAGCACATCCTTTAACCCTTCAAATTACTTTCGGCCGTACAGTAAAATTCCGTGATGCTTTTTTATCCCGAACAGTGCGAATCTGGTAGAGCTTACCATCTTCTGTTTTTCCTCCGGCATACAATCTGCGGAAGTTTAAGGGCGACATACATCGGCACCTCCGCCACTCTCCTCATATCCCCTAATCCTTTCCCTATCTCCTTCCTGCCATGCTGTGCTTTGCATCATAGGGTATCCCCTGAGCTTGGCTTAATAATATATAAAAAAAAAATAGTTGATTTGCATATCAATATAAACAAAAAAAAAAAACACCTAAAAACAGTGGCAACAGAACATTAAATAACAGAAGATTAAATAAAGTCATCAAATTTAAAAATTTAAAAACATACTTACATACATATAGAAAAACAAATATTTTTGTTGAAAGAAAATATAATAAAAATATATATAATACTTTGCCAGTTTTAATAGAAAATTTTCAAAAAAAAAAATTTGTAAAGACGACCAGTAAATTTTTTATAATTCGTTTATGACATAAAGTTTGGGTTTACTAGCTTCCCAATAAAAAAAAAAGTAAACAGTGAAGAAAAAGTTATACAGTCAGAGGTAACATACCTGACTTCTGATGAGATCCAGTGGGTTATCGTGGCCACACTGAAGGAAGGAAGGAAGCCTAAGGATTCTAACCCCAAGACGAGAGAAATTGCCGTGTGTTTGATTGCCAAGGAGATAGCAACAACAAGAAAATCAATCCGCAAGTAAAGGTTTGGACAATAAATATTTTCTATTGGTGAAATTATTATGTGTTGATGGAATAACGAAAAATTATTTTAGTATCTATAATGAATAGAAATAATAATAAAAAAAAAATATTTTAATAGAAAGAAAGAAGAAGTGTTAAATTAAACTTGAATAGGGAATTTTTTTTTTAGATTTTTTTTGTAAGTGCATATGAGGCAGACATCTGTTTTTTATCTTCTGAGTGCTATATCAGTTCGCGTAAATCTTTGCTTCCCCGAACATTAATAATTTTCTTTTAAAATATCATTTTCCTTAATTCGTTCACGAAGTTCAAGCTTTAAAGATAAAATCTTTTTATTTAAATTTCTGAAGAAAATGTTGACATAGATGTTAAGCAATTTCGATCATCGAACAAATTTCCAAACTATCCAACATTTGATGAATTTTGGTCCCTTTCTTGTGGCAACTTCTTGCAGTACCTCAGTTAGAAGCACATAAGTTTCATTTTTTTTTTAACCATCACTTTCCAGAGTAGCTTCCATAAGTTCCATGGAGAGCTCATTATCTTTCTTTTTCAAGAAATTCTTCTTCTTCTTACAATTTCAGCTCTTTTACTAAGATCTTCAAAAAACTCGTTTGTATTCCTCGCATTCCTTACTATGCTTTCTAAACATCCTGTTCAGAGTTTCTTGCAAGTGTAAGGCTTCCAATAATTCATTTTCACGCACTCTTCTGGTAATTCCTACAGAAAAACCAAAGCTTCAAATCCCCTTCGTAATTAACTTGGATAGACTGAAGGCAGGTCTACCCAGGTTGCACTAAATCCATCATCAATATTTTAACACGAAGACAAGTAGCCACAGTAATTCTGTTCGAAGAACTCCCTTATCACTCGGACAGCACAGATTCCACTATGGAAATGAAATTGAGATTAGCAGATGTTCACCATATTATTCCTGTATTTGATGGGAATCTTCTTGAAGTAAACAAGTTCATTGCATGCGGAGATGTTTTGTTTACTTCCGCGAAATCTGCTACTGAACAGAAACTTTTTCTAGAAGTCGTTAAAACTAGATTTCAAGGGACTGCTTACGAGTTAGTGCAACACAAAACCTTCTCTAGATGGGAGGAATTATCGCAAGAACTGAGAGATAATTTCAAAGACGAAAGGTTCCGCGAGACCGTGCAGAATAAAATTTTGTCTTCTAAGCAGAATGTTAAAGAATCGGTCCAAGAATTCGGAGACAGAATCCAACAACTTTTAGGTGTGTTAAACTCTACTACTTATTCTAGCGTGAGTGAAACGAGTATTTGTGACTACCTTTGCGAAGAAAATGGTAAACTGGCACTGCAGGCTTTCGAAGATGGTTTGAGAAATTACATTCTGAGACTATTGGTTAAGGCTCATGGGGAAAAGAGTCTCAAAAAGTCTGTTACATACGCCGTGGAGCAGGCTTCACGTCTGGAAAGAAATGATACAAAGCATATGCACATTAGTAAGCCCACACCAAGGGAAGCTCTCTTCTGTCAGCTGTGTCGCAGGGAAGGATAGACGAGAGAAACTTGTTTTAGAAACACAAATTTACCCTATTCCACTCCCACATAAATAAAAAAGGAAGTGCAATACCTTTCCTGTACATACTGCAAAAAGCCCTACCACTCGATTTAACAGTGCAGATCAAGAATATATAATAACAATGCACGTAACCGCAATGATCAGTATTTCAGGGAAAGGAATCGAAACTTTTCGCCTATGTATGGAAATTTCTCTCAAGCACATACCAGACCGCAAGAGAGACATCCTTCTCAAAATAGTTTGAACATACATTATGCATCCACTAGGTCAAAGAATAATTCGGTGCAAATAAAAGCAAAAGCATTACATGCTATTGATATACCACAACTTGGTACACATACGGGAAACGGCTTTGTTCGGGAGGAAGAAATCGGCACTCCATCTCGAATGACGCACTCGGCCGATGTCCACAGATCTTACAGCAAAATGCTCCAGCAATAATAAACGTCTCGCTTTGCATGAATCAAAGCGAAACAACTATCGCTATACCTTTTAAGCCTTCGAATAAAGATTCTGTTACTTTCCTAGTAGATACCGGTGCGGACATTAGTTTAATAAAATGCACAAAAGAGAAAAAGAAAAACCAAATCTTAAAAAATAATACTTTCCGTCGAATATCAACGATAGCTGGGGAGTCAGTTCAAACCTTTGGCACCTTAATTGGTACACTAGACCTTTCGCATAACAGCAACATACTGCAGCTACAACACCCATTCGAATTATTATCACACGAAGCTAATCTTGCGTAGGATGGCATAATCGGAAACGATTTTTTAAGGAAATATAAATGTACCATTGATTACAATAGTAATGAGCTGTTGATCCGACCTGAAATAGGCCATATTGTTTTATTGGCAAATAGTCATCACCTAGGAAACTCTGAGAAAACCGCCAAATCTGTGTTTTCGAATCCTGAGTATCAAACTATGAACAAAGTCTCGTCCGTGGAAATAAAGCAGGAAAACCGAAAAGGTGACATAATCCCAATACTCACTCAGACGCTTCGGTTTGGAAACACTGTAACTGGTTCAGAAAAATAGAAAGCTACCATTCTAACCCTTTATCAAAAGAAACTAAAGGAAAATCCTATAAACCAGAAATAATTAAGTTGAAACCGCGAACTGAACAAATTTTGGAAATTCCTTTTAAATACAATAAGGAAGTAGTTTTTAGAAAAAAACAATTGCTAAACGGTGTTTACCTGGCAGCAACTATGGCTAGACCAATGAATCAAACTACCAAAATATTAGTGATGAATTCAAATGATAGAGAGATAGATTTAGATTTACAAAACGCGGATATTGAATTGGATGACCTAAATAACTTCGATATTATTGAAACTGACTCAGAAAATAACCCGGTAGTAAATCGTTTAAGAAATTTGGAAGGTTTACTAAGACTAGATCGTTGTGACCTAGAAGAAAAACGATCCATAACCAATATTTGTAGGCAATATGATGACTTATTTTATTTGGAAGGAGACGTCTTGTCTTATACTAATGCAATTTCACATCACATGCCTACCCAGGCTGTTAAACCTCCTATATATACGCGACCATACAGACTCCCTGAATCACAAAAGGCTGAAATTCATAAGCAGGTGGACGAGATGCTGCAAGGTGGTGTGATGAGACCAAGCTGCAGTCCACGGAACTCACCTCTTCTCCTGGTACCGAAAAAAACCGATGGCAATGGTAATAAGAGGTGGAGAGTGGTGGTGGACTGCCGTAAGCTGAACGGCATAACCATTGGTGATGCGTATCCTCTGCCCAATATAACCGATATATTGGACCAGCTGGGCAAAGCCAAATAATTCAGTACGGTCGACTTGGGCACCGGATTTCACCAGATTCTAGTAGTTGTAAAAGATCGCGAGAAAACTGCTTTCAGTACACCATTTGGTCATTAAAAGTATAATCGGATGCCATTTGGGCTGAAGAATGCGCCCGCAACCTTTCAGCGATTAATGAATCATGTGCTGGTGGGACTACAGGGTATACAATGTTTTGTTTATGTAGATGATATTGTTATCTACGGATACGATCTACGAGATCGTAACGTCAAATTAACTAACGTACTAGACCGTCTGCGTAAGAAAAGTGTAATTTTATAAAAAGAGAATTAACATACTTGGGGCACATTATTTCTGAAGACGGACTTAAGCCTGACCCCGAAAAAATAAAAGTCGTTAAGACTTACCCTAGACCTAAAAAGACCAAAGATGTTAAATCATTTTTAGGATTTGCAGGCTATTATCGTCGATTTATTTCAAATTTTGCCCATACAGCAAAACCGTTAACGAAATTATTGAAGAAAAATGTTGACTTCAAATGGGATGCTTTATGTGATGAAGCGTTCAAACAACTTAAAGAAAAACTTATTAGCTCTCCAGTACTAACATATCCCGACTTCACTAAGGAGCTTTTGGTAACAACTGATGCAAGCGATTTAGTTGTGGAGCCGTACTTTCCCAAGGGAAAATAGGAGATGATAACCCGATCTGTTTTGGGAGTCGCACCCTAAATGCCGCCGAAAGAAGGTATACTACTACAGAAAAAGAGCTTCTTGTCATAGTATTTGCGGTTAAACAGTTCCGAACTTACATTTATGGGAGACGATTCACCATACTGACTGATCATAAGCCACTGCAATGGCTCATGAATCTCAAGGAACCTACATCTAAATTCGCTAGGTGGAGGATAACTCTGGAAGAGTATGAGTACAAAATCTTGTACAAACCTGGAAAGTGTAATGCAAACGCGGACGCACTCAGTCGAATAAATGCAGATGAGCATGACAACGAGCACAAAGTCAATGTGAGAGTAAGAACTAGAAATCAATCTAAGAAATTAATGAAGAATAGAGAAAGTAATGGTAGCGAGAATAGATTGAGAAATGCAAGTCCACATGCAGTAAGTGATGAGAATACAAACCCAAGCAGCTCCAAAATAATCGAAAAGCAGGAGTCCATATTTAAAAACAAATCCATCCATTACAAATTTATTATTTGACCTTTAGTCCAAACCTATGAAGAATATGTTTTAAGTAAAATATTGGAAAATTATATAAGTCCAAAAATTGGCGAGTCGGAGGTCTTCCGCCATAAATCAAATTTAACGTATTATATTGGCGCTAAAACCACACTTCCAATACGGTCTAAAAAAGATTGTTGCCTTCTAAAATCAATTGTAGATAAAATTCATTCGTATTGTAATAAACATCACGTAACTGAGGCAGGTATATTCATCCGTACTCATGATACTAAATCGGAAGTAACATCCGTCTTATCTGAAACATTTGGGAATTCTGAAATACGATTTTATAAATTTACGGATTCAAGAATATGTTTAAGCGATCCCGAAGACATCTCTAAAGTTCTCTAGGAAAGTCACACTTCTCCTTTAGGAGGCCACCAAGGCATATCTCGTTTGCAACACGGATACCAGATTACCAAACAGATTTTATGGAAGAAAAAAGCACAATCCAAGAAGAACTATGATAAGAACACGAAAGTAAAGCGACTTAACGTCGGTGAAAAGGTCCTCCTAAGAAATCACTTACGAAAAAATAAACTTGTCTCCTTGTGGGAAGGACCTTACGAGGTAATCAAAGATGTATCAGATGAAAATTGTATTATCAGTGTAAAGGGTAAACCAAAACAGTTCGCAAAATTGATATAAAGCTTTTTCACGAATGGTAAAATTAGAATGTAATTTTATTCATCACCTTCATCTCGTTCTTCAAAATCGACTGAAATATTCACTGACAACCTACCGATAACCTGAGTACAAACTCACACTAACTTCTTTTAGGTTATCATGTGGCACTCACCTTTACTTATTGCGCTTATAATCATCGTTGCTGGAGATAAATATAATATAACTCCAATTAACCAACATCCAGGAATCTACTTTGAAGAATTAGGTAAAGTAGAGCTTTATTCCAGTGAATGGAAGGTAGTAGTTTTCTTCGACTCGAGAAGGTTGTCAGCTGCATTGATGTATACCGGGAGATATATAGGGGAAATTAACCAACTATGCGGACTGCTGCAGATCACAGAATTCGGTCACACTTGTAATAGCACAGTGATGGAGTTAAATCACTTGATGGGGGATTTTACGCTTAAATTTAGCTTATTAGAAGGAAATATTAGAAATAAACGCTCGCTATTTGACGCGATCGGAACAGTTAGTAAGACTTTATTCGGGACCCTCAATCAGGACGATGCAAAGTACTATAATTTACAAATTGATAAGATTAAACGCAATGAAAATCATCTTCTAAATTTATTAAAAAATCAAACTCTTATATTAGAAACGACGACGAATGTCTTTAGCAAATCGCAAACAGAAATTGGTAAACAAATTTCAGTTTTAAACACAAAAATCATAAAAGTCAAAACCATGGTAGATGAGTTGTTAAACATGAGTCATGATCAAAAGATCTTCTCTGAAATGGAATCCTTAACTGCGCTTTCAACTCTCATTATCATTCGATACCAGAATGTGATTAACAATATTTTGGATATGGTCACAGTTGTGCGCCATGGAAAGCCACATCCGTCTATTATCACTCCTAGACAACTGGAAAACGTTCTCACAACAATTCGGAAAGAATTACCAGTTGATGTTCGATTGCCATACGATCAAAAAAATTATAACCTTCTCCAGCTGTACCGTATTAGCAGCATGAGCACTAACATACTCAATGAGGGGATTATATACGAACTCAGAATTCCATTGCCATATAAAGAGAATTATCAAATATACAAGGTGATGCCTCTGCCCACGATTTCAAAACAAACTGTGATTTTTATACAATCTACAATTAACTACCCACTTATAGATTACGATAGAGAAAACTATTACGACTTAACTGCCGAAGAATTAGCGAATTGTATCACAGAGGATCATAATCAATATTTATGACGTATGGCACACCCAATATTGAATGTTAACTCTAATAGCAATAATTGCGAGATACAGCTAATAAAGCGGACAAATGTCTTACCTCCCTCATGTGATATAAGACAATCAAACCATTCGATCGTTTGGACTCAACTGTCTCAGGCAAATAAATGGCTCTTTTCGACCAAAGAAAATTTTGTAGTAGAGGCCATCTGCCAAGACAAGATAACTCCATACACACTTTCCCAAGTTGGGGTGATTGAAATTCCAGGCAACTGTTACCTGAGAACACAAGAACTGATGATACGCGGATACAATACGAAACAAACACAAATTAAAAACCCTTACATACCACCACTAAATATCTCGGATTTAATGTTAAACCACACCAAGTTTTCATTCAACCTAACCGACAAAGTCACTCTGGTCAAATTAACTCATACCGGAGATGATCTTGCTAAAATTTCAAACGAGATTAAGGTTTTGAAGGAGCAAGGAGGGAAAGGACTTTTGAAAATAGATCGATACACCCTTGTCTATATTCTACTATCGACTATCGTAATAATCCTTGCTGACAAAACTTATAAAGCGACATTTTGTAATTGTAAACGACGCAAGGACAAACTATCTATCCAAGTAGAAGAAGCTCAAGAAGCAAAAGAACGCCCTTTTGTATTCACCTGCACTTCACACACACCATAAATGCCTCGAATCAAAATGCTATAGCACGAATATAAGAAGAAGAAAAACGAGAAAAGAAAAAGAGATGTATGTATATTTGTGTACTAATAAAACAAAGCATGTAATTTGTTATTCTAAAAATATATTTTTATTATTCATACATCTACAAAAAATTTATAATTATAATAAAATTTTATGTAAATAATAGAATAAAAGTTACTTTAGCTTTGTAACAAGTAGAAATAAAAAAAAAACAAAAAAATAAAAAAACAGGATGCAACTCAATTATTGAAGAAAAAAAAACATTTTGTTCAATCAATTGTATTCTCTAGTTATTAAAGAAAAAGAAAAAACAAAAAAAACACAAAAACATAATAATTGTAATAATAGAATAGGCATATACCAAATTAGGATTAAATGAAAATCAAATTTCTTTTTCCTATATTGTATTTCTCTGTATCATGTTTTTAGTATACATACAAAATATATTTGTAAGCGAGTAACGAACTTTGGACGCAGTCGACAAATTTTATTAATTTTATTATCTTATTCCTTCGCCCAACGAAAACTCACGATCCTTCAGATCATGACTTTCCTTTTTTTTAGGGGGATGGTGTTATGATATACATACCGCCACACATCATAACCACCATGTGGCCATAAATACTTCGCTTATTTAAGCAATTTCCATTTCCTTTGCCTTTCTCAATTGTCAGCTCATAAACTTTAGTAAAATTGTCAAAATGCAGCACAAGCATAATTTCAAGTCAAGTGCACGCATATTTTCAGTCACACAAGTTGCATATCAAATTTCCCCTTTTCTTAAAATATTACACTCGCCTACGTGACCAAATGAAAAGTTATCAAGATGCTGACACTGCAAAAAGGATATCGAAAACTCTCAATGGCCACAAATGAAGACAAGAGAATTCGAGTTTGGGGTATATACTCGACTAGTGCGGACGCGTCCAAGATTTCGGTACTCGCAAAGTTATAAATAATTGAACTGCTTCTGAAATAGTTTAATTAATTTCCTATTAACGATTTAGTTCGATTGTAATGAAGGTATTAACTAGAAGGTGTTTTTTTTTTAAACGTCTGATTACAACCCCATTCTCCGCCTGCCCGCTTTCACCCTCAAGGTAAGCACGGCGGGAGATTACAACATGGTGCTGGGACATGCCCGTATCTGCAGGCATGACCTGCTCGAACAATATTTGTGGGGTACTAATTTGATTTTCGATAGAGAGGCGTCGTTTAACATCATCCCATTAGCCTAACGATGGCGATCGGGCTTGGTATTCGTCGCTGCATTTGCGGTAGTTCGTCTGAGGACACGGCTCGGAGTCCAGATACGTGAGGTCCCCGTAAAATTCGGACTCCGTCTGTAGTTTTCCGACGTGACATAGCAAAAAATTTCCTGTGGACCCACGGGACACTCGCGGTAAGTGTGGCCTTCCACGGAGCAATTCCAACATACCAGCCGGGGTCTTGAAGATGATACATGGTTTCCAGCTACTTGTGGGAGTCTGCGGTCTGCTTGTAGAGCGTTCACGCTTACGTGATAGTCAGGTATATGCCTATCTGGGAGGTGGGAACTGTCTGAATAAAGCTCGTGCACGATACGGCGTTGAGGTACTCTGAGGGGAGCTCCTATGTGAGACCACAGTTTCTCAAAGCTGTTATACAAGTCCCTCAAATCTAGTACGTTACTGGTTGGATATAGCAGCAAAGCTTACTGTAAAGCCGGCCGCATATTTCTCCATAGAATCCCTACTAACTCTCTCTCGGGAATAGGGTTAGACATTTTGGACACGAGTGCGTGGATGGTTAGTCTGTTATCGCTAAAGGGCTCACGCGCTTCTTGCTTTCGCTCTTCAATTAGCTTCCTGATCTCGTAGTCAGTGTCCTGGCTACGGAATTCCCTCAAGAATGCCGCTCGCAACTCTTGCCAGGTATGTGTACGGTTGCTCCGCAAGAAGAGCCAATACCAGCTGACGGATTTACCGCTAACAAGTGAGTGGAAGCCTGCGCAGAGATCACCAGTGGAGATCTGCTCTATTTCTGCTAATGACTCGATATTAAAGAGGAATTCCGTCGCGTCCAGCCCTCATGTGCCATCAAACACCATCTTCCATCTGAAGACGGGATTACGCGATGGGCTATGGCGGGCGCCCGAAAGAGGCTGACAGTTGTGAGCATCACGCACTGGTGGTGGAAAGGCTGGCGCTGCTTGCTAATGCGGCACTGACTGTGGTTGACCTACATGGCCACGCCTATGAGAGAGGCACCCAAGTGTCAATCCTGGGCTTATACGTCCCAATCTTTCATTGATTGACTGATCCCGACGTATTTCTTGGAGATGAGCGGTCAACGGTCGCGAGGTGGTATGAGTGTCGACGACTAGGGCTACGCCGCTCGTCTTATCTGGGACCCAACTGTCGATGTAGGATAAATCCAGATTGAATTGTGGACTCCTGATCGTCGCTTTTGGAGTACTCAAAACAGGATTAATGTTTGAGATTGTGGGAGGCGATTGTTTAGGAATAGTCCCCCAGTCAACGCAGGGGCCTCATGATCGCCTCCTATAATAATAGTACGCGGCGGAGCTCGCAGACTGTAGCACCGTCGTCGTTGGATAGCTTATCGAGCGTCTCGCCTTGTGAAACAGTGTCGAGCCCATGGAGAACCTGGGTACGGTATCTCAGGCGATCTTCGTCGTAATATAAAGGGACCGACGCAAAGCGGTATTGTAGCACATCCCACGGCCAGCAAGGTGGGTTAACTCGCTTCTCGGGTTTTTGTGCGCGTGAGATCTTTCTGGCGCCTTGCTATGGTCGACGCGCTAGGTGCGATACAACTCGACCAACTGCTGTCGAGCGTCTGGTGCAGCGGGCAGCATCCCACGAACGAAAAATTCGATTTGAAGCTCCTCTGGTGACAAATAAGAAAAAACCATAATGGTGTATAAATTACGGGTATTTAGTAGTATTGAACTGCTTCGTTAGTATAAAATACGCCGTCCAGCAATAGTGATAGAACCATCCTCGTATTTGTTTATCAATATACGGAACGAATGCCTAGAAGCTCCTTTACTAGTAGCAAAATTGAAATATTATATAAAAAAAAATCTTTATGGAAGTATTGCGATCCTACGAGCCTAAATGTCGGGTTACTAATTCAGAAGCGCTAGACTGTTAGTAGCAACATTAAAATATGATCCCATAAAAAAAATTACGACTATATGTTGAGATAATATTCGATAATACTGAATTGTTAGCGAAGAAAATTTATAACTAATGCAGAATGTTACTTCATAGTAATCATTCGGTGGAAGACCTACCAAATTATGCCTACTGTGTGCGAATAAAACAAAACTCAGATCGATATGTCACACCCCTAGAATGTTCTTCGCATCGATAAATGCTATTTATTGATAATTTAGATCAATTAGCTAATTTGTCCGGTATGCTATGTTAATAACGCGAAACGATCTATATATGTACAAATTTTATCTCAAGAAAAAAGTAATACAGCAGCGTTAGGCAGCCCTATAGATCCCCACACACACACACCAAAAAAAAAATTTTACGAGCATATCATCAGCCTGCAGACCGATGCATAGAACTAGTCACTCTCACACTACCTCTCCACTACGATCTTACTGGATGGAGTTCTGCCTGTACTGAAGAATTTAAATTGAGAAATGTCTGTAAATATTAAAACACTCGGTTACCCTGGTCCCTCCCACAAGGAAACAATCAACCGGGGTAGCTAATATTGCTCACCAACTTGTGAGTGGAATCCAGGCATGCGTGCAGTTCTCTTGGACCTGCGGTCGGGTGGACGGCTGTTCAGTGACTGCGAACGGAAGCTTCGCCTTAAAGTAATGCGTCTCGCGCACAAAGTTCCTTAGCCACCGAACAGGCGGGCACTGCAACAGGGTGGAAATTTTGCTGCTTCGAATGTGACAATACAAGAGTATTAATTAGCAAATGAGATCCAGAAAAAAGATGATTAAAAAAAAATGCTATGTTGTCTCGACTCGAAATCAGACCCTGTCCACATCCCTCCAACAAGGACATAATCGAAAGAGTGGCTGTCATCGCTCACCAAACTTGTGGGTGGAAGAATGTCATTTGGGTGAGTTCTCGACGAGATCCATAATCAAGTGGTCAGCTGATCAGTGACTGCGAGCCGAAGCTTGGCCTCAAAGTGATGCATCTCACGCATAAAGCCCGCTTGTCACCAAACAGGTGAGCACCTGTCAAGAGAGAAAAATTTCTTGTAAAGAAAGTGGAGAAAATAATGCATCAAAATTTATTATTAGTGGAAGAGAAGAGAAGAAGAGAAGAGAAAAAAAATGAATTCTTCCATTTCAAATAGCTGGGTACAGCACTCCCGATGAACGTGTAGGAATATTAATTGAAAGGAGTCAATTGAAAGCCGAAAAGAAATAAGTATTGTCTCGGATGACAATGATCTTGAATAATAAGAGAAAGCAAAACCGAAATTTTGAGGCGCCATTTGTAGCAAAAATGAGCGACCAGAAATAATTATCGAAATTGGAATCACACATCAGTCAAGAGAGGCTTGACAAAAAAAAAACCTTTTGGGCGCCGTTTGTAGCAAATGAGTATGCCTGCGGGCAGTGCTACCTATACGCACTTCAACCTGCCACAAAATTATCGCCGGGATTGACGTGGGTGGCGACACAGCGTTTTCCCGCTAGTGTACAGCCGGATTGGGAGTGGTTCTTGCCACCCACATCCCTTTGATGCTTGTAAGCTGTGTCCAATTGTGTAGTTCAACCACGGAGAGATGGACGGACTGATGAAATTAACCTTGGACGGACGGATGGACGGACTAGTGGACCTGGAACTTAAAATAAAAGAGAAGAAAGACAAAGAAAGATGTTACTTACTCGGAATTGGGCCAGGACGTTGTCCTCCGCAGACCTAAAGCTGGAAACAAAATGTTATCCCATTACTTGTAGGCCAAGTGAAGAAGCTGCAACGCCCTACATGGGAAGTGTCACCCGGAAAATCATCAACGCCGTGGGCTGCAGGTGTTGGTGCAGTCTAGGTTTGACGTTTGGGCCCAGCGCCCCCATCCTCACTGGCTAAGACGTCACAAAAAAAATTGTAGCCCCATTGTACGTGGGTTTGTGTGTGTGTGTGTGGGTTCTACCCCGCTGCCATCACGCCAACAGGTTTAGGTCGACATTAACCCCACGGTAGAGATCGTTAGCGAATTTGCAAGCTAGAGTTAAAGACCGCTCACCCAAGCCACTCAGCCTTTGGCATTACATCTTTTGCTTAATCTGAAACAAAAGAAATAACAAAAAAAAGAACAAGGAAAAATAATAATAAATAGAAAAAACCAAAAAAACAGGTTGTTTAGGAAAATTTAAAAGGAAAGTAATGACAATCCAGTCACCATTCAAGTGTGATCATATAACTTAAAATTTATTCAGTTTTATCCTCTCCGTCATAACATACGTTATACCCTTTTCTTTCTTTTTTTCTTTTTTTGTTTTACAACTGTTAACTAAACTAGTCATTTGGCCCTACTATCCTAGCGCAGAGACATTAAAAAAAATAATAATAATAAAAAAAGAATGATAAAGGAAAAATATAAACAAAGTAACATATGTATTTAACTAAGTACATGTACAGAGGCTCAACCCTATCTGATACAAGCAAGGTGCACAAGAGATAAATATTTAAGCGAGCAATTACATATTCCCAGGACTATATCTGTGGCTGCTTCTTCAAACTTCTGCCAAACGCCAACAGTGAGATGGGGAGTTTTGCGGGTCCCATGGATCCTTGATAGGATTCTTCTAAATTCATCAAATCATGAGATAAACGATTCTTTCTTTCTTTCAGCTTTTCCAAATGAGAAGAAAAATATGCACATCTGCACTATAACGAGGTAAATTAGAATTATAGAGTTATTATATTCACTTATTCTATCTTTCTTTCAGCTTTTCCAAATGAGTAGAAAACTATTCACATCTGCACTATAATATAAGTTAGAATTATAGAGGTATTAAATTCACTTATTCTTTCTTTCTTTCAGTTTTTCCAAATGAGAATAAAAAAAAATATATAGCTAAGCTACATCGCCGGTGAGTTATAGGTCACTCACGAATCCAGCTGACTTCGCTGGTAATTCACAAAAAAAAAACCTATCCTTTATGTTCCAGCACTAACTAAATACTGTCATTATTTACAATTGATCAAAGTCACTTAAGTATCCTACTAACGTCGCAGGTAATTTAAAAAAAAAAAACTAATTTCTCTTATATTCGCACTAATTAAATACTATGGTATTTCTTTCAGGTAATCGAAGTCACTATAGAATCCTACTGACGTCGCGGGTAATTTTCACACACTAGTTTTCTAGATATTTCAGCACCAACTAATAATATACTAATTTCAGGTGATCAAAGTCACTAAAGAATTCTACTGACGTCGCACGTAATTCTCAAAAAAAACTAATTTTCTAGATTTTTCATCACCAACTAATAATTTAATAATTTCAGGTGATCAAAGTCACTAAAAAATTCTATTGACGTCGCAGGTAATTTTCTAGATTTTTCATCACCAACTAATAATTGAATAATTTGAGGTGATCAAAGTCACTAAAGAATCCTACTCACGTAGCAGGTTATTTTCACACACTAATTTTCTCGATTTTTCAGCACCAACCAGTTTGCGTTGCACCAAGTCCAAAAATAAAAACAGCTCTCAAGAGCGCCGACACTAACTACCTCGCGCAAGCAGCTGCCTGTCTGTTGAGATAATAATGAAACGTGGACTGTAAAGAGGTTAAATATCGATAGGTGGTTAAAGAAAAACTCTTGTCGCTATGATAATTAATTCTTTATTTACCGGTGAATTACAGGTTGCGGCAGTCTTAATGAAGGCTTTCGATAGACTGACGAATTGACTCTAAAACTATTTCTAAAATAACTGAACTAAAAGCTTTACATTCGGTGAGAGCAATAAGCAAAATTCAAACTTAAACAAAGAGAGAAAATAGGATCTTATCTGAGACTACACTAGTCATATGTGCCTTAACATACCGGCCGCCTTGGAAACCTATTCCAACACCTTCTGTTCCGTCGACACGTTCTCGTCGATTGGTAGTGGACAGACCTTGACGATTGAGCGAGTAAATGTGCCCGTCCTAGTTTTGGCCTGTACTATGCGAACAAGGCCGTCTGTTCCTGGATATGTGGCTGAGATGCCTCCTAGAATCCACTTCTGAGGTGGAATATTTGCTTCCTAAAGCAGAACCAGGGTTCCAATAGCTAAATTTTTCTGTTTGATGTTCCATTTTGCCCGTTGCTGGAGCGTCGACAGATATTCAGAAGACCATCTCTTGTAGAAGGTCTGTGTAATGTGCTGTACGAGCTGCCATCTTGATAGACGGTTAATGTTGAGTTGTGACAAGTCTGGACCTATGACTGTTGTTAAGGGAGCATGTATTAAAAAGTGACCCTGCGTTAGTGCTGCGAGATCGGATGATGATGTTGAGTTTTCAGTAAGCGTCCGAGAGTTTAAACAAGCTTACATTTGAGTTGCTAGGACTCTGAACTCACTGGCGGTTAGGATTTGCAAGCCCACTGTGCGCTTAAGACGTGCTTTAGCCATTTTCACAGCAGCCTCCTAAATGCCACCGACGTGCGGAGTTCCGGCAGGAATCATATGCCATTGCATGTGTTCGTTGGTGCAAAAACGTTGAATTTCTTCACGTTTATCTTGATCGTTACCCATTCGCTGAATTTCCTGAAGCTCATTGCAGGCGCCTCTAAAATTAGTTGCATTAACGCAGAATATGTTAGCTGGGTGCCCTCATCTCGAGACGAAACAACGAAGTGCGGCTATGAACGCTTGCGTGGTTAGATCTTCTACAAGTTCAATGTGAACCGCCTTTGTAGTAAGACAAACAAACATTGCCAAGTACATCTTTATTGGTGATCTTCCTCTGATTTTCTGTGTGATGGGAATAGGTCCACAAACATCGACGCCGATATTTACGAAAGGCCTAGCAGTCTGGACACGATAGTTTGGTAAGTCGCCCATTAGCTGCTCAGCTGAGATTGGCTTCGTTCCGAAGCAGGAGATGCATTGTCGGCAAACACGTTTACATATAACTTGAGCTGAAGTTAATCGGAACCTCTAGCGTAACGATTCAAGAGCGCGCGTGGCCCCGAGTGCAGGCTTCTTTGGTGTTCATGTCTTACCAAGAGTCCGCTGAAGTAATGCTTCCCTGGGAGGAGCATCGGGATTTTTTGATCATATGGCAGGTGATCTGCATTTTTTAGTCGGCCGCCAACACGCAGTATACCATAAGAGTTTAAAAATGGAGTGAGATTATAAATTGTGCTTTTGCGTCTTACCATTTTTTGTGTCCGAATATTTCTAATCTCGCCTGAGAAGTTTTGAAGCTGGATGATTCCCACAATACGCTTGAGAGCTCGCTCGAAATCAAGTGCTGAGATACCTTCCGTTTTACGCTGCTCCTTCGGAAGAACAAGGTTATCGAAATACCTAAGCCATATTGCGACAAAGCGGACAAGTCTTCGAAGGTCAGAAAATTTGTATAGCCATTCGCTTTCGCCGTAGCTAGTAACTGCGATGGTAGCTTTTACCCTTTTGATTTCGAGTTGGCTTTCATCAATCTTGAATTTCTTTTATTTAGGCCAGGAATGCTCGCTGTTAGTTAGAAACTTAGGGCCATTTCACCCGATATTTGAAACAAGCAACTGAGATGGCAGGCATCCGCGTGATACGATGTCGGCAGGATTTTCAGAAGATGCAACGAAGAACCAGTCATCAGAAGAAGTGAGTTCCTGAATCTGAGCAATGCGGTTTGCGACGAATGTCACAAACTTTGAGGATGGCGACTTAATCCGATAAAGAGTTATCTCGGAATCTGTCCATAGAAAAATTCGATTAAACTTGACGCAAAGCTTGATATCGCTATATTTCCATGGTGTTCCCAAAAGCTGCATTATTCATCTTCTTATAGCTGTCCTTCTCATGATCGCTTGTAGCCTGCATCCGTTTGGTAGTATTTAAGTCAATATATGTTTGAAGCCAAGCTGATTGGTTGAATTGAAGAACCCCGGTGCCCTTTTTTCAGGATGAGCCCATGTGATAAGCATTGCTTCAAATTTCGGTAGTGTATATTATATTTAGTTTTTGGATGTAATGTTGTCAAAAGCTTTTCTAATTTTCCTCCAGGTGGTGCTGCATGCTCATTGCTTTACTATACCTGTTCGAGCATTGACTTATACCACCTCGAATGCCTCTCTCTATGAATAGCAGTATATCTACATCGGCTATCAGCTCTAATTTCACAATTGTGTATTTTAGCATAGCATCCCATGTTAGGCCTGGCATGGTGTAATAATATGTTGGATCTAAATTGTATGTCTTCATGCACACTTCTCGAAAGTTCTCAAACACATCGGCCAATAGGAGAACGTCAGTCTTAAGGTATAGATCTGAATATTCACCGAGTGTTTGTATTTCAAATTTTTGCCAGACCTCTTCAGAATGATTGTAGTCCTCAGGAGATATAGCACTGTCAGTCAGTTTATTGTAGAACGCTTCCTGTCATCATCCAATCCCTGCCATACTGATCTTGTAGTGTTTAGTTTATCCATCGGCAGCAATGATGATAACTTATTTAAAGATTCTGCCATAAAACGGATGGAATCGACGAATCTGAATTTTATGTGACTGCCTTCCATATGCTTGGTGATCGAGATATATCTTTCCTTGTTTATTGGTAAGAGATCAACTTTTCCTGGGAAAGATGTAGCTATAACTTTAATAATGAAGTGAGGATCATACCCAGATAAGTTGTGAGAAATGACTGGAACTATGAAGCAACCTTGATACATGAGATTGCATGCATTATGTGCTGGTCATCGATATTTTCCTGTTAAAAGAAATTATGAAGAAATGAACAGAATTATGATTCTCAGCATTTACCAGTTAAGGGACATGATCCCGAACTCGTTCCTCATGGGCTGCAAACATTTACATATATGGCAGCAAGTATTTTCCATATGTGAACGCCTTTCCTCTTTAGTCAGGGGTTGCATTGGCCTTATGTTCAGCTTTTCCTGTACAGCTATGGATGCAATTTTTTGCAATTCTAATGCAATTCTTGGCAATTCTTTCCTCGGTATGCTCGGTAATATGAGAGCTTAGCATCATGTTTGCAGTGGAAATAGAATCCTATGCTGTGAACTTCATGTTCCTGGATTCGCTGTGTATTTTGATCGTTTCCCTGAATCGGCTTCAATATTGACTTAAGAACGGCATACACATAAAACGGGACTGGATTCTTGTGGTTATAATTCTTATATTCCAGCAATTTCTTTTCCTTTGAAGGAAACATAAATCTGCAATCATCTTGCTTCTCGCATTCGGGTGTGTGTGATGCTAATTTTTCCGCAGAGTAAAAGTAGAAAAAACATCTGTCGCATATATACACTCTATAGTTACAGATATCTGCCAGCGTCGTCATCATCATCATCATCATCGCCATTATCATCATCCATATGATCATCATCATCCTGGCCATAGTCATCTTGTAGCATTAAGAGATTTACATGTCGCTCCATCCTGTGTTTTGTAAGTTTATCTGGAACTGTGATGAAGGAACGCTCTTTCTCTAGGACGAATACGTTTACTGATAAACCGTTCTGGTCTTCAAATTGCGGTATTTGCTTAAGTGTCATGGGAAATGTTATCCCATTTAAATTAAGTACAGTTGAATAATGTGGATATGGTGAGGTCCTTTAGGAGTGAGTAATTGCAGGATATAGCGCTGATGTTATTGCCCACGCGAAGCAAGCTTCATCATTATTTTTCACATTAATGCAAGCTTGCTTTAAAGCAACCTCCTTTGGTAGAGGTATATAAAATGATCCCCGAATCGGTTCAAACTTGTTAATATATACCGCTAAATGTATTACAGAATGCAATACCCAACCACTATCTTTCTCTTGAAACTCTTCTAGTTGAGTAAGTATTGAGTCGTATATATTTAATTTATACCACTCATTAGCTCCTGATCAGGTGACGCTACTGTCAGTAGGCAGTCTATAGAGGTACACCGCCGGGCGGGGGGGGGGTGCTTTCTCCACTCCTGTGGCTACTGGTAATGGAAGAAATCCTCATCAAGTTAGAAAGAGAGGGCTTTAAGGTAGTTGCCTCCGCGGATGACATATGCATCCTGGTAACTGGCAAATTTATCTCTACTATTAGCGAAAGGCTCGAGTGTGCGCTGCTAAAGCTGGATAGCTGGGCCAATAATAGTGGATTGAGTGTGATCCCCTCGAAGACGAAGCTAATCTTTTTACAAGAAGGAGGCGGGTGCAAGATTGAAATCTTCCAATGCTGGAAGGAGAGGAGCTTACTCTCTCCAGTGAATTGAAGTATTTGGGTGTCGTCCTCGATACCAAACTGAGCTGGAAGGCTAATCTCAAGAACGCGTGAAGAAGGCCAGTGTGGCCTTCTACACGTGCAAGAGAATATTTGACGGAAACTGGGGATTAAAACCCAGGGTGGTACACTGGACGTACACAGCCATAGTTCGGCCCATCCTCTGCTACGGCTCTATGGTCTGGTGGATGGCACTGACGCGGAACTGAAACCTTGATGTGCTGTCAAAAATCCAGACAGCCGCCTGTATGGGTATAACTGGGCATTTGTGCACCACGCCCACGGGGGTATTGGAAGTCATGCTTGACATATTGCCGCTGGACCTTTATTGTAAGTGTGTGGCGGCAACTAGTGCTGTTATGCTGAGAGCGGGGGCTGGTGGACGCAGAGGGGTTTTGGGAACTCCAATATTCTCCAGCTGGTTGACTGTAGGGACTGCAGGATAGAAACAGACTATCAAGTACCCATCCTGACTTTTGGTGGGGGTATTAATGCTGGGAGGGGAAGGAGGTGGTCGTTGTATCCGATATTTCTATATTTACGGATGGCTCTAAGACGAGTGCGGGCACAGGGCCTGGAGTGTACTCTAGAGATCACCAGTGGCACGAGTCGTATAGACTGCCTGACAAACGCAGTGTTTTTCAGGCAAAGCTCACACCCATTTATCAGGCGGCAACATTGGTATCCATGTGCAGCGAGCACGCGTGGCACATCTGCATATATACTGATAGCCAGGCAGCCATCAGGGCACTGGATGCTGGGTTGGTAAAATTAAAATTGGTGCAGTTATGCAAAACAAGGCTTGAGGAATTGATTGTAAGACACAAGGTGACCTTAAGCTGGGTATAAGGATATCTCAGGCAACAAGATGGCTGATGAGTTGGCCAAAAAGGGCTCCGAATTGGATAGCTCCGCAGCTGTAGCTTACGTGAGGATCCCAATCGGAGCCCTAAAAGAGGAAATCATCAGGGACGTCTATCTAAAGGCAGGCCTCCGATGGACCAGCAGGGATACCTGTCATATTGCGAGGCAATTGTGGCCTGCATATGACAGGAAAAGGAAAAGGGAACTGCTTAATAGCAGCAGAGCAAACACCAGGAATCTAGTAGGGGTCATGACGGGTCACTGGGCCATAGGGTACCATGCTAGAAGACTGGGTAAAGAAGCAAATGATTTCTGCACGAGTTGTAGGGACTCGGAGGAAATTGAATCCGTCAAACATGTGCCTTGCAAATGCCCCGCTCTAATGAATAAAACAGGTAGGCTACTAGGTAGCTACTTCTTTTCAAGTCTTAGGGAGCTTCAAAGTATAAAGTTCAGAGACATCCTGAGTTTTCTGAGTGAGGCAGGATGGATCTAGGTAAAAGGTCTTGGATATATTCTGAGTTTTCCAAGGAAATTCGGATAAATCCGCGGCTTGGAGGGTTATCCCATGAGGTCTAGGGCACAATGGACCCGTTGAAGGTCCAAGTGAGGCTGGCTGGTTGTCTAGCGGCACCCCCTCTTACCTAACCTAACCTAACCTATACCACACATTCAAATTATCCCCCACACTGATTGGGGCAGTTCTTGCTTGGAAATACTTAATGTCTTTAATAACTTCCTTACCACCAGTTTCTTTAATAAACTCACCGCAAAACGTTGTAGCAACTTTAATATGATATTGTTGTTTTAATGTATTCTTAATGCGGCGAGCAAATAATTTGGAAGCATCTTGCATAAATAGCTTAGGATCTAGGTGGCTTATATTCGCGATAACACCTGCCCTAATTCTACGTACTAATGCTGTTTTTATTTCTTCCAACTTAACAAAATCACTTCTTGTTACTCGTTGATTAATTCCTCCACCTCGATGGGGAGCTTTGATTAACACTCTCAACGATTTAATTTGATCAATACAAAATGTCGTTTTCTAGCATTCTTATTACACTTCCGAAATGCTGCTTGATATTTACGAATGTTTCTGTTGCACTCTTTAACAATATTGTTTTTATTCACAAAATTTGGATCACTTAAACACTTCAACACATCTTCTCGCAATTTCTTAATTAATGAAAAACTTTCATTTACTACTGTGATAGACATTTTTAATTTTTTTTATTTTACACTAACACTTAGAATCACTTAGATGACTGTTGCTCCCCACGAGTTTTCTTACGCTTTTATAGCAACGGTTTGTAAACATGAACCATCCTGCTGCTACAATAATCATTGCACAGGATGAATTCCAGGAATTTGATTACAGGCTGAGATGATATCGAACCACACGATAAAAAAATCAATGAAATTAATTTGATTACTTTATTCTGCTGGTCGAATTTGCAAATGAGATTGTTTACATACAAGAAAATGTGAAAATTTGTTTACTTTATGTGAATTCCAATGAAACGTTTCGATCGGTAAAATTCTTGGAACAACAAAATTTTTGGCTGCCTACAGGAAGTGTGGTATCAATTTACACGAAAAGAATAAATGTGCTGATATTGCTTAAATTTGTTTACAACAGGATGTGAAATTTTTTTACGAATTCCAATGAAACGTTTCGATCAGTAAAATTCTTGGAATTGGGCTGTTTGTGGTATCAAATTACATGAATCATTCAGCTTAATGTGCTTATATTGCAAATTTGCTTTAAGCATGATTAAACTTATTTTGGAATCATGGCTATAAATTGAGGCTCTGAAAATCAAGTGTTGATATTTCCTAAATTGGTTTACTTTATTCTCTTAAGGTGATGAAATTACTGTTGGAATGTAGAAAGATTTTATTGAAATAATCAAGTGTTGATATTACCTAAATTTGTTTACTTTATTCTACTCGAACTGATAGCAAAATTACGTGAAAAAAGATTAGAGGATTGGTCTGTTGTTCCGAATTTGATTATGATAATATCTAGTGTTTATATAAGAGTTCGAATAATTTGTGTTGCAGCTCCAAACTATACTCGACCTGATAGCACAATTACGTGAAAAAAAATTAGAGGATTGGTCTGTTGTTCTGAATTTGATTATGATAATATCTAGTGTTTATATAAGAGTTCGAATCATTTGTATTGCAGCTGCAAACTATATGAATTTCTTTACAAGAATTGTGATGATATTAAATTATATATTGATGCTTTATAAAAATGAAATATATGCAAGATTTTGCAAACGCATTATTTTTTTAGCAAGATATGCATAGAAGAAGTTCAAATTATCTAAAGAGTTTAGCTCATTCTGAATCGATTTCCGAAGAGACAAAATGTCAGAAGTAAGTTGCTCTGAAATTTATTAAAATATTTTTTAATAATAATTTTTTTTCCAAATACAGCAAAAGCAGCAACAACAACAACAGCAGCAGAATCAGCAGCAGAGCCAGCAGCGGCAGCAGAGTCAGCAGCAGCAGCAGCGCCGCGAAGCTGTGAGCAATTTGTTTATTATAATTTTATAAATATAATAATTTGCTATAACTCCTAGGTGATTCATGGGTTGAGGGTCACTATGTAGAAGCGAAGGCTTCTATAATGACCTCTCCATAACATGTTTAGCGATCAAGAGGACCATGAAGGCAGAAAAGGTCAGACTGCGGGCTGCAAAAGCCGAAAAAAAATGATCTTCGCCAAATTGATGAAAACTTGGCGAAGTTAAAAAAAATATGTGTGTGGTGAGGAAATTCGGAAATTTCATTCAAGAGAAAAAAAAATTATAATATTATCTTAAATTACGAATAGTTATAATAATAATTATAATAATAATAATAAATAATAGTAATCACAAATAAATAAAAATAAATAGTTTCCCATCATTATTTTGTTTTATTTCATCATTCTACATATATCCATTTCTCTATAAAACAACAACAAATCGAGGTACTTATCTACAACTTCCGCTTCGCAAAACCAAGGTGATATCAGAAAACAACAACAAAACCAAGGCGATTTAAAACAGAAAAAAAATCAAGGTGATGTCATGCTGATTTCTACAGTTTCCTTGCTAAGAAATCTTCAAGTAAAAAAACAGCAAAACCGGGGTGACGTCACGAAGATATCTACAACTTCTCCAGCTAAGAAATCTTCAAGCAAGAAAACAGCAGAACCAAGGCGGCATCACGAGATCATGCTGATATCTAAAACTTCCACTCTAATAAAAGAAAACTGCAAAACCAAGTCATGCTGCCAGTACCGACCACAAAATCAATGCGACGCTATCCTGATATCTACAATTTCCTTGCTAAGAAATCCTGAAGTAAAAAAACAGCAAAATCAAGGTGACGTTATGCTGATATCTACATCTTCTCCGCTAAGAAATTTATGCGCAACATGTTATGTGACGTCATGCAGATATCTACAACTTCTCCAACTAAGAAATCTTCAAGCAAGAAAATAGCAGAACCAAGGCGACATCACGAGGCCATGCTGATATCTATAACTTCCACTCTAATAATCTTCAAGTAAGAAAACAGCAAAACCAAGGTGACGTCATGCTGATATCTAAATCTTCTCCGCTAAGATATTTATGCCCAACATTTTATGAGACGTCATGCAGATATCTACAACTTCTCCAGATAAGAAATCTTCAAGCAAGAAAACAGCAGAACCAAGGCGACATCACGAAGAAATGCTGATATCTAAAACGTCCACTCTAATAAAAGAAAACAGCAAAACCAAGGCATGCTACTAGACGCTAGTATCGGCAAATGCAGCCCAAGCAACCTCACAATGGTACATCCAAGACATAATCCAGTACAGTCAACAGCCGATGATGGATCCAGTACAGTCAAGAGCCAATGGTGCATCCAAGGCATAAACCAGTACCATCAATACACAAACCCACATTATGGACTCAAGCCACCTACCGACGGTGGTGCCATCTGTGGGTGAGGTGTTCTCGTATCCCCAAAACTCGAGATGAAAAATGTTGATATCAACTTAGAGGCTACGAGGCTGAAATGCAAAATAAGCGAACTCCAGAAAAAAATCGAAGCCCTATGCTATTTCCCTATGCTGGAGAGTGCTAAAAGTAATCTCGTATCCCCAAAGTGATCACGTATCCCCAAGACTCGATATGAAACATAAGCGATTTTCAGAAACAAAATCGGAATCCTATGCTATTTCCCTATGCTGGAGAGTGCTGAAAGTGATCTCGTATCTCCAAAGCGATCTCGTATCCCAGCGACATAAACCAGTACAGTCGTGACACAAACCCACATTTAGTATGGACTCACACCAACTAACGACGGTGGCGCCATCTGTGGCGAAATCCTGGAAGCTAAAAAGGGTGGCCTGGTGCCTGTATAGCGTAACTATGTACTAATGTGAAAACCGCTTACCTTCAATTAAATAACTTTATGAAATTTTAATTATATACTAAAAAATTAAGACCAAATTCAAGTTTAAAAAAACAAATGACATGAAAACAATAAAATGCAATATTTTTCAAAAATTTGGGATATTACAATCATATTTTTAATAAATTTGAACTTATGTTATATTACGTTTTTTTTAAGCCTAGTACGGAGTTCGAGTAAAACAGTACTTAGTTCAGGTAAAAAGTGACATCTCCATACAAGTGTTACCGCTGGTAAACTCCCAAGCATAAATGTTACTGAGTCTTTGGCTGGTGATGGCTTGTAATGATGTCTTGGCTAAATTTTGACCAGGAAGCTGTCCGCAACCGTGCCGTGCCGCCGGCTGGTAGATTTGACGTAGCCAATTATAAGCTAGGATGGATTCTGTAGACGATCAGTCTAATCAGAGGACCGTGTAATTCAGTTGAAGTTATCCGAATTCAGCACTTGATGTGATTCGCGAGTTATTCGTAGACTTGAAGCAGAAAGTGAACAAGCGAGGATAATGTGATTAGTTCACCAGCTGTAGTCTTACTAACATGACCTGGTAGGTTGCGTAATAAGGGGTTCTGATAACCACAGACTTCTTACTCGTAACTTGAAGCTTGACACGAGGTCTATTGCTGTTGATGGTCGAGTGTCAAGTAAACCGATGTATAGTTTACTACCACCAGGAGATCAACTGATATTAGGATGTTAATAAGGGCATCCGTTTCATTAGAAATAGGACGCTCGTTAACGCAGGTGGCGCAAAGTTCAAGAAGGCACTCTGAAAAGGTTTTAGTAATATTATGAGGAGCTGTAACAATGACAGTCCGCTTGTTGTCCTTAATGTGTGGAGCAAGGCAGAGTATACTCCACGATACCCAATGTTAGCACTGGATTCGCTTGAAGGCGAGATTACGCATAACGACAGGCGTCGTTTTATAATAGACTAAAGTCTGCGATAGCGGGTCCACTGGGCTCAGAAGCATAAATGATTCCAGTTGGTGTCTTCCAGTTTTGTACGCTGGGCGATGACGATTGCGCTGTCGCGCAGCTAGGATTGCCTTTGATCCTTAGGTAGCTGTCACCATTAAGAATTTTCCCCGTGTTACTTTATCTTGAGCTCGACACGCTGGTGGTATGTATCCAAGCGGGATTCACTTAAAGTTTGGATATCCTGTGGAAAACTTCAGTGTAATTAAAAGATATTTGCCATGAACATTGCCGGTAGACTGCTTGAATGAAAAACTATTTATTTTGTTTTCTACCGGTAATTCAATGATTTTATGTGAAACAATCTATATTCGTTTTTGTGTGAACTTGCTGTTCGCCCGCTGACATGAGACTAATTTTCTTTATTTATTATTTTGTTTATTATTTATATACCGGCCTACTATCTCACACCCTGTTTAGTTCGTAAAGTGGCTTTTCTCTGTACATAGCGCAAGCCCTACAAATGTGGTGTGGTTGTCCACGTTAATTTGCAACGCGTCGTCGTCCGCCACAATTCCAGTACGGAGTTCACTGGTAAAAAGTACAATTTTTTGTACTATAAGATAGATGACGTTTTGTAACTCTCCACTCATTTTACTGAGAATTTTTATGTGCGGGGCATTAAAATGCAAATAAAATTTTGACATTTCTTTGATTGTTCAGAAGGCGAGTTTAAATTATTTATACGCCCGCACATCACGTAGAACACTAAATTCTTTATTTCGATTATATAATTTAATTATAATTATCAATAAATTAACATTAAAATTTTTTTTTTTAAATTAAAAAAATTATGCTTGACAAAATTTGCTAAAGAAAAGAAAATTGTAAGCGCCCTTTTTCTCTCAGCGTTCCTAGGCAGTTGCCTAGGTTTGCCTATTAGTAAATGCGGCCCTGAGTATATGTATGTATGTATTTAGGTATTCCTGGGCGAACGATTATCCCGCTAATTCATGTCTAACGAACTCTGAAAATTCTCTTATCTCTGGCAGTGTCTAGCGAATCCTGCAGCTAGATCCTTTCAATTATTGGACATACAATATTCAGATCGCAGCAAGTGTGCATTGGTAAAATGAAAACTAATAGGTAAAGAGATAAGACAAGTGAAAAGATTGGTAATATTGGCCCAGCGCGAGTTTTTAGTAGTGAGCCACAATACCATAAAAATAAGCGCAATTAGCGACCATAGCCATTGTGAGCCCAAAAGTGCTCCATGCCAGTGTACTGCATCCTTAAGGAATCAACTGTTTCACCTACATTGATTAGAATATCGATACAACAGAGGTTGATTTCTACCTATAACCAGGCTTAATTACCCAATAATATCCACTGGGACAGGTAATTGGTATCTGCATTCTAGGGAGAAAATCCTAATGCGTGTCTCTTTTGCTACCCCACCAACAAAAAAAAATGGGTAAGAGAAATAACTAAATTTGTTTCCTGTATGGAAAAGGAAACAGAAGGCGGAAAATATCTTCTAAGAACTTGGTTCCAGCCAGATAACAGTTCTGATATCAATCCCGCGCATTTGTTTAACATTGTCCAACACGTGCACCTGGACTTCAACAATAAAATAATAAACGATCATTTATCAGCTTTCCACCTAGTACTATTTCCTGTAGCTTTCTATGTAATTAAGAGGATATATAGTAACAAGTCTACAAGCCATATACATAGGAACGAAAGTTGTGAACAGCTTTAAACTAGGCAGAATTTGTCTTTATTTTCTAGCATTAACACATCTTAGACCAGCACCGCATTCCTGAAGTATGAAGCTTCACCCTTCGGATAGACTGGGGTAAGTTATTATTAATTTCCTAAAAGAGTTTTGGTGTTTAAATAAATTTAATTAGATACATACATATATAGTTAGGCGCGGAGTAGGATTCATTTCGACTGCCGCCTCTAGTAACTAAGCAGAATTACCAATGAAATCACAAAGTTGAAAGTGGCATAAATTACTAAATCCTAAAGGAATTTGCATATACTAATCCTTAATTTCAGTTCATCCATTTATCTAGTAAAATTGATATATAAGTATATATACGAAATTTTAATTTTAATTCATTGATTATCTACTAACGATTTTGTTTGAAAGTGTTCCCGTAAGTAATATAGTAGTATAGTATCATCCATACATACTCACAATAAGTTGAATTAGGGATGAATGCGTAATAATTGTGGGTATTGAATTTATCCAAATTTTTCTTGAAGCTTGTTTTTTGAACTTAATGAATTCATCGAATCGTTAAAGTTCTTTCTTTTCAATAAGGTAATTAAACAAATTGATAGCTCGATTTTTTTTTGCTATAGCATCTTCCTAGTCTAAAACAACTCTAGCATAAGTAGTCTTACTTAGGTCCGGTTTCACAGTTCGAGTTTAAACTCAGGATTAGTTAAACTCCATTCGTAGTTTAAACTGAGTTTAAACCAAAATGAGTTTCACAGTGTTCGACCTTTTTTAATATGGCAGCACTATGGAATTGTGAACTAATAAGCTATTTTCTGTATAATTGTGAGCTAGCAAACTATTTACTGTCAAATTGTTGCCGGCCAAATCGTTGTGAAAATAAAACAATTTAATTAAACCTACGAAAATTAGTAAAGACTCTTTGAAACGAACGACGAACTTTTCATCAAGAGAAACTACATTATTAATGAAACTTGTTGAAAGGCGTAAAAAGATCATCGAATGTAAAAGGATTGACAGAGTTCCACTCATAAAAATGATTTGGTTGATTTCTCATTGTCCTTTGTCGTCCACATCTTAAGTTTAAACTTGAACTGTGAAACCGGTCCTTAATCATTTAAGTGAATTTTTCCATGAATATCTTTTGTTAGGTTTGAATACACGGATACTTCCTTGAATCATGCGCGTTTAAATTTATTTTGCGGTAATACTTGAGACCACGAGGAGGATGGTTGTCCTTTGAGACCATGTGAGACATGGGCGGGTAGTACCTACAAAGAGGGAGGCAGGATATCCAGATTTAGCTTAGGTTAACCGGGAGGCAGCGAGACAATTGATCTAAGGGTAGTAACTCCTTTTTTTAATTATTTTTGGTCCTTTTGTTTTTCTTCATTTCCACGGAACAATTTCGTATTCCGAAAGCACCTACACTACTCTCAGTGTTATTCTTACTATTTTATATATAATTTTTAATAATTCCCCAACGATCAGCGAGGTATATTTACACCTATCCCACGCCATGAGCTTTAACCGGTCCTCCTTGACTTAAGGCCTCACCTATTAGGTGTTTGCACATCTTTGGCTGAGACTAGGTGTACATTCCTCGGCCTATACAAAAAGGCTGAGACGCTGACACATGGCGCCCAACATGTGGCCTGAACCCACAACCCTGAGATTAAGTGTCTCATGCTCTACAGACTGAGCTAGCCGGACTTATGGACAGATTCGGAAATCGTATTGGATTGGCTGTAAGCACATTGATCAACCTGAAAAACATTCGTCTGCAATCGAGTTTCCTGTATACAGGAGCTTACCGTGGGAGCAATGTGGCGTCATAAAAATTCAAAGGATAATCCTGCAGATATAGTTTCGAGCGGATCATATGCCTCATAGTTCGTAAATTCAGATTTGTATACAGGACTTACTTTCGTCAGCTTCCATCTACATCATGGCCGGCGGTAGGGCCTCGTCATTAATTAAACCTTAATGTTCCTGAAAGGCGTAAGACTAACACGATTCTAGTTACTGCCATGAAAACGAACTACCTCGAATCAATTTATGCTGTCAGCAGTTTTACAAAAAAATGCGGAATTTTTCCAGTAATTCCCAGATGTATTAGAAATTGGAAACGCAAACGGCAGGGTAAGACTATTACGACAGGACCGATATCAGCGAAGCAATTTAACCATTCTTTTTTAACAATCGTTAGCCTTAAGCAGAAGCATCATTTCTTCGAGGAAATTCGCGTACTTAAGGACAGCGATCCACTGCCACCAAATAGTTGTTTGAAAGGATTAAGTTCCTTCGTAGATTCAACATTAGGCTTTGATTTGCTGCGTGTTGGTGGCCGACTTAAGAATTCAGATTTGCCCTACACCGTTAACTGTTCACTTTTATTTCCGAAAGAAAGTCCACTTGTCGAGTCGTACTTCTATCTACATCATCAAAATTTTCATGCAGGCGCACAAGCGCTATTAAAAATAGTTCGACAACGTTTTTGCATAATAAATGGACGAGGTTATGCACGAAAGATCGTGAAAAAAGTATTGATTGCTTCAGATATCGTCCAAAGGTGCTTCAGCAAATAATGGCAGAGGAGTTTCTGAATGTTTTCCATTTACACACTGTGGTGCTGATTTTTGCGGCCCATTTGATACAACGTACAAGATTCGTGGAAAAAGACCTTACAAGTCCTACATTGCGGTATTTGTTTGTTTGGGTACACGTGCTGTTCATTTAGAGGTGGTTTCTGGCTTAACAGCGGGAGGCATTCTTGGCGCCTTGAAACGATTTATGGTCGTCGAGTTCTCTGCCAGCATCTTTATGCGACAACGCAACAAACTTCGTAGGAGCAAGAAGACAATTAGCAGAAGACCGACAAGCGTTTTTAAAGCAGCAGGTTCAAACAAATATCGTCCATATATTCCTCTTGCAAATGGCCAGGTTCGAGTGGCCGACGTTCGAACTCAAGGAAAGGTCATCCGAAGAGCAATTGGCAAGCTGGCACCACTGCCTTTAGAAGAAAATGATTGACACATCTTCAACGACGTTTCAAGGCCAGCGGCATGAGCAGTAGAGTTAGTTATATTAGTAATTGTT
Source organism: Dioctria linearis (assembly GCA_963930735.1). NCBI lineage: Eukaryota > Metazoa > Arthropoda > Insecta > Diptera > Asilidae > Dioctria > Dioctria linearis. The sequence continues at coordinate 155,445,888 of OZ005742.1, read as the reverse complement.
ATAATTGTCCTTGGAAGGTATTCAATTTAAATTAGCTCTAAAATAAATTTGTATCCCAGAAGTAATATTACAGTCGTATATAAATTGAAAGAAAATGAAATCAGTCATTACTGAATTAATTTAATCTAAATTGTTGCAACTGTAATAAGATTATATTTAAGTACAATACTTTTAACCCAGACTGTAGCAAGTCATTCCTTATATAATGTGTCTATATAGATGGAATTTGTTTGCAGTTGTAGGTACATAGCAAAAATAATTGTGCTGAATTAACAGCTTCAAGGCAGACAGAGTTTAGATTTGATAGCCGTCGGTTGTCGATCAGAAAGTGTAAAGGAGAATTGTAGCAAGCTCTTGCCTCAGCAATACGAAAGACAAATAAAATTTATAACGTTTCGTCGGATATATATCGAGTGTTTTATGTATTGCAGCGTATCATATTTTCATCCTTCCAGTAAAATAGTTGAAAAGAAGTCGAAAATACGTGGCTAAACACCATGAAACAGAAACCTATATGGGTGTGTTGGGAGTACGTTCTCTAAACTGTTCCATATTAATACTTATAGAAAACTGACAAACATTGATTTTACATACGCTATTAGGGGGAGCCCGTTGGCGTTGCCCAGCGGTGATATAGATACCTAGATGGTTGGAGGTGGGTGTGCGTTCTCAGACAGAGCTCTCCACGTCCAGGTGTTCTCAAGCAGTTATAAAAATATAGTGAAAAAGTAAAGCTTTGTATGGCAACACCATAAAAATTCGCTCGATTTGGTCCATTTTTGCACTTGTATTTTCAATTTTCTTTCCACGTCGACGCGCTCTCAGGTAGTTTTTCAGATCTGGACAACAGCGTCATCTTTCGTGTACCAGAAAGGTTTCTTTATTAGTTTTATCTATTATTAGCTTGCTAACATTATAATCGCTTCGGAATATGATTGGGTGGGTGCCTCCTACTATAGGAAATGTTGGCATTTTCCATTCTACCCCTCTCGGAGGAGTCCTTCGTAATCAAAAAATGGGTTGAATCTTAGCAGTCTGTTTTTTCTTTACAACGGTTTATTTGTTTCTAGTTTTTTATAAGCCTTTGGAAAAGTTGTTATTTGTATGATTTTCAGGATTGCATTGCATGTTCTGCTGAATGACTCGGTGGATAAAAACCAGTCTCCCTGCCTTTAGCATTATGCCAGTTTTGAGCAAAGAGTTGTGTGGTGGCCGTAATTCGTATTAATTTTGTACCGCGTTAGCAACTCATTTTCTGTATGAACTAACAGAGTTGTTACAGTGGACCATTTCGACTCCACATCAATGTTTTCTATAGGGATTGAAGCTCGAGGCCAAACGCATCGATCCTTTGTAAGCCATGTAGGGCCATGCCACTACAAATTACATTCCAGTAGTTGACGAGTGGATATTCCACGAGATGCCACGTCAGGATGCCTTTCTTTAGTTGGGACATAGTTCCCAAAAACAGCTGCTAAAATCTCCTGTATATCTGCTACCCTGTTCTCTTCAAAAGTCTTCCAACGTCCAGGATGTTCGTGTGTCCATTTCAAAGTAATCGTGGAATCTGTCAAACAAAGACTAGCGTGTTTTGTAACTGCTTGGCCAATAATAACGCACTATTTAACTCTAAAAGTGGTACAGAATGGTGCGTTTAGTACTGATCTTACGTTTTTGTTTGTGATTGGTTTTGAATGTGAAATAGTCCATGCCAGTGAACCATTTGATTTCTAGGGCCTTTATTCCTGCATTTTCTGTCAAATCTAGTGTACCCTTTAGTTCTCTATGTTCCATAGGTAAATAAGCATGTAGCTTTTCACGGTTACTTGCTCAATTTCGCAATTTAAATCCACCTTGCTTGAGTTTTTCGATGAGTTGTCTTAGTTAGTAGTTCTTGACCTTCTTGAATATTCTCAGCTGCGGTCAATAGATCATTAATGTAAAATTCGTTTAAGGCAGACGTGATATCAATGGCCAGCGCTCTTCTTCATCGCTGACTAATTGTTGTAATGTTCGTATAGCCAAATACGTTGCTGATGACGTGTCAAAATGATAAAAAAAAGCCTAGAAAATAAACCGCCCGGATGTTGCCTCGCTAACTTTCAAAACTGAAGTAATTTTTGGCGGGTATCGAACGTGTTTATATTCGAATAAAGCGGTAAGTTTTGAAAGTTAGTTTTGCTACAGAGTAGTGGATACTGGTGGGTGTTTTAAATTTATTATTGTTGTCTGTTGAAGGGAGAGGGCAGACCTATGAGATAGGACGGGTCAGAATATTTTGCGGTGTTTTAATGGTAACTGCTCGCACTAAGTCATTATGACTCGAATGAATTTCAATGATTCTTCTTAATGGCCATTTTTCTATAAGGATTTGGTCTTTTTTTATTAGAACGAGAGTTTCAATTTTTAGATTTTCCTTTACAGCGTGCCAATTATGTCGTTGATGGAAGGTATGGAGATAAACGGTCGGCCATTGCCTCGAAAAGGTATAGGCGAGTGATTGAATGTGCTGCCATCTCTTGAGAGGATGTTGGAGAGGACTGAGCTGGTGAGGTTCACATGTGGTGAGGACATATCGACCTATTAGGAAGCATCCAGGAGGGAGGATATTCTAGTCGGTTGCAGAGGGGAAAGAGATCTGGCATTTAAACATGCCTCAGTTTGAACTAATACTGTGTATGTGAGTTTTGCATCTTTAATGGTTGTGTAGAGATGGCGCTTGGTGAATTTTGCACCAGCTTTTCATAGGCCTCCAAAGTGAGGTGCTGCAGGAGGATTGTAGTTCCAAGTTATACCTTGGTTAGCAATTTCGCTAGCTAGATCGACTTCGATTGATTTTTCTAGATTTGACTGTAATAGTCGATTGGCTCCAACGAAATTGGTGCCTCGGTCAGGATAGGCTAGTGAGCAGAGTCGTATTCGTGCAACAAAACGTTTTAGGGCGGCTGGGAAAGCTGGTGTGGACAAATCAGAGACGAGCACGATATGTATGGCCTTAGTGGCTAGGCAGACGAATAAGCAGATGTATGCTTTTGTTATCTTCGTTTATCTTAGTGTTGAAGTTTTCATGTCGAGCAGGCCTGCGTAGTCAACCGCAGTATGTTCGAAGAGCAAGGATGTGCTGACTCTAGCTGAGGGTAGAGAACTCATTAACTGAGTATTGGCCCTAGCATTGAGCGGAAAACAATCAACACATTTGTGGATGCGATGTCTAATTTTATTGCGGGCGTTTAATAACCAATAGTGATTCCTTATAGTACTTAATATTATTTGGGTGCCTGCATGTGGGGGACGTAGTCTATAAAAATATTGGTTATGTGATGGTTGTTAGCGAGTACAATAGGATGCTGTTGCTCGTAATTTAACGCATATTTTGTTAGACGAACTCCAACTCGGAGAATGTTCGCAGAGTCGAACGTGGGATTGGGGATAGAAATCAACTCTTTTTCGGAAGGGGCAGATTTGCTAGTAAATGGAAGATTTTGTTGGGGAATGTAATATTTTCGAGCATTTTGATTAGACATCTTTTTGCCATTGTTTATTAGTGTACTGATAAAAATTGCGTAGTCCGATGTAGTTTGCGTGCACTATTTATGAATTGGAGCCAGTAGCCGGTTATTCTTATCGGTTTTTGAATTGATGAATATTTGTGAAGCAAAGGAATTCGTTCATCAGTAGTAGTAGTGAGAACTTTTGATTTATTTTTATGCTCTAATTGAGTGTGCACATCTGGCATTTATTGAGCCCAGATTTGTTCAAATTGGTGTAACCAGTCTGGACCATTCCACCATACTGATGCTGTAGCTAAGTTATTTGGTGGAATTCCTCCAGATGCTAGGTCAGCTGGATTGTTTTTCGACGGGACGAGCTTCCATATGGCTAGTGGAATGTTTTCATGTATTTCGGAGATACCGGTTAGCCACGAACATTTTCCAGGTGGATGGGTGTTCTTCTTGCCTATCTAGAACTATATTACAGTCTGTGCATTCTGTAATCTTAACTTTTTCTAGTTCTCAATGAGTGGCAACTTGTTTAAAAAGTCTGGAAAGCAGGACAGCACCACATAGTTCTAGCCAATGTAGTGAGACTGGTTTGATGGGAGCTACTTTGGTTTTCGCACTCATGATTTGTACTCTGGAGTTCTCATATGGATGTATTCTGAGATATAACACTGCTGAGTAGGCATGCTTGGAGGCATAGTAATAACCATGTAGTTCCATCTCGCGTATGTAAGGCTGGTAGCCTAGCCAAAGTGGAATCGGAATATTCTGAATAGTATGTAGTATATCTTTGAATTGCTTCCTTCTTTTAAAACTTCTGTGGGTACAGAGTCGTCCCAGTCACATTTGGAGAGCTAGACTTTCTGAATTAAAATTTTGGCTGTAATTATGCATGGAGCTAACCAGCCTAGTGGATCGAACAGATACGATTCTTCAGATAGTATAATTCGTTTCGTGTACGTGGTTTTTGGTTCGGGAGTATTGAATTTTAACGGAATCTGCTGTTCGATACCAGCGAATGCCGACAGTTTTTATTGATTCGTGTTCTCAGAATTCAAGTTTTTTTTTAACTTCCGATTCCCTAATGGAATATTTTTGAGCAAATAATTATAGCTGGTTGTCCATTTCCTTAGGTTGACTGTTCCTGGGGCTAGAGCTTTATTAAGTTCGTGTTGTAACTGCTGTGCTCCGCTTAAGCTGTGTGCTCCTGAAACTAAGTCATCAACATAGAAATCTGTCATGATGCACTTTACAGCGAAAGACTAGATACTTGATTGATTCTTTGCTAACTGCTGCAACGTTTTAAAGTTCGAGATGTGGTACTGGTATCGTACCAAAGGTGACTGTAATTAGGGCGTAGTCCTTTATTTCTTCCTTTGATGTATTGCTCCTGATTATTCTCTGGAAACATTGCTGTTTAGGTGTCATCTGAATCATTCTGTACATCTTTTCAATATCTGGGGTAAATGCAAATTTGTACAGTCGCCATTCCAATAAGGTGGCCAAAGTGTTGGCTGGATTGTAGGTTCAATCAGTAATTGTTCATTCAGTTATCTACCATTTGAGGTACGTAGTGATGCATTGAAAATAATTCGAAGCTTAGTGGTAGTGCTGTCTTTGAGCACTGCGTGATTTGGTAAGTAGTAGAACGGAGTGTTATCACATGATTCATTTTCTAGTAATAGTTGTATCGGCAAGATAGGCTTCATGTGTTCGAAATGAGCGTATTCATCGATACAAGTTTTATATAGTTTATATAATTCTGCATTATTGGATAGTATTTTCTCTAACTGCAAGAATTGTTTGACGGCCATATTTCTAGACTGTCCGAGATGTGGTGTATTACAGTCTTTGAAAGGCAGGTTTACCTCATATTTCCAAGAGGGTACTCGCTTTGTTGCTTCGTTATAGAGATCCTCGCATAATTGATTTTATGGTGATAATTTGGATCTAATGGAGCATTCTACTGGTTCCCAAAATCTTTTGAACTGGTTGTCTAAATCAGTATTTATAATGGTGTGGGTAGATAGCATGGTCGTCGTCATATTTTTGTTTCCGCTACTGCTCCTTTTAAGATTCAGGCATGTTTTGTATTTTGAGCAGTAGGTGTATTGCAAGTTCCCCTTTTTATGCCATTTGTGACAATAGCGGCGTAGATATCTGCTCCAATAAAATGTCTATTTCTCTTGGAATAGCGAATTTGGGCTGGCAGTAGTTCGGTGATCTTTTTTATTACAAGCATGTTGCTTGATATATTAAAGTTTGAATGCAGCGAATTGATTGTTACTGTGGCTTGTTTTAAGGCTGAATTAATGAGTGTCATGCCAAGTCCAATTAATTCGCGGGTGGTAGGAGATCCTTTAAGTTGTAGTCGTTTAAAGGTTTTCCCGTTCATGATTGACAGTTGAGACCCAGAGTCTATTAATGTTCGAAATACCATTGTGATTCCAGATGGTGCAGTGATATTTATTAGAGCCGTGAAAAGAAGAGCTTGAACTGGTCAATAATATGTATATTTTGCAGTACTTTGTTCCACCTTAAATTGGGAGCAAAATTCAAGATGAATATGTCATTTTTATAAAATAATTTTAATGTTTATTTATATTTCTTTTTAAATATTTTTATTTTAGAATATTGCTTTTATATTTATAACTTTACTCTATTTTATAAATATTTCTCTAAACATAGAGAAGCTTTTAAAATTAATAAAATTAATAGAAGATAATGTATTTAATTATTTTTTTTTATGAAAAGCTTCTTTTTTATTTGTATTTTTAGTACAAGCTGTTGCCTTCTGGCGTATACTTTTGATAGTGAAATCAAATCCTGAAATGAACTAAACTTTTTTTTTATTTACAAACTAAAGTGTCTTGAAATGTGAATATTTTAAAATGTGCATACAGTGGCGTGTGTCTGTGATTTAAAGCTTTCGAAAGTTTTCAAAGTGCTTTCAAATGTCAACTCAAATTCGTCACAAGGTCTTTTCATATTTGAAGTTAGAGAATTTTGAACTTGTTGCTCATCATTTCTATCAGCTGTCTAGTTAGTCAGTGCTAAGAGCACTCGCCCGGGAAGCGGAAGATCCCTGATTCAAACCCCGGACGTGGAGGTTGTTTTAACTTCTTGTATTTATGATTTGATTTAGAATCGTTAAAAATAAAAGTTCATAAAATTCTTCTGTTCTCCATCATTGAGCGATTCCAACAAGTGTAGGTTCGATTCCCGTCCGCGGGAAAAATAAATACAATTGAATTTACAATTTATTTGTGCGCTTTCATCGATACTTGTTAATGCCAGCTGAAAGCAAACGTGGCTTAGTAGGCTAGTTACAAATTAATGAATGCAAGAGGGAAAATCATCTGTCTCGTTAGCTCAGTGGTAAGGGCAGTCCCCCGGCAAGCGGGAGGTCCCGGTTTCAAACTCCGGACGAGGCGGTTGTTTTAACTTCTTGCATTTATGATTTGATTTAGAATCGTTAAAATTAAAATTTCATAAAATTCTTCTGTTCTTCATCATTGAGCGATTCTAACAAGTGTAGGTTCGATTCCCGTGCACGGGAAAAATAAATCCATTATAACACTTAAAATCTACTGAAACTTTTATTCGTATAAAATTTAAGTAAAAACAATAAAATTAAACAGCAAAAAACAAGCTAAAATTTCAAATAAATAGAATTCAAAAATAAAATCCGAAAGAAATAAAAACTCAAGAGGGAGAGCTGTTGATTGTTCTCCTTATTTCTGTAATAACAGAAATGAGGATAATTGTAGCTCACTGGAATTAAACTTCCATGTTGCAGTGCATGTGAGAACGTGTACGCAGAGTTATACTTCTTTCGCAACGTGTAGAGGCATGCAAATCGAATCATACTGCTGTTACAGCGAATGTGAAAATGTGTACGCAGAATTACACTTCTGTCGCAACTTGCTGGATCGTGCAAGCAGAATTATAATCCTGGTACACGAGTGGGGAGCTAATATAAGATTTTCCGGAAATTTGGATATTATTAGATTTATACTTCTACAACAATAGAATTAGACTTCTATAAGAGGAAAGAACAAAATTATACTTTTGCTCAAAGGATGGGAATTGAGATTCGATCTGACGGAGGATATTTTCAAATTAATTTCTGGAATTATATATGCGGCAAAATTGGATGTTTTTGGATATAAGTAGATTTACAATTCTACAGCAATATAATTAAACTTGTATATAAAGGAATAAACAACATTATACTTTCTTTCAAAGGGTAGGAAACAGATTAGGCGCTGGTGGAGGATGTTTTCAAATGAGACTCTGAAAACCGAATGGGTAATTTTGCTGCGGCTCGCCGCCTTTCTATATCCGCCATGAACAGCTATGCCCCATCTCCATATGGTGGTGTCCTGGCAATGCTTGGTTCGTTTTGTTCCACTTTTGAATGTGGCGACACCAGCTGTCAGACGACGAAATGTCACTAGATGGCATTATGTAGCGTATTCCGCTTACGCTACCCTTTGCCTTCTCCTCCTCGTTCTCTCCTTTTTTCTGATTCTCCACCTTCTGTAGAGAAACCCCCATCACTTTACCAAGGTACCTGAAAAGGGTCATAAAAGTTCAGGAAGTAGCCCTCTGCCACTTCCCCATATACCAGAAAACCTGACAAGCAGAATAACAAAACCCTTTAAAAATCTGAAAAGAAGAAAACCAAGGAAGAACGAACATATTTTCAAACGAAAAATTTCAATTCGTGCAGAACGCGCGCAAATTATAATCTTTCTTTAAGCCCTGAAAAAAAAAGAAAAACATATATCCTAAACTCCGGAAAAAAGAAAAATTCTAATTTGAGCAGAATGCGCATAAATTACAATTTTTCGAAGTAAACGTTCCCGTTAGTCAATTCATATTCCAGTGGCTATACTGCAATGCGCCTAGATGTATTATATCGTACTATACCACCGTACAATGCATTACAGCAAGCCCTTCGAAAATTCCACGAAAAACCTGTGCCCACCGCACACCTTTAGCTGTTGCCAAAGTACAGGGAAACTGATAAGCACACAACCGCACTCAGGCAGCAGTACAGATATTAGCAGTTCGTCCAAAATTTCATGGAAACGAGAGTGCTCGACTAGCGGTGGTAGCACAAGCACACATACACGAATTCTTGTCTGAAGGAATGCGCCGGCAGGTCGTATGATTCCAGTGCAATACAGAAGGAGGCTTTTTGTGCTGGGAGTAGGCAATTGGCTTTCAGTGGTGTTCAAAGGCGGTTGCGCGAAAGATTAAGGAGAGCAGTAAGGATTTTTTTTAGTAACGCACCGTGTTAAGGAAATCACTGTATTTTCTTTTTATACGAGACCTGTGAAGGAAATTATAATTATTAGTGATATTTTTTTACGTACCAACTTACCTGATGATATCGGTGGTGAGAACATTGAAGTAACGCGCAGTGTTAATTAATTCACTAGATTTTCTTCGTGTTGGACACCTATGAAGGAAAATATAATTACTAGTTAGTTTTTCGTTTGATATTGACGTACCAACTTACCTGAGGATACAGGTGATAAGGCCCTTAATGTCGAACAGAGATGTGTAATTCACGGGATTTTATATTGAGTACCTGGAAAGGAAGTTATGATTATTAACTGATTATTCGTTTTATATTCATTTACTAACTTACCTGATGATATCGGTGTTAAGGTCATTTAGTGAAAAACAGTGCTAATTAATTTACTGGATTTTCCTTATATTGGATACCTGTGAATGAAATTATAATTATTAGTGATACAAATTATTTTTGATAAATTACCTGCTGATTGCAGTGACGCGGAAACCGCATTATTTACCTGAGAATTGGATTATTAGTTATATTGGTGACAAAAAATGAATTTCGCTAAATTACCTGCTGATTGCAGAGACTCCATAACCACGTTATTTATCTCAAAAGTGGGACTTTGGTTATATAAGTGCTAAGAATTATTTTTTATAATTAAATTCTGATTGCAGCGACATAGGGACAGCGTTAGTTACCTGAAAAGTGGAGTTTATTAATATATTAGTGATAGAAATAATTTCTGATAAATTACCTGCTGATTGCAGAGACTCCATAACCACATTATCTACCCAAAAAGTAGGCATTTAGTTATATTATTAATGATAAAAATAATTTTTTGGATAAATTAGCTGCTGATTGCAAAGACTCCATAACCACATTGTCTACCTGAAAAGTGGGACTTTAGTTAAATTAGTGATAGAAATTATTTTGATAATTACCTGCTGGTTGTAGAGACATCGTAACAGCGTTATTTATTTGAAAAGGGGACTATTAGAGTATTAGTGATAGAAATTATTTTTGTTAAATTATCTGCTGATTGCAGAGACATCATTACAGCATTATTGCCTGAAAAGTGGGATATCAGTTGTATTAGTAATAAAGATTATTGTTTGTTTTGATAAAGTGCCTGCGATTGCAGAGACACCGTAACCGCATTAGTTACCTGGAAAGTGGCTTATTAGTTATATTACTGATAAAAAAATAAATTCTGTCAAATTACCTGCTGATTGCAGAGACACGATCACCACATTATTTAAATGAAAAGTGGACTGACTATACAACTAGTGATAAAAAAATATATTTTTGAAAAATTACCTGCTGATTGCAGACACGCCATTGCAGTATCGCTGACCTTAATGTGTAAAGGAAAGGTTCTCATGCTATTCACCCCATTGGGCCTTCCGATTTTGTGGCCCCAGCATTAACGTTATAAAATGTATATGTACCAGATCTGTAACAATTGAGTTAAAAAAAAAGAGGTCAATGTACCTAATGATATAAAAAAAAGGCCAATGTACCCAATGATATAAAAATTAAAAAGAGCTCAATGTACCCATACTATCAACGAAATTTCTTCTCTTACCTGGAGAAAGGCGTATCAACAGTGTTCCCGTTCAGCGAGGGATTCGTTTTGGCTACCAACGCATACCAACGCATAGCATCCAGATGTCGTATGTAGTTAAGTTCTATATTGATTTTTTTTTGTTCTTGTATTTGCATTCCTGATCACATTTGAATTCTATATATATGTTGTTTTGTTTATTATATTCATACCTATATACATTAGTTCTAGAGCACCTAGTAGGGTCTAGGTCTAGAATAAGGTTGGTAGCAAATAGCCTTCATTTAAAGCCCAATGAGATGAACTGCCTGCGACGGGAGTAATTGTTAGAGCATTAAAAGAACAAGGGCCATCACCTCGAATACATAAACGTCAAAAGAGGGGGGAAGTTTTTTTTGCTTGTTCACGCCTTCTCCTTTACATATCTTTCTTTTTTATCTTCATCATAGACGATGAACACGTCGAAACGTCTTGCTGCGTCCTGTGTCTTTTTTTTTTTGTTTTTGTTCTTTTGGTGCGGCTCTCTCGTAGAACTCTACTGCAATGAGGAGGATGATGGACCACGTGGAGGATACCTTAATGTAACACACAAACATCAAATGGAGTAAGCATATTGTTACAGCTTTGGAGGCTTAGCCAGGGTGGATGGGGGCGTCTGGGCCCAACTTGTCCCAAAGCCGGAGTCTCAACAAGAACTGAGACTCCTCTCCGTTCTCTCTCTCTCATTCAATCGTACGCCTTTCCGGCGTTGCAAATTCTCCAGGTAAAATGAAACATGTTCGGCGTTGCTGAGGTCTTCCGTTCTTCTTTTCTTACTGCATTCCATTAAAAAAATTTCTTCTTTCTAGGCTTTTATGTTCCACCAGGAAAAAGAAGCCTGTATAGATCTCCTTTTTTTTACTGTCCGTCCGTCTGTCTGGTCAGTTATTTTTCGATTATGCTCAGCTTAACAAGCATCAAGGGATGTGGGTGTCAAGGACCATCCCAAGCGGGCTGATCGCTAGCGGCATATTCGCTGTGCGGCAACCCACACTAATTCCACGGCGATTTTATAGCAAAGAGGTGTCGGATGCAGTATCTACCAATATCCATGTAAGAGTGGATATAGGCAGATCTGTCGTCTGACAAGCTCTTAGTTTTTGGTTTTCTATTTCGTCCTTTAGTCAAGCTTCTTTTGACTAAAATGCAATCAATATTAATTTTTCCTATTCAAGCTTTGGATTCAAGATTTGCTGTAAAATCTTAATTTTTGATATTTCTGGTCGCCCATTTGCGTTACAAATGGCGTCAAAACTTTCGTTTCCTTTCCGGCGTTTAGTCAAGCTTAACTGGATTGAAGTGCAAATACGATTTCAGGGATCATTTCTTATTTGCATTGTCATTATTAGACGTTTTTTTCGTTATGTCAGGCCTCAGTATTTTAAACTGACTCAAGCGCTTTCGTTTACTTCAAATTGGTTTGCCGGCGAAACTCATGCTACTTTTGTTGGCAACAGTGCGTGACCGGACGTGGTTTGCTTGGCCGGATACAAGGTGCTGAGTCTATGAAAAGCTCTTCTTGCCTCTGTAAAGTGCGTTACTTTCGTGATAGCTCCTTTTTGGCTCTCGTTAAGCTCGGCCTTTGTATCGCGCATGGGTCATTCGGCCATGGTTCCCGCTGGATATTTGGTAGCGAACTACCTTCGGTCCAGTCAAAATTAATTTCATCCTTAAATGTAACAGTAATTGCTCCTCTCCTCGCAAGCAAGCGAGTCTTGTGCGCGAGTCGTGCTTCCTTTGAAGCCGAGCATCGGCCCGCGGACACCGGGGTGATGACCACTTGGCATTTTATCTCCTATCTAAACTTTCGAAACTTTCCAGTTTCTAGCATTGAAGTGTTCTTCACTTCACTGGTATATACCCGGGCTTTAGGCTTGCGGGCACCACTGGGAAGCGAAGCTTCGGTTCACGGCCACTGAAAAGCCGAACACTCGATGTAGGCAGGTCTAAAGGCTCACACGTCTGTTTCAACCCAACAAGTTGATGAACGACGTTCATATATCTTGATCATGTCCTTGTTGGTTTGAGGCAGCCTGGCGGTTCGGATGATTCTGATTTCTAACTCTTCGCACTTGCGTGGCACTCCGCTCCCATGACTCCGTTTAAACCTGCTGCGATCACTCTGACGGGAGGATGGCTGTTGAGCATCCTCTAGATTGGTATCCGACTTGGAGTGATCGATGCAATGCCGGGACGGTGACCTTGGAGCGGAGTCCCACACGAGGTGAAGGTCTCCTGTTTTTATTTTGTTTTTTTTTAGTCCCCATGAACCTTCCCTAGTTAAAGTGATGAGGGGCTCATTCTATCAATGGTTGATGAACATTGTATGCGACGCATACTGATTTGAATGTAATTTTCGTTCACTTCTACTGGTTCCAGGAAGAAGCTCGTATGATCGTTTATGTTGGATTGTGTATCGCTACCAAGTTATCTTGGTTATCGATATCGATTTTTATATATATATATCGTTATTTATCACCGCTACGACTTTTCTCCTGAGTACCAGCACCCACTTAATCACCGAGCTCTCACCTTACCTTGATGTGTTGACTTCAGTCTCTTGCCAAGTTGACGAACGATGTTCATCCCTCCTGATTTTATCCTTGGTTAAGAGAGTACTTGTCACGATCATGCATTGTAAGACGGCAACTTTAAGTTCCGTTCTTCGACATTGCAGTAAAACCCTTCCTACTTAGATAAATGCTCAGTTGCTTGGTGCAAGTACAAGCTTAGTGTGCGCGGTTCAGCATACCCCTCTTAGAAGTTTTGCTTCGGTTTGTTACGCGCTTATATTCAGACAGCCGCCTAGTTCATGACCATTTGCTAACAAACATCGATTAACGTTTGATAGAGTTTTTTTTCTCTTATTACTTAAATTGAGATTGACCGAAGGTTCAGCGAAAAAGAGTGTTCTATGTCGAAACCTTGGAGAGGGGTGGGCGGGGAGAGAGAGAGAGACATAAAGAGGGAGATAGAAGGAGATACATTTTTTTGTTTTTTTAAGCCTATTTATGTGTTTTTTTTCTTGTTGTGTGGAACGAGTGTGTCTGATGCGCTGGTCCGCCATGCCGTCGCCTTCATGAAGGGAAAATATCAACGCTTCATTTTATTATTGACGCTATATATTTGTTTTTCAAGTTTTATTCATTGACTTAATCTTAACTATTAGTAGAGTGACACACTGGAGTGTTATTAATTATTCTAACGTACACAATTCTTGTTACCAATATCACCGTAAATTTTTTTTTGCGTTTATTTTCAAAATTTATTTATATTGTTATCGTGATAATTGTCCAAGTCCAGGTGAACCATTTCGATGCAACCCAAGTAGTGCGTGTATTGAGCGAGATTTTTTTTTTGTCTATGTATTGTGAATATAAATTTTTTGTTTTTTCTTCTTCGACACTGCTAGTAATCCAATGATCAAGATAAGTAGAACCAACCTTGTGTTCTTTACGAGCTATAGAATCACTGTCGTGACGCAGAAATTGTTTACTCGAATTTCGCGGCGAAAACTTTATTCTCGGTAGCCCTAAGAAGGCATCCGGCATGCTTCACTTGCGAACTACGGGTTATCACAAGCCCTGCTTCTACTTCCTCAGTGGTGGGTGATAGTTTTTTTTTCTATTTTGTTACTAACCCCTTCAGGGTTAGCCTTCATCAGAGGAATTTTACTTTCGTGTCCTTTCTTTATTTCCTTCCTATTGGTGTTTTTCGAGCAGCAGTCTGAGTGGGCGAAGTCTCAGCGGAATATAGTCTTATAGTATATTATCTCTAAACTACCCAGTGTAGATGGTCTTCGTTTTTGTTACTAACCCCTTCTGGGTTCTGGGTTCATCTGACGGAATTCACTTTCCTGTCCCTTCTTCAATTTCCTTAGAACTTGGACCTGCTTGCAGCACCCGGCGGGATTTCCGTCGTCCTGAGTGAGTTGATAGATGAATTCTATCTGTTTGCGAAGCGATTTCCTCGCCTGGGACTGGCGTATTTCCGGGGTGCTGTGACCGGATTCAGTAGAACACAGAACGATAAGGAGTGCCGTTTTACCGACTAGTTCGTAGATTCGAGCCTAACATTCGCATACCCAGTTAATCGTTCGCTGCACCAATTCCGGGCCAGCTCATTGGCCGAGGCGACTTGGTAGACGACGTCTATCTATAGATAGGTCCTCCCTCGCCTAAGGCGAACTAGTATCACGGCCGCAGTAGGGATTTTACAGGGGTTTGGCGAATGCCCGGCTTGAGACTCTGGTGGGTCGTCCCCACGTGTGGCGCGATGTGGTTGAACCTATTTTTCTTTTAGTACATATGCTGGCCTATGCCTCGTGTCAGAGGCCGGCTTGAGACTCTTATTTCCGCGGGTGGTCCCCACTCTGTAGCATATTCCCCTTACGCTACCGTTTTCCTTCTCCTCCTCCTTTTTCTCTTTTTGTTCGGCTCCTCTACCTTCTGTAGAGAAACCCCCGTCACTTTACCAAAGTACCTGAAAAAGGGCATAAAAGTTCAGGAAGTAGCTCTCTGCTACTTCCCCATATACCAGAAAACCTGAGAAGCAGAAAAAAAACCCTTTAAATATCTGAAAAGAAGAAAGGCAAGGAAAAAAGAACATATTTTCATATTTTCCGGAAGAAAGAAAAATTCTAATTTGAGCAGAATGCGCACAAATTACAATTTATCGAAGTAAACGTTCCCGTTAATCACCGGATATTCCAGTGGTTAAACTGTAATGCACCTAACTGTATTACATCGTACGATACCACCATACAATGCATTACAGCAAGCCCTTCGAAAATTCCACGAAAAATCTCTGCTAACCGCACACATTTAGCTGCTGCCAAAGTACAGGGAAGCTGACAAACACACAACCGCACTGAGGCAGCAGTGCAGATATTAGCAGTTCATCCAAAATTTCATGAAAACGAGAATGCTCGCCTAGCGCTGGTTGCACAAGCACACATACACGAATTCTTGTCTTGAAGAATGCGGTGGCAGGTCGTATGATTCCAGTGCGATACAGGAGGAGAATTTTTGTGCGGGGACCACTGCCTTATAACAATGGACTGAGCGTATTGTCACTTTCCCATAGGAAAGCATGGCACAAGTTTTATAGTTCTCTCTTTCGCCCTATGGCAGATTTGGAGCTACCAACAGAAAATATTGCATTCTGGAACGTTTGTTTATGCCATTTGATGTTTTTTGTTGGCTACAGTTGCAATCACCTCAGAAGGAATAAGGTAAAGATAGTGTTTACCATGCTCCGTCTCTCTTGCCCATAAGCAGGATTCAGTTAAGAATAACTTTTGAAAATTTTAGTCGGAATGAGTTTAATTCCTTATAAGCGATTAAAATATCACTGCGGCACAAGAAAATATATTTCTTTAATTTCATTCGATTTTCGGATGTAATATTTCATCTGATTAGTTGAGTTTTACATGTTTTTTATGTAATCATTTTAAAGGGTGCTCTAACGGTGATAAACAGAAACACAATATTTTTTGTGCCACATGAAATAGCAAATCGCTCAGTCCATTGTTATAAGTCAGTGGCGGGGACTAGCAAGTTGGGTTTCAGTGGTGTTCAAAGGTGGTTGCGCGAAAGATTAAGTAGAGCAGTAAAGAATTCCGGTCGGGTAGAACATTTTTTTTAGTAACGCACCATGTTAAGGAAATCACTGTATTTTCTTATTCGAGACCTGTGAAGGAAATTATAATTATTAGTGAGTTTTCAGTTCGAATTTTTTTTTATGTACCAACTTATCTGATGATATCGGTGATGAGAACATTGTAGTAACGCGAAGTGTTAATTAATTCACTGGATTTTCTTCGTATTGGATACCTACGAAGGAAGTTATAATTACTAGTGAGTTTTTCGTTTGATATTGACGTACCAACTTACCTGATGATACAGGTGATAAGGCCCTTAGTGACGTACAGTGATGTGTAATCCACCGAATTTTATATTGAATACCTGGAAAGGAAGTTATAGTTATTAACTGATTATTCGTTTTATATTCATTTACTAACATACCTGATGATATCGGTGTTAAGGTCATTTAGTGATAAACAGTGTTAATTAATTCACTGGATTTTCCTTATATTGGATACCTGTGATGGAAATTATAATTATTAGTGATACAAAATATTTTTGATAAATTACCTGCTGAGTGCAGTGACGCGGGAACCGCATTATTCACCTGAGAATTGGATTATTAGTTATATTAGTGATAAAATGAATTTCGCTAAATTACGTGCTGATTGCAGAGACTTCATAACCACTTTTTTTATCTGAAAAGTGGGACTTTGTTTATATAAGTGTTAAGAATTAATTTTGATAATTACCTTCTGAATGCAGAGACATCGTGACAGCGTTAGTTACCTGAAAAGTGGAGTGTATTAATATAGTAGTGATAGAAATTATTTTTGAAAAATTACCTGCTAATTGCAGAGAATCCATAAACACATTATCTACTCAAAAAGTGGGAATTTAGTTATATTAAAGATAAAAATTATTTTTTGGATAAATTACCTGCTGATTGCAGAGACTCCATAACCACATTATCTACCTCAAAAGTGGGGCTCTATTTATATTAGTGATAAGAATTATTTTGATAATTACCTGCGGATTGCAGAGACGTCGTAACAGCACTATTCACCTGAAAAGTGAAATATTAGTTATATTAGTGATAGAAATTATTTTGATAATTACCTGCTGGTTGCAGAGACATCGTAGCAGTACTATTTACCTGCAAAGTGAAATATTAGTTATAGTAGTGATAAGAATAATTTTTGATAATTACCTGCTGGTTGTAGAGACATCGTAACAGCGTTATTTATCTGAAAAGGCGACTATTAGAGTATTTTTGATAGAAATTATTTTTGTTAAATTACCTGCTGATTGCAGAGACATCAAAACAGCATTATTACCTGAAAAGTGGGATATCAGTTGTATTAGTAATAAAAATTATTGTTTGTTTTGATAAAGTGCCTGCGATTGCAGAGACCCTGTAACCGCATTAGTTACCTGGAAAGTGGGTTATTAGTTATATTAGTGATAAAAAAATAAATTTTTCTAAATTACCTGTTGATTGCAGAGACACCATCACCCCATTATTTACCTGTAAAGTGGACTATTAGTTATATAGTGATAAAAAAAAATATTTTTGAAAAATTACCTGCTGATTGCAGACACGTCATTGCAGTATCGCTGACCTTAATCTGTAAAGGAAAGGCTCTCATGCTATTCACCCCATTGGGCCTTCCGATTTTGTGGCCCCAGCATTAACGTTATAAAAAGTATATATACCAGATCTGTAACAATTAATTATAAAAAAAAGAGGTCAATGTACCCAATGATATAAAAAAAAAGTCAATGGACGCAATGATGTACAAATAAAAAAGAAGTCTTACCTGGAGAAAGGCGTAAAACGGTGCACTCTATCAACAGTGCTCCAGTTCAGCGAGGGATTCGTTTTGGCTACCAACGTATAGCATCCAGGTGTCGTATGTACTTTCATTATTGATTTTTTTGTGTTCTTGTGTTTGCATTCCTGATCACATTTGAATTCTATATATATATATTTTTTTGTTTATTATATTCATACCTACATATTTACATTAGTAGGGTCTAGCTAGTAGGGTTTACGTCTAGAATAAGGTTGGTAGCAACTAGCTTTCATTGTAAAGCCCAATGAGGTGAACTGCCTGCGACGGGAGTAATTGTTAGAGCATTAAAAGAACAAGGCTCATCAGCTCGAATACATACACGTAAAAAGAGAGGGGAAGTTTTTTTTTGTTTGTTTGTTCCCGCCTTCTCCTTTATATATCTCTCTTTTTTGTTATCTCCGTCATATACGGTGAACACGTCGAAACGTCTTGCTGCGTCCTGTGTTTTTTTTTTTGTTCTTTTGGTGCGGATCTCACCTAGAACTCTATTAAAATGTGCAGATAATCATACCCATTTTAGCGGAGGATGATGGACAACGTGGAGGATACCGTAATGTAACACACAAACACCACATGGGGCTAAGCATACAGTTACGGCTGTGGAGGCTTAGCATGGGTGGATGGGGACGTGTGGGCCAAACTTGTCCCAAAGCCGGGGTCTAAACAACATCTGAAACCCCTCTCCGTTGTCTCTCTCTCTCGCTCGATCGTTCGTCCTTCCGGCGTTGCAAACTCTCCAGGTGAAATGAAACACGTTCGGCGTTGCTGAGGTCTTCTGTTCTTCTTTTCTTACAGCATTCAATTAAATAAATCTTTTCTCTCTAGGCTTTTAGCTTCCACCAGGAAAAGGAAGCCTGTATAGATCTCCTTTTTTTTTGCTGTCCGTCCGTCTGAATGGTCAGTTATATTGTCGATTATGCACAGCTTAACAAGCATCAAGGGATGTGGGTGGCGAGGACCACCCCAAGCTGGCTGATCGATAGCGGTATATTCGCCGTGCGGCCACCCACACTAATCCCACGATTATTTTGTTGGTAAGAGCTGTCGGATGCAGTATCTACCTATACCCAGGTAAGAGTAGATATAGGCAGATCTGTCGCCTGACAAGCTCTCGTTACAATTACAGATATGTAAATAATCGGAAGAAAGTAGAATTTTGGTAAGTATATGATATTTTTATTTAACTAATTTACATATTATTAATCTATTTTTCCTTTTCTTCTAGATGAAATACTGCATACGATGCCTGTGTTCAATTAGATAAGTACATATATTGTGACATTTTGACTGGAAGGATGATACTTTGTGTTTCCTTTTTATATATTTTTAAGAAAAGCGGTTTCATCGAGGGATGTGATTTGATGGTGGGACTTCAGCGAGGGATTTTATGTATGAGGACTAAACAGTCGTGCACAAAATTTGAGCTCCTCACGTCGGCGAGCTATCAGACATTTTCAAAATATATTGAGAAAATCAAAAGTTTTGCATGGCAACATCAAGAAGATTTTGCCCGATTCAGACCCTTTTTGTAACTTTATTTACAACAGCAATGAAACCACCATGTACCAAGTTTTTGTTCTGCACCCCAACGGTTTCTCAGACAGTGCCCAAATATATAGTTAAAACCGAAATTTTTGTATGTCAACCCTACGAAAGGTTGCCCGATTATTCTCAGATTTTGTCCATTTTTGAATTTTCCTTTACAATTTTCATGAAAACTCCGTGAACAAAATTCTAGCTTTTCTCGTCGACGCGTTCTGAGGCATTTTTTTAGATCTCGACAACAGCGCCATCTCTGGTGTCCAAAACTAAACGGCCTTTCAAGCTGGAACCAACCAAACACATTCATAAAATTTCATTGAAATCGGTTAGGTGGTTTCGAAGATTAGCGTGCGCAAGCATAGTGATCCTGGAGTTTTATATATTAAGATAGGGTCTAAACTACTCTCCATACAGGAAAATAGTCTGGTAGTAATTTAAAGCTTGATTCCTTTCCTTCCCGAAGGCTACACTTACTATATACCTTACTTAACAAAATAATAAATTAGTTTTGATTAAAAAGTAACCTTACCATTTTACGCTCAATAACTCTCAGCTGAGAAATAATTGCATTTCTGTATGTGCAGCCGAAGTCTGCAGGCAGCTACTTTCGATATAATTAGCCCACGGCATGCCATCACTGCACAGCGCCGTAGGCAATGATTACTCAGCTGAGAGTTTTTGTTTGAGGAATCGTAGTCATTTAGTTTAGATACATTTCGGTTCGGAAGATAAGAAAGCAAGCTTAAGATTATCAGAGCACAATTTTTCTGGATGAATCGTAGTTTAGGCAGGGGGACCTATTCAAATCAAACTTTCGTCTGTTTTACATAAAAACACTGCAAATATTTTAGAATGCTAGGACTCCGTTGGGGCAAATCTGTTTCATATCTTGTGAAGTATTCTCGAAGGTTTTGTCCAGGTGCATCCGAATCATTCTAACATATTTTTGGACGTATATGGTCAGTCCTGCAGTTAAGGATGATAGCAAATAGTTTTGGTTATTATTTTGGTCCAACTAGAAATTGTTGTTTGTACTTTAGTTGTGATACTCTGCTTGAAGACTGCACGGCGTAGTATGCAATAATGAGTTTCCGTTGGTTTAGGTATATTGCATGCTTACATGTGACCAATTTGTACGTATTCATCTAAACAGTTTTCATGATCTGACTTTAAATGTGCCTTTTTATCAGTCCCTCCTTGTGAATATCCTAAGCGTCACAAAGCTTGACTTCGTCATTCACCCAAAACTGGCTCTTTTCCCGTCATGAATGGCAACTTGGTCTTGTATTGACCATTCGGAATACGGCAGTAAGTTTATTTAGTATATTTCTTTTGCCATCTCTGGTTTTCGTGAGTTTCAATTTTAATCTCTGAAACCTCTTCTATTTCCCAAAATTTCCGAATATGTAGGCTCAGGTCATCCACCGGATTGACAGTTACAGCGAACGTTTTCACTTGTGAAACTATGAGTGTGGGCGGTGTATTTCGCAATATTATCCACCCAATAATGGTGCTGATAGTAACATGAGCATCTAATGTTCCTTGTTTAATTCGTTCGCGAGGGGCATAATGCGTCTGCTCCGAGCAAAATATCAATAGGGCCGGGTTTCCAAAGTGTTAGCTCGCCAGCTCAAGGTCTTGAAGATATTGCCAGTTTTTGTTGACGTACGTGTTGGCTGGCAATAGATAACATGGCACTAAAAACTTGTAAAACTTTCAAAGAAAATTTCACTTTTTTCATGTTAAGTTGTCAGTACGAATATGAAGCCAGTAGCTTGTAGCGCTCATTGCGCTTCATGAAGGTGAAAAAGAGCTTCGTATTGCTTGTACCGTGTAGCTTTCGATGCAGACTGGGTCTAAGAGCTGGCACAGATTACGCATAGGTACTAAGCAAAGATTTAAAGTGAAATAAAATAGTAAGGATAAAGCTGTACCTACCACTACTACTAATAATAACATTACCCAGTTAGCCAAGCAAAAAAATTGAATGCAAGGAGTTGCTAAATCCTAAAGCTTTGGGAGATCAGGGGTTAACGTTTTCTTTTCAAATGTTATGAATCACAGTATAACTTCTGAAAAATATATCCTATTAAGATTCTTTATCTATTATTGTAAATCAAGAATCATTCCTATAGAAAACAACAACAAAAATCCAATTTTGTAACTGCAAACAAAACATAACTTGGCCGAATTAAAACGCATGGAAAGGTAGCTGGACGAAGCGATATTCTAAACTTTAACCACCTGTCATATGTATTATATTAATTTAAATATATACATATGTATGCATATCGGTATTTGCTTACAAGCGGTAATAAATATCTTCTCAAACTATTCTACTTGTCTTATTCAACAGGAAAATTTCCATTTGGGTGGAAAATAGTTCACGTTCAGCCTGTTCGCAAGAAAGTAGAGAGTAGCGATCTCTCAAATTACCACCAATTGCATTCACTTGGATTCTTTCAAAGATTTTTGATTCTATTATTAACTCCAAATAAATCCAATATCTAAAAACTAATCAACTCATCAAAGATCGTCAATATGGCTTCCGGACTGGACGCTCATATGGAGACTTGTTAACCTTTCTTACGGAATGTTTCATCCGTAGTCTTCACATTTTTGAAGAGTCTAAAATCGTTGCTGTAGATAGTTCAAATGACTTTGATAAAGTCTAGCATTCTGTCCCTTAGCCAAACTTCAAGCACATGGTGTCTCCCTGCTCTTTTATTATTGATTAAAAGTTTTTTATCCGCTGGCCAAATACCAGACGGCGCTCCATCAGAACCGCACCTTATACATGCCGGTGTGTCCCGACGTTCTTTTTTCTCTCCATCCCTCTTCTTAGTTTTAATTGGTGATCCGCTTTCCCCGACTTTCAATCCCACCCATAGTTTTGCCGGTGATACTACCCTGGATTTCACTTACTCCTTTGACATTTGTGTCATCCAGGATTGAATGATTAGATCATTTAATACCGGCGCCTAAAACCCAAAGCTGTCTCATCTCTCATAAGATCACAATTTGTTCACTCCCGTTTCTTTTGAAGGAGCACTGATTTATGATTATATATTCTTGGAATTAATATTTCCAGTAAGGTAAGCTGGACAGATCACATCACCTCTGTTGCCAAGAAGAAATGTCTTGATTTCTGAAAAGGTGTTAAAAATATTTCAGCCCATCGGACCTAGCGCTCCTCTGAAAGTCCGACATTTTCCATATCTGGGCCGTATCTGGCCGCACAGCCTTAACTTCATTTGATATTGCCCCAAAGGGAGCATTTAAGCTCATTGGCGATGTGGCAATAACTTATCATATCGACTTGTACGAACACTGCCGCAATGTCGGATGTCTTTCACTCCTTTATCGCTACATACGTGGTCAATGTTCTGATGAAATATCTTGTATGATCCCTTGTATGATGATTCCTGCAAGTAATACTCGCGTTGCAAGCCGCGCACATCTTTTAACCTTCATATTACCTTCGACCGTACAGCAAAATTCTGTGATGCATTTTTATCAAGAACTGTGCGAATGTGAAACAGTCTACCATCTTCTGTCTTTCCTCTGGCATACAATCTGCGAAATTTTAGGAGTAAAATACATCATCAACTCCGCCACTCTCCTCTTGTTCCCTAATTTCTTTCCCTTTTTCCTTCCAGCGATGCTGTGTTTTGTAACATAAGGCAACCCCTGAGGCCTGAGCGTGGCTTAAAAATATTTAAAAAAGAATTGTGGACTTAATATAATTTTTGAATTAATGCTTTAATACTTACTATTATTAATCTCAACACAAGCTCATACAAGATTGAGAAATCCAAGGATCGCCTCCATTCTGTTATCATTATTTTCTGCATTTCGAATCCATTACATCTTTCATAAGATCTATAAGTCGGTAGATGTACATTTTAATTTATAAAATTTATTTCGAGACTACTTTTTTTACTTTAATATGCAATTAATATTTCTAATATCATTATGAAACAATTAACAGACGATAGCAACCAGGCAATTACGCACTTCAAATTGTAACTTAAATGTGAGATTTAATTAAAAACCACTTTAATGAGGGAAATTACTTCCACATAAACTGAGTATGATTCCTACTGTCTAGCGCCGAAGTTCAATTGAGCTTTCGCTCTTACCGTGTTTAAATGAAATCCTCTGTGCCATAAGCAGAGTCAACAACTACTTAATAGAAAGGAGAATTTCCCCTAACTTAAAGGTGAAGCGAAATCAAAGGAAATTCCTTGGAGGAGTAGTAATTCACCATTTTGCGATGTTTTCTCCCGGTACTGGCTGGGGCTTCGTTTAGATTTCAGCTGCTTAGTTGAAGCTTTGAATCAACAGTTATCTCCATATAAGGATACATATAACTGCATATATAAAAAATCGACGAGTATTGTGTTGTGGCGCGTTGAGAAGGAAAATGTTTTTCAGTCTTGTGCGAGCATCCGGTGGAACGCATCTATTGACCGAAGCATTTAAAAGTTAACACTACACGGACTCTGGGCTGCCCCGAGTTCGGAAGGTGCAAACGTTTTCTTTTTGTTCGTTATTTTCCGATTTTATTCGATTTGTATTAAGCTGCGCTCGCTGCCGCGTTTGAATCTTTTTTTTTATCCCATTTTACGGCGGTTGATTTCCTATTTTTCGGGAACAGTACCCGGTCCATTTTCCGTTAAATACATTTTAGTATTTTATAATTATCTTTTCATTTTTAGTGATTATACCTATAGTGCGTAATCGTCAGTGCTGTCCTTAAGTGCGTGTGTCTACATATGCCCGATTTTATTTTCACATAAATTTCAATTTCTTTTTAGTGCTTACTTTTGTGTATAAAAAGAAACTGTGTTCGATTTCTATTATTTGTCTGTTCTTGTTGGTGCCAGGTTCACTTTGCCAAAAGGGTTTACGAATATCGTGTTTTATTTAAAAAGGACGAAGGACCTGAAACTTATGTACCTACCTATGACTCATAGGCTATGAGTCTGTTTGTTCTTTACATTGACTGAAAATATCTTAAAATGAGACCTTTTTTAATGAATATTACAGAGGTGTCGGAACGGAAAAAGTATTAGTTTTATAAAAAGTCAAATTACATCAGCTATTTCTCATTCCCTTGGAAAAATATGTGCATTTGCTCTTACGGCGTGCAACAGGTGATTCCAAAATGGAAATGTGGTAAATGAACAAATATTCCAAATAGTCATAATAATTGAATATTGTTCAAACCCAGTTTTTTCAGTAGATTGAAAAATTGGTACGCTTAGTATAAAATAATTTAAATTTGTTTAAAAATTATCGGTAACTCAGCGCATCATTCACCCGAAATGTTACCATAAACCTTCACATGAATCTAAATAGCTCAATGAAATGTTGCGAAAATTTAATGTTACTCAATTCTTAGCAGAAATTATAATTATTGTAGGTAAATGAGCCAAACAAATATAAATTGCGGTAATTATAAAAATTGAAATTCCAGTTTAGAATACAGGAGATAGGTTTTCGTTATAGGTATATCTTTCGTTTAAATAATAATGTTTTTATTTCTTCCTTACACTGTAATAAAGATTATGTAAAACATTTCAGGCAGACAATTTTGGTATACATAGTACCAAAAGTAGTTAGAAAAAGTTAAAGTTTTCTTTGTCTTAAAGAAGGTTTTATTTCCATTTCTGAAATTAACTGAGACCTAATTTCTCAGTTAATTTATCCATTGTTAGTATGATCATCATCGCAGGATAAAACTTGCGCACTTGTTCTAAAGGGGACCTTTCATTCCTCTTAAGGATATTCAACATGAAAATAAATGTTAAATAAAGTGAAAATGCAAAGTTTTTTATGGCAACACTAAGAACGGGTTACACGATTTAGTCCATGTTTTAACTTACATTTTCAATTTGTATGAAGACTCTGTGTACAAAACTTGAGGTACCCACGTCAACGTGTTCTCAGGCAGTTTCCAAGTATATAGTGAAAAAACAAAGTTTTGTATGGTAACATCAAGGGGTTTCCCGATTTAATTCATTATGGTAATCCTACTTCTTCGATGGATACCTTTTCTAACTTAAATATACTTTTTTTTTAACAAAAAGCCCGTGTGCAAAATTTCAGTACTCGAAATGAATTGGTTTTCGAGTAATCGTGAGGACAGACAGACAGACATAAAGAGAGACTGTAAAAATTAAAAGAACTTTATATCATGCGGGTGCCCAACCCATTGTGCTCTACTAGCGTTATTTCTGTGGCGTTAAAAACGGAAATGACAAACTTAGTATATCCTATGATTTCATCTAGGGTATAAAAATTATTTACTTGGTGAAAAACTTTTACAGGACCAAAGAATTTTGTATGATTTTTGTTTTTTTTATACAATTCAATTTTCATGTTAACAGACATTGGACCATAACTCGTAAAATATTGGAGATCATTTAAAGGGATGAAAGCTCGTCTTTGAAATAAGTGATCAAATTTCATCCTGCGGTATTCTTGAAAGATTTATGGGCATTTAACTGATTGTACTACCTGCGGAAACCGAAAAATTATCAAATTTTATAGGCGACGATTGATTCTAGATAGGGGAAACAGAGCAAAAGTGTGATCGGATGCATCCATCCACTGGCATACTTCATCCTACTGAACTACCGAACACCCTGTATATTTATTAGTGACTGCATTAGTACTTTTTCCTGATCCGCAAGGATACTAAGTTTTTTTTCCATTGTTGCAACTATGCATTGGAAAATACAACTAATACATATAAAGTACTTTTGGTTAACCAAGTCCACCTCCAGAATTTTCTTTCGGTATACTTTAAGTCGTCTGTAATTTTTGTTTTCTTTTGAAAATTCAGTCTCTGGTTTTAACAAGTGCATTGCTAGTATATAATTGTGTATGTGCAAAGTGTTATTATATTGTTCACTTTTTATAATAGAAAAATAGTGCCAAAAGTGCATTCGAAGTATGTGTTAAAAGTTTGTGAAAAGGTGAAAATATATTGTGAAAAATAATTTAAAAAAGTTTTAAAATTTAAGCATGAACTTTGAATGGAATATCATTTATGGATGAATTTTTGATTCAACACACCTTGGAATGCGGAACAAAAATACGCCATATACAAGAAATTATTTCCACAGTTGACAGGATATAAAGTTTAACTCACCTGTGCTAAAAGAAAATGTAAGTTTTTTACTATAATATATTTACATATATGTTTGTGTTAAATTTATCCTGGTGGTTGTTTACAGTAAATAATTATAAATTAGCGCATGTAATTTCTAACTATTTTCATCACTCTGATGTGTCATTTTCCCATCTTGTATCCGATATAGTTTATCTAGAGTGGCCTATTTATATATCCGCGCTGTCCACTGGGGTGAGCTTGGATCCATGTTTACACTTTTACACGAATGCAGCGATTCGTTGGTATAAATTTAATGAGTTATTACTAAACATTCAAGATATGTTCTAAGATTTGTTTTTCTTTAAAGAGTTCACAATATCGGGGTAGCGGCAATGCATAGTGAGGTTTTTTACTGATATATGTGCTCTAATAAGCATAGTTTTCAAATCACTTTTCGATACTAATCATAAGATTAACCTTAAAGTATGGACTGACATCGATACTTTTCTAGAAAATTTTCGAAAAGGATATATAGGTTAGGTAAAGAAATCTCACTCCTTAAAGCTAGTAGAACCAAAATGGCGCCAGAACAGGTTTTGGGATAGTGGTATATTTAAGGCTCATTTAAGGCTAATTTAATGCCCAAAAATAAAATTTACTGCTCCCATAGTTTTCTCAGAAATCACGGTTCTGCTAGCTTTAGAAAAAGTTAACACAACGAAACAAAAAAACTTATAAAACTTATTATTTTCGAAGTTAATAGTATATAGGAACTTAAGGCTAATTTAAGGCTGCATGTATCACGACATATAAATAATTTTAGTTAAAGATACGACAGAATTCATTCAAAGGACATGAATATTGGAGTTGATAATTTGTAATTTGTAAAATTTGTATTGCGAAGATTAGATTAGATTAGAGTCACGGAGCCACGAATCTCAAATCTTGTCATTGTTCCAACGGGTCGTTTTTGAAATAGAGCACTCGTTTTCAAAAATAAAACAAATACATCATCTTGCTATAGAGTTGCCACATTATTCTTTTCTGGCCACTACCAGCTCGTTGTGAAATTTCCAAAAATCATATGCATATGTAGTATCTACGAAGTGAAATTTTTTTCAGATTCGCTTCGGCTACCTCTTTCTTCCTTAATCATGTATTGTAGTTTTTGAGAACTCAACAATACCTAATTTGGCTGAATGCCTTAAACATAATTCCGACATTAAACGTTCCTAGAGACAGTTGTTCCTATGATGGCAATAGTTGTCGGGCAACTCAATAGATAGAAAATTTCTCCGGCCAAGCGGTAACGAGGGAGCATTTTTTACATGGCACTTCGCCGTATACCTAATATTTTTTTTCTTTTGCGATTCACACCTCATTCTTCGAAAAGTTTTCGACTTGAAACCGGGCTCACACTTGTATGTGGGATAAACTATATGCCTGGCGCTAATCGTAGAGCTGTGTGTGGGGATCTTAAAAGATATCATCCCACACGTGTGAAACAGTTCTCTCCACGAGACTGAGTCCACAACTTGGGTGTAGAACGAATTACACGCAAAGATCAGTTTCCCATGGACGGCGAAGTTCCCGCGAAAGGTGTCTAATCTGAGCTTAACCACCAACGACCCAGGGCAGAACCTGTCGAGGTGATCTTACCGGAATGAGGAAATAATGGAAAAAGCTTTGCCAGAGACAGTAAAAGTCCACTTAAACACGTCTCGGTTCAACTTAATGATCTATAAATTAAAGCAGAAATAGTTGAGGAAGCTTTGGCAGGGGTGGGAAATATCCATTTAAAACTTAACACACGTCGTATATATCACCTAGGCTATTCACTGCCTCCTCTAAGGGGAAATGTACCTCTTTCTGTCCGACTATTTCTTGAAATTGTGGGCGGGGTTAGGCGGTAACAATTTCCCTATCACTTGTTTACTTCCGTCGCGAAATACAATCGCGGATAGGCCAACTATACTTATACCCTAGGCAGATGGACAAAATCAATGATCATTCATTCATAATTGATTTTCACAAAAATCCAGTTACCCAAGGTTGTGTTGACTAAAACGAAAGTCCTGTCAACTTTTGTATGTAATTGACAGCACATTTTTAATAATTAAAATTAAAATTCAATAGTAAATCGATTGATCATTGATTTTGCCCTTCGGCTTTGAGTATATATTGTGTAGATAATTCGTCGATTCGCTGTCGGCACTTATTAACTCACGAAAACAGAAAATCCGTCGATTTGCCGTCGGCGTTTGCGAAGTTTTCTGTCTTATTTTTTTTTTGCTTATATTTCACGGAAAATTTGTAAGAGTGAATAGTAACTTAGTAAAAGTGAAGATGGAAAGGCACTTGTTAATTAGCTACTGATTCACGGACAGGCAGCTTATAGAAAATTGGGTTGCTTTACCGTCAACCTTTCGCAACTCAACTAAAGAAACTCGTCGATTTGCCGTCGGCATTCGTGAAGTTGAGCTAATAGAAAATTCTGCGATTTGCCGTCGGCGTTTGATATTGTTTCTGCCTTAGGTTTTTTTACTTATATTTCGCTAAAATTTATTCGCTTTAAGCACGATAAAACTCTTAGGGTGATACACTTAGCCCAGGTGATATATACAATAACCTTGAAACCCACGTAAATTCCTGCGATCTCTGAATACCCAGGTTTATGTGGGAAGTCAGCTGACATGAATCCTGTGGCGCGTATAAAGGGTAAAAATAACTACCGAAGCGACAAGGGAAACAATGGGCTAACCCGAAAAAGATAGATTCCGTTATCTCTCGCTAAAACAAATCACATTTCTCTACACATATTTGAAATAGCAGATTTGAATGTACTTTATCACTATGTTTATTTTGGAACAATAAATTGAAGATGACGAATTGTTAAATTGAACCGTGAGGAAAACCTATAACAAAAGCAACAAACATTTCTGGTACCTATCCGTTCTGAGAACAAAAGAGCAGTCAGTATCAACGTATTTATTCAAATTCGCAAATTAAAATTAATTATTTATTCAAATTAGATATACCACGGTGCTTATTTGCAATTAACAGATTCGGAGTAAAAATTTTGCGAGGGATCCGTAATATAAACCTGAAACAAAGCCACAATTTTTATGCTATTCTGGAAACAGAAGTGCCGCTTTTATCCGTATATTTCTATATTTAATAAAATTCCCCTACTGCAATCAATTAATTGTTCAAACGAACTATGTTAAAGTGACAATAAATAAAACAGAACTGTGTAGGGCAGATGATGCCGGTACATTTGGTTAACACGTTGACGCTCACTTTGAAATCGCTGATGGACGACAAAAACGACTTTTTGTTTTTTTTTTGTTAATTAGTTAGTTCTTGGGGAGTTCGATCAAGATATCATACTTACAGAATAAAATTAATATATTTTCCACCAAATATTCCTAAAATATTTTGGACGCCTATAGCCGTCATTTGTTTTTAATAGCTTCGATTTCACTGATATACAAAAGACGTCTATAGACGTCTTGGTAGCTGTAAAGACCATAACGATATTTGTTGAGAATAATTAAGTAAAAATGAAATAAATAATATATTTTTATAAACATAAAATTATCCATGACCTAAAACAGTTGGGCAGGCCCGACGCCTACTAGGTATGGCGGGATGGT
>OZ005742.1:155178667-155415509 GCA_963930735.1 Dioctria linearis | reverse complement strand
AAGAAAAATTTAATAATAATCTAACAAACACAAAATGTTCGAATGATGACTATAAGCACGCACAATCAGTTTGGGGCAAATTTCATTGTAAAAATTTATGGGATTATTTAGAGTTGTATCTAAAAACAGATGTGCTGCTCTTAGCAGATATATTTGAGAATTTTAGAAAGGTTTGCATTAGCATTTACTCTTTAGATCCTTGTCAGTATTATACTATTCCGGGCTTATCATGGGACGCTATGATGAAAACAACTCAAATTGATCTTGATCTCTTTACTGATATAAACATGTACAATTTTATTAAAAATGGTATAAGAGGAGGTATTACTCAATGTTCTTGCAGACATACAATTGCTAATAACAAATACATGAGCAACTTTGATGAATCAATCCCATTGCGCTATATAGCGTATTTAGATGCTAATAACTTATATGGGTGGGCCATGTCGCAATCACTTCCTCATTCAAAGTTTCAGAGGGTTGATGGCAAAGACATTAATATTCTCGATATTCCTGAAGATTCCGATATGGGATATATTTTCGAAGTAGATTTGGATTATCCAATATCAAAGCATGATGAGCATAATTCTTTACCATTTTGCCCCGAAAACAAGAAAGCACCAAATTCAAAATTTTGTAAATTGATTACAGATTTAACTTCCAAATCCCGATATGTAATTCATTATAGGAATCTACAACAATGTCTCAAGCATGGAATGAAAATCTTAAATATTGGTAGAGTGTTACAATTTAAACAATCGCCCTGGTTGAAAACTTATATTGATATTAATACTTATCACCGTACGCAAGCACAAAATGCATTTAAAAAGAATTTTTTCAAGTTGTTAAATAACGCAGTATATGGGAAAACCATGGAGAATGTTGATAAGAGAAAAGACATTAAAATTATCACAGAATGGGAAAGTCATGGTAGGCGTTTGGGAGCCCGAGCCTTAATAGCTAAGCCAAATTTTCACAGTTTATCTCAATTCACTAATGACCTGGTAGCCATTCAATTAAGTAGAGCTAAAACTTTTTACAGTAAACCTATTTACTTAGGATTTTGTATTCTTGAACTGTCTAAGTTGAAAATGTACAATTTCCATTATGAATATATGACACCAAAGTACGAAAACAATGTGATTTTGAACTATATGGATACTGATTCCTTCATATACACTATAGAAACTAAAGACTTTTATAATGACATTCTAGATGATTTAGATAATCATTTTGATACATCTGAGTATCCCCCCGAAAACCGTTACAATATACCACAGAAAAATAAAAAAGTTTTGGGTTACATGAAAGATGAAGCAAATGGAAAAATAATTAAAGAATTCATTGGTCTTAGAGCAAAAATGTACTCAATAGATATTGATGCCTCTAATGTAATAAAAAGAGCTAAAGGCATCAAAAGAACTGTTTTAGAATCCATAGATTTAAAAGATTACAGAGATTGTTTGTATAAGAAAAAATTATTATATGGTAATATGTTATTATTTAGAACTAAGGCACATAATATATATACTCAATATGTTAATAAACTAGCTCTTAGCTATTTAGATGATAAAAGATTTATTCGAGCAGATGGAGTCAATACGCTTGCTTGGGGCCATTACAAATTAGTTATAGAAGGAAATCAATAAAAAATGTTTAATTTGGTTAAAAATAAAATGTTTTATTTATTATTTACATTTTTCCCCTTATTTCTATTATCTAAAAAGCTTTTTAGCAGGTACACATTTTCCTGTGCACATTGTCCTTTGTGAATTAAACAATATGGAATATTGCTATAAAAAAATTTTAAACGTGTTAAATTTGGACACTGAAATTCATCTTCCATATTATATATGGTTAGACCTCCTCTGAATGTATCGTTTAGCCAAGAAACTTTATCACTTTGTGTTGTTTTAATAATGGAGCTACTAGAGCATATAAATGATGGTAAGGAACATAACCGTCGTACCAGTAGAAACCATGGTAATTATCATGTAACCACGCTGCTTCTTTTCTCTTTGCTTTTGTTAAATCCTTAACACTGAATGGAGGTTGAAAAACAAAGTGCTGCATTTCATTCCCACTAGTCAAAATAGCTAACTCCTTCACTATGAATTTGTTATATTGATCCTTAAATCCTTGAATATCCACTATTGCTGTCATTCTTTCCTTAAATTATTTTTTTAACCTCACTCGTCAGTGGATTATACTCAATTATTCTATCATGCAAAAGTAAGCAATATGCTGTTGTGCTTGGTGGGATATTACTACTTGTTTTGAATTGTAGTCGGATATCGACCGGTCCTGATTTAATTGACTCATTTTGATGAGAGCAATCTATAACTATAATAGGAGCGCTCTCTTTGAATTT
The DNA here is from genome assembly GCA_963930735.1 of Dioctria linearis. Lineage (NCBI taxonomy): Eukaryota > Metazoa > Arthropoda > Insecta > Diptera > Asilidae > Dioctria > Dioctria linearis. The sequence goes on along the minus strand of OZ005742.1, from coordinate 155,413,138 downwards.
TTCACGAGTAAGCAAAGGTTGAGTCTGACGACCATAATAAGACTGCGGAAACTTTGCATACATGTCATACAGTAAGGCATATCGGTTGCGATCAAATTTAATATTTAAATCATCATAAGGAAATGATTCTGAGTTCAAATGAACTTTGATGTCTGAAAGCTCGCAATGGTCAAACTTGCTTGCATCTTTAACATATCGGGGTTTTTCTAATTGCGTTGATGTTTTAATTGTCCATGTATGATCAACAGCTTCAGGTAATACAGGATATTCATACATATCCCAACTTCGAAAACTCATTTGATTGGACGCCCGTTATTAATGATTTTTAACAACGCCAGTTTCTCCTCATCAGCAACACTCACATGAGGAATGCACCATTGTAATTTAAAAATGTCTATTTTGACATCAGTTGGAGAAATGAAAGCATTATCATCACTTCTGCTTCGAATCAGAATTAGCACGTGCTTCGCATATACAACAATTTTTGTATAGTCTTCAGCAAAACGAAGATACATTTTTAAAGGAATACAAAAATTTAAAAAGCCTTTTCCTGATATTATTGGGTTATTTGGCGACCAGCACGCATTTTGTAGCGTATCGCTTTCATTACGAGTAAGAGATATGTATTTTTTTAAAGTTGATGCAAATCCTAAATTTCTGGTACGATCAATTTCTACACCATTTAATTCATAACGAATTTCTTCAAAAAGGAAAGATGTTGCATTGTTTGCTAAATTAGCTGTTGTTGATGCAGTCCCATCTGTTTTCGTTAGCGCTCCTTCTATATAAATAAAACTTTCGTGGGGTAATATGTATAAGTCTTGATGTTGCACAGAAATTCGAACTTCGTCACTATTTTTAAACGAGGTTAAGAAAGGAGAATAGCTATGATACTCATATTTTGTAATACTATTATCATAGCTTACACCTCGAGTAATATCAAGTATTTCGCTCATTTTGTTAACTTAAAACCAAGAGATCTTAAAAACTGTTGATTAGCTGCTGTTAACTTTGTCCTTAACTGTAGCGCAGGCGTTGGTTGACTAGTTGATCTAATACTTTTATACTCGCTTTTATTCTCATGAATTCTGTTATATATTAGCATATTGAAGCTTCAAATGTAATCTTATAGTAATCGTTTCTCCTCTAAAATTTATAAGGTCACCGTCCTGATCGACTAGTTTCAGCGTAAGTGAACTTATTTTCTTAACGGTCACAGGTAAATAAATAACATTTCTCGGAACTTCAACTATTTTATATCCTGGCCCCACTTTAGGAGAAAACTCATGTAAAGTGTGCACTTGTGTGTTATTTTTGAATGAGCCAGCTATTAAATTACAATCGACACGTATCACATTAACTTTAATTATATTAATCGGTAAGTCAGATTCATGCACAATATTAGAACTCAATTCTCGTTTACTAAATCCTAATAATGACCCAAGAGAATTTAATTTGTTGAAAAACACTTTTTCAGTACTTATGACTTCACTTTTCAAAGTATTATTATTAGCTTTTATAGTTACTTTTGGTTTAGATTTGGTTTTGTTTAACTCATTTTTTATGAGTTGTGCAATATCATCAATTTCATATGATCCCTCTGGTATTTTAATTTTTTCATTTCCTACATGAAATAAGTTATTTTTACTATCAACGTTAGGTATTGAATTACATGTTTGGAAATCAATGAGTCCACATATATAGTCTGCAGTCAAATCTAGTGGTGGAAAATATTCCGCTGTGAGCACAGACGAGTTTCCAGTTAAGGTTAGTGTTAATGACATGTTAGTTCTAAGTGAAATGACATTTTATTAAATGCAACAATTTATTTTATACTTCTTATTAACAATTCAGAAATCTTCTTACTAAACTTTATTTTATTTAACAAGTTTGCAACGACTGTATAAAAATTCCAAACACAAATGCCCACAATTAACTGTTTCATAATTTTGATAAGCTTAATGATTGTATACAATATTTTTCCCTAAATACTGTAGGACTTCTTTTGGTGGCTGCAAATTTCCAAAACTATCAAAGTACTCAATTTCTGAGCCATCTTTATAATACGCTACCCAATGACTGCCAGAACCTGTAGTAGAGTCTAAATTAATAATTCCACATTCACACTTTTTTGTTTTCTTAGGAAGATTATCTCGCATAAAGAAATTTGGAATATGATTTGTATATTTGTGTAAATCGAGTTCATTTAATGGTCGTTTGGGTAGCGTTTTCAGTAGTTTTTTGAGGGTTGATTTAAAAAAAGTCCAAGGCCTTTTCTATAAGGCTTCAAAAATAGACCGCTCCCCTTCTTTCCCAAAGCAATAGCTTCCATCGTTTCATTATGTCGATTGGATTCTTTAAGCTGTTGCTTAGCACTTGCGGCATCATTAGCTACCTTTGCAATACCAGATGCAGGTGCTGAGAGTCCAGCAAAAATAGGGATGAGAGGTAAAATTCCTCCACCTTTTGGTATAGGAATTACTCGGGGTGTTCTTACATACTTCTTTTTTCTCTTTAATACATCTTTAGTAGCAGCAAGCGCAAGGGTTATGGCTTCATTCAGTGAATCTGGTTTTTTCGCTTTTAAAATATTTCGTGCTTCACGAACTCCTGTTTGAAATGCTAACCTTGCTTTCTTCTTCATAGGACTAGCTTTACTTCTCTTTAGCCCCATTCCGAATTTCACTTTTGTTTTCATCGCGTTTGTCACAAGCCAGGCATTAACTCGTTCTCCAAGCGCTGCGTCTCTAGATTTTACACGCTGTCAAGCTTTTTCGGTTAATATTCGATCAGCTATATGACGATCATCAATATTTTTGAATTTGGAATATGCGATGTCGTGCTCTTTACAGGCTGCGCCAAGAGAATTGATTCCAGGGTCACCTCTAGCTATTCTTTCCTGCAATTTGGTACCAGGGCCGCAATACTGATATCCAGGTAGATGAAGTTCAAAAGGTAAATTGCTAATAGCAGTGTTTAGCAGACCACTTCCTTTTCGACTTTTGCGTTGTCGGTAAAAAATTCGAGATTTTTTATGTTCTATCATTCAAACGGAAAAATTCTCTTAACAGACGTCCTTACAGCAGCATATTCTGATTAAGACTGATATAAAAGAAAGAGTTTCCTTAATGAATAGGTTAGTTCTCATGATGAAGTTCATCAAGCAGAAGGAGTCACTGTCAATCAAAAACCTAGACATAAAATCTGAAAACTTGAAGAAAAGGCATAGTCCGCTTTTATCAGATAATATAAGAGCCATAGTTGTTGGACCTTCTAACTGTGGTAAAACAAATCTCATGATTGCTCTGATTGAACATCCGAATGGTCTAAAATTTGGAAATATTTACATTTATTCAAAATCAGTATACCAACCGAAATATATTACGTCCTATAACTGGGCTAGGCTACCATACATTTTCAGATAATTGCAACGTTATTTCGCCAGAAGAAGCCAAACCTAATTCAATTTTTATATTTGATGATGTAGCATGTGGAAAACAGAACAATATACGCTCGTATTTTTGTATGGGTCGACACAATAATATCGATTGCTTTTATCTATGTCAGACTTATACTCATATCCCAAAGCATTTAATACGAGATAATGCGAATCTGATTATTTTATTTAAACAAGATGAAATGAATCTTAGACATGTTTATAATGATCATGTAAGCACTGACATGACATTTGATAATTTTCGCATTATTTGTGGTGAATGTTGGAAAGATAAATACGGATTTGTAGTTATAGATAAGGATAGCACCCTAGACAGGGGGCACTTTCGTAAAGGATTTGACACATATATCGCTCTTTAAATATCTTCTAGATCCAGTTCATATATCAGTTAAAGCAGGTAACAGACCAGTTCGAAGCTGTTCAAAGCAGTTCATAGACTAGTTCAAAAATCAGTTCGTAGACCACTTCAAAGCAGTTCAGTTGAAAGTAAGATGGGGAAAAATGCAAAGTCTCATGTCAATAGGAAGGAATTGACCACAGATATTATAAAAGTTAGAAATGCTATAAAAAAGAAATTCCGAGCCTTGAGAACTGGGCGAGTGGAGACTGAAGCTCATCTTGAGGAAACGTTTAAACCTATAACAAAGCCCCTCCAAGAGTTCATGACTAAAGTAAAGCATGATCCAAAGGATGAAATTAAAGTTGAATACAAAGATGATTATTACGATGACATGAAATTAACTCCTCAAATTAAATTTCCTAAAATTTACCCGACAAGCACACCAACAAAACATACAGACTCATTTATGTCTGAAGATGAGTTTGCAACACCTACTCATTCAAGAACTCTGATAGAGAAAGCAGATTCTATACATAATCTATCAAGCGGATTAGTTGATCGGTATTTTAAGTTATATATGGAAAAAAGTGCAAAAATTGACTATACTTATGGAATTTATTTGTATAATGATGAATGGAAAATTGGCAATTCAAAGATATTAATCCAAGAAGGTGATTTCATTATTAAAGGGAAACCGTATAAATTAACGTTAGGCTTATGTGAACTACTCTTTATGAAAGAACCCATCAAAAGTTTATATGATAATGTAGACTTAAATAACTATCAAGCAATTCTAAAAGATACTAATGCCTATAAACGTGGATATCTTGAGGATGGACAAATAAAAGGTAGTAAAGCGCTTAAGTATAAAGAAATTGTAAGCAAACTAATAAATCATGAAGGGAAAGGTTTAATGCATATACCTAAAAGTAATATTGATTATGTTTATTGGGATGACCCTAATGAGCTAGTGGACAGACTTCGACTTTTAATAGCATCACAACATGCTGGGCATAATAATCACAACAATGAAATCATGTCAATTATAGAAGAACTGAGAGAAGCTTATATCATAGTATAATTAGTGAATTTTTTCCTGTTTTTCTTTAATACAATAATGAGTGTTGATAAGTTTGGTCGTTTTTCTAAGCAAGGAAAACTGGGGCGTCCTGGTGAACGAGGTCCGAGAGGTCCACCTGGTGAGCGTGGTCCTGCTGGAGACCGAGGAATTCAGGGTTCGCCAAAGGACGATGAGGATGCAGTAACTAAAATATATGTTGATAATTTAGTTGATAAAAGTATGCATTCAAATAGTTCGAAATAGTTCAGTTAGTCAACAACAATCTAACGGAGAAAGTCGATAAAGTCAATAAAGATCTAGAGAGAGAATTAAAGAGTGTATATAATATAATACAGACAGCGGGTGAAAAATATAAAACAGAAAGTCAATTGTATACAAATGAAACAATTAATGCATTGGATGATAAGTTGCTGAGTTACATTGATTTTCAATTCAAAGAAATTAACAGTAGGTTGCAGTCACTAATAAATGTGGAATCATTAATAATTAAGGAGCCGGAGAAAGAAAATACGCTATAATGAATAAAATTCATCTTGTTAATGAGTTACATAAACCTGCTCGAAAGAATTTCCAAAGGAGGCGTGTAATCGTAAAAGGTTTCGATGATCAATGGCAAGCTGATTTAGTCGAAATGGGTGCCTATTACAAAGTAAATACCGGGTACAAATTTTTACTGACGGTTGTTGATATATTTTCTTAATATGCTTGGAGTATTCCAATAAAAAGGAAAACTGGAAATGACGTTACCGAAGCGATGAAATCCATATTAAAAAAAGGTCGAATCCCAAAAAATTTAGAAACCGATGACAGTTATTTCCAAAATTTAATGAAAGCATTTCAAATTAATCATTTTTCAACATACAGTCCATTAAAAGCTTCTATAGTGGAGCGTTTTAATAGAACATTGAAAAATATGATGTGGAAAGAGTTTAGTCTGCGTGGATCCTATCGATGGGTCGATATCATCAAGAAGCTAGTGCTAAAATACAATAGAACTAAGCATCGAACAATAAAAATGAGACCATGTGACGTATCAAGGCATATGGAGAAAAAGTTACTTTCAACAGTATATAGCAAATTAAAGGAATTTCGCATACCTAAATTCCAAGTTGGCGATTTTGTTCGCATAAGTAAATATAAGCACGTTTTTGAAAAGGGCTATACACCAAACTGGACTACTGAAATCTTCACAATTTCTAAAATCCAAATAACGAATCCTGTCACATACCTCTTAGAGGACCACCAAGATAAAGCAATAAAAGGCAGCTTTTATGAAATGGAGCTTCAGAAGGCAAAATATTCAGATCTTTACCTCGTAGAAAAAGTCTTAAAGAAAACAGGAGATAAATCTTATGTAAAATGGCTAGGGTTTTCATCAAAACACAATTCTTGGATTAATACAAAAGATATATTGTAAATAAGATTTTCAAATACATATTATTTTTACGAAGAGTGCTTGTTTTAAACATCTTCTGACATCATAATACTATCATGTATCCGCTACATCTGTTGGATCATCTATTGACTAAGGACAGCTTACGTCGTGTTCACAAAATTTAGACTTCACTTTCTCCATATTTTTATATAATTTTAAAATGTTGTGATGTTCTTTAATTCTCGATTTATGATCCTCAAGCAAAATTTTATCATATTCTCTTAAAAACTTCTCAATGTTCATCTTACTGTTTAAGAAATAGCCATTTCATATGTTTGCTTCATCCCCCTTAAATTGACTAGTTCTACATCGCTTTTATAATTATCATCAATTTTCTTCACAATCTCCACTTCACCGTTACTTAGAATTCTCTCTGTTTCAAACTCATGATATTCATAACACGAAATCTTCAATGAGCGTGCTACATAGTCACTATCATAAGTGCAACGAATAGGAAGCGTAGTTTCATCATCAAATTCAAGTTTGAAGTGTCTATAAAAAATGTATTTGCTCTCAATAATTCCAGCAATTTCCATTTCTTTTTTTATCAAATCTTGCCTAAAACCTTCAATAGCCTCTTCCACAGGCACAAATTTTCTTGTATTATCATTTCTAATTATCCTTGATGTAGTAGTGGTAATAAGTTCATCATCGCGTTCTTGTGAAGTAGAGTTTTCTTCCTCGTGATGATCACTAACATTACTATAAGTCATCAGGCGGAAAGTTAAACCGATTTGCACAGTGTCATTATTGGTAGACTCAGAGCAAAATTCAAATTACTAGTATTTTTATCTATAAGGTTTACACTTAACGGTATAGGTTGACTATTACTATATAGTAAGAATAGCGGTAGGATCAAAATATTGATGTAGCACCCTTTCATTTTCTCTCCTTGCTATTTTGTTTTTTTTAATGTTAGTATGTTACTCTACTCAAAAGAACTGAGTGATTCTTTAGTCTTTCCTTGAATTTATACCATCCCCTCCTAGTTTTTCTATTTTTATTTTCATAGGATGATTCCATTTCCAATCATTCTCATCACCAAAAGGACAGTTCGGTGGAAAATGATTTGTCGCCTTATACCTAACTGTTCCATCCTGAGCTTCACCAACTAAGACAATTTCACCTCCTGAAATTTAAGTACCGCTAATTAATTATTTCACCCTATTTGATATAGCTCTTACCAAAAAGTTCTAATCTAACATGCTGCCAAGGAGTAAAGTTGAAGGGAAAATTTAGTATGGGTGGTATGGACTCACCACTTCTCAATTGAAATACGAGACTTCTGGTACCATCTTCGGGTGTCATATATAATTCGAGAAGCTTATTGGGTTGAGGATTGATATGTACAATTCTAAAATACAGCCAACCGGCTTCACATGTACAGTACTTGGATCTCCCCTTCACTGTCTCTGACCAAAACATCTTCTGAACGTACGTGATATACTGAGCACTGTTGATTATAAACCAAAGTATTTTATAATATCAATTCAAAACACTCAACAAAAGGCAATTGTGAGGATTTCTGACCTGTAATCTGCAGAAGCCTGAGCTATTCTTATCTAAATTTTTAAGAATCAAGCATATTTTGTTTAGTGTCTAATAGCAATAGAATTTTTTGGGTGGTTTTGATAAATACTTTTCTGGATCAGTCGGCTAGGCACCTAAATTAGATAGTTAAATGCTGGTTGATGAAGTGAAGTATTTTTTAGTTTTCGGGTATTAAAATGAAATTAAAAATTCAGAACATTTTTTTTTTTTGTATACGGATATAAAATACAAGAATTATGTTATGTTAAAAGCAATCTTTATTTAAAAAAAAAAAAAAAAAAAAAAAAAAAAAAAAAAAAAAAAAAAAAAAAAAAAAATCAATTAAAGTAGGATCCACCATTCGAAAATGTCACATTGTACGCCATTCCAATTAATCCTCCATAGGTAATGTAAAACTCTCCTGTGTTGAGTTTTTCCACGGTTCGTTCAGAGATTTTGGTGAACCTCGCTGGCAAGAACATCTGGTAACCTTCCAAATCAAGATGAACTCTTTCTCCGAACTTCGTTTGCAATTTTTTGCAGTGTAGAATTTTATAGGCCTGACATATTTCCATGTTTTTAATGGCCAGCAAAGGTTTAAAGTTTAGTGAGTTTAGTTCCTCTAAGATTTGGAAGTCTTCCTCTATTGAGTTTTCCTGGGGACTGCTTACCGCTGTACAAGACATTATGTTATAATTTTAAAAGATGTTCTCTAAGTGAATACTGGGAGCGTACTGACAAATAACTCAACAATTAGGATTCAATTTATAGTCTCAGAGACAGCAATATCCTGAACAACGTCAACAGGGTATCAATTCTTATCAATAAGAAAGCTTCAATATGCCGAAAATATTCTTATAGCCGAAATCTCAATATATCTCTGAGGTGATATTTTTCATCGCCAGTGCTTCCGTACTTTGGTTTTCATGTATTCATAATGGAAATTCTAAATTTTCAACTTAGACAGTTCAAGAATACAAAATCCTAAGTAAATAGGTTTTATTGTAAAAAGTTTTTAGCTCTACTTAATTGAATTTCATTTACCCAGAACACAAAATATCTCTGAGCTGATATTTTTTTCATCGCCTCATTCATTGACCCCAACATCCATCATATACCCCTAAAATCACATTACATAATCTTGTACTAGCAATTTTTTATCACCACTCGCAAAATCACATTACATAATCTTATACTAGCAATTCTTTATCACCACTCGCAACAAGAAAGCGTCAATATACCGAAAATATTCGGTTCAACTCTTATCAACAAGAAAGCGTTAATATGCCGAAAATATTTTTAGAAATTATCTCTGGGTGACATCCTGGGTGCTCTCAACAATTCTACCATACAAATTTCAGACAAATGTGCATTTTGCACCTCAGCAATTTTTTGTGTGCTCTCAACAATTCTTCCATACAAATTTCAGACAAATGTGCATTTTGCACCTCAGCAATTTTTTGGGTGCTCTCAACAATTCTTCCATACAAATTTCAGACAAATGTGCATTTTGCACCTCAACGTTTTTTTTATATGGACATTTTTGCACATTTTTGCACTGGTCCAGAACCCCCATATTACCACTACTAAAGCTCACTACGACCACGACATTTCATTGGATAAACTGCTACGTCAGTTTTGGGAAACTGAAGAAGTTAATCCAAGAAGAAAGCTGTCTAAAGCAGATCAAGAGTGTTTTATAAAAAAGCGCATGTTCGTAACTCACACGGCCGTTACGACGTTCGTCTGCTTTTTACCGCAGAAAACCCTAGTCTAGGCGACTCTCATGGTATGGCAGTACGTAGGTTCTACAGCCTAGAACGGCAATTAGAACGAAATCCTAAACTCTATCAGGAATACAAAGCATGTATTAATGAATACAAGACACTTGGTCACACGACAGTGGCTAATAAGATAGTAAGCAATGAACATAGCTACTATCTTCCTCACCATGCTGTTATCAAAGATAGCACCACCACAAAGGTTCGCGTCGTCTTTGATGCTTCGGCAAAAACGACTAATGGAAAAAGTCTAAACGAACAGCTACATACTGGTCCGGTACTGCAGTCTGAACTCTTGTCCATCATTCTCAGATGGCGAAAGTATAAATTCGCTATGTCGGCTGACATAGAAAAAAGTATAGAATGATAAAGGTTCAAGCTCCAGATCAAAACTATCAAACAATTGTTTGGAGAGATAATCACAACGAGCCCATTCCAGATTGCACATTAACCACCGCAACCTTTGGCACTACGCCAGCCCCAAATTTCGCAATCAAAACACTCAATCAGCTAGCCTTACATGAAGCCGAAAAATTTCCTGAAGCTGCAAGAATAATGTTGCGAGACTTCTATTTTGATGACCTTCTTACAGACAAGACACAATGGAGGAAGCTTTCAAAAACTTCTAGAGAAGTTCAACTTCCTTTGCGACTAGCGATGAGCCTGTAAAAACTTTATGCTTTCATTGGTATCCAGGATCTGATTGCTTTACACTCCAATACAGAAAGAGACTAGATTGGCTCTCTACAAAGCGTTCTGTTCTCTCAGAAATCGCAACGCTTTTCCATCCACTTGGCTGAATCTCTCCAAATGTAATTAGTGCTAAAAACTTGATGCAGGCTTTATGGCTTTCAGGATGTTCATTTGATGAACCAATACCGGCATCTCTTGACGAGCAATGGCGCGCATTCAAAACAGAATTACATTATATTAGTAACATTAAGATACCGCGTTGGTTACATACCACAAGCAACTTATCCACCTGTTAAATACATGGTTTTTTCGATGCTGTCTATATTAGAGTTAATGAAGAAGGAATAGTTCAAGTTAAGTTACTTATGGCAAAGTCAAATGTGGCGCCCGTTAAATCCGTTTCGCTTCCACGTCATAAATCGCTTCAAAGTAGATCTACAATTTGAACAAGTTCCTACATTTGCTAGGACAGATTCTTCTATTGTATTAGGTTGGATACGTAGCCACCCAAACAAGTATAAAACATATGTGGCTAATAGAATTTCGGAAATTCAAGGCCAAATCAACATTGAAGCATGGCAACGTGTAAGGTCTGTTGACAATCCAGCCGACTGTAATTCAACAGGAGTTAAGTCTTCAACATTGATTGACCATCAATTGTGGTGGCATGGACCTCATTGGTTGCAAGGCAGTGAGGAAAATTGGCCTAAAGCAAAGCCTCTAGCTAACCAGAATGAGGCTGAACAAAGACGAGCAATTCATCTTGTGTTTTAAGCAATCCACATCCAATAAAAATCAACTTATGGGTAATCTACCCTCACCCCAATTCAACATAACCAGACCTTTTCAACAAACAGGGTTCGATTTTGCTGGCCCTTTCAATCTAAATATATTTAAATTTAGATCTAATCGTCCTTAAAAAGGATATATATGCATTTTTGTTTGCATGGCCCCCAAAGCCATTCATATAGAAGCTGTATCCGATCTATCGACAGCAGCCTTCATGGCAGCGTTCCGACGGTTTTCCCGCCGAAGGGATCTCAGCACTGATATCTTCTCAGAATGTGGCTCTAATTTCGTTGGAGCTGGTAAAGTCCTACAAAGGGAATTTAAAGCAGCCATGTTGCAAGCTAATAAGCAGATGGCAGAAGTGGTAGCCCAAGACGGTATTTCTTGGCACTTTAACCCTCCTTCCGCACCTTATTTCGGAGGATTGTGGGTGGCCGGACTTAAATCAATAAAATTCCATTTAAAGCGAATTTGAGGGAATTCTTCATTGACCTTTGAAGAATTCGCAACTGTATTGACACAAATTGAAGCCTGTCTAAATTCTAGGCCTCTGTGTTCTACCACAGAGCATCCAGACGACCTCAGTATTTTAACCCCTGGACATTTTTTAATTGGTACATCCTTACTACTTCCACCTGAAATTGTGATGGAAAATAACGTTTCTTCACACACACAATGGAAACACCTTCAACTTTTGTAACAACAGTTTTGGCATAAATGGTCTAATGATTATAAATTCTTTACAAAATCGACCCAAATGGCAGTCCCCAATATCAAAATCTAAAATAGGATACTTAGTCATAATTAAAGAACCCAATTTGCTAGCATGCCGTTGGTTATTAGGACGAAAAACAACAAATGGACTGGTAAAAAGACCATTGTCAAAAATATGTATCTTACCGATACAAGAAAGTTAAATTCAATCAAAAATAAAACTGTATTACAAAAAATAATAATTTTTTTTTATTAAAAAATAAAAATAAAAATCAAGTACAATATTCTCTAACAAAAATCCCATGCGATGTCTACTCATTTATTTTTTGCATTCTATCATAAAAACATCCATGTCCCGTTAGGTGCAAATCGAAACATTCATTGCTAGGCGCTAACTTCTAATTTAACTGCCGAATTCAAATGTAACTTTCTGTCTCTATGACAACCGTCACCACACAGAAGAAACCAAATTGCAATGCAAGGATATGCCGTTATTTTTCAAACAAAATATTCACTTCGGACCGCTAAGATTATTTATTTTGTTTGTTCCGACCGTTATATGTTTTTGTTACAAAGTCTGGTGCTACAGCCAACCAATTTAGGCAAGAATTAAACAGAAATTCCCGTTATGTTCGTATAAATACGATCATGCAATTAGATTATTTACCAGTCAAGAATAAACTATTCCAACATGACCACATCGTCACAAGAGAGCAATGTTGAGAACGAGTTGCTCCTCACACCTGGACGAAGCATTGAAAAGGAGCTCGAGGAAGCTTGGAAATTGGAAAGGGAATTTGCAGAGCTGACCCCATTTCCAAATCAGAACAAGGAGAGCTCCACGGATGAGGACTGGGATCTGGAGTTAGAAATCAAATTATTACCACCATCTCCTGACCGGAGTATCGACGAAGAATAAGCGGAAATCCGAAAATTGACGGAAGAACTGCATGAGTTGAAACAACGTTCAACTATGGGAAAGGTTAGCCAACGTCTTAATCGGATGACTTTAAGCAGCGAGCCCATACCAACCATAATAATCGAAGATTCACCTTCCACCTCCCCGAATCCTGAAGAGGAACCTTCCGGAAAGGAAAGCAAGCCAGAGTCATCAACTACCACTCAACAAGCCATTTGCTTACAGGAACAAATCTCTTCACCAAAAATAGATATTTTGAGTAAAAAAAGCATCTCCTCTACAATTCTTCCGGATGATGATCTCCAAATAATTGTTGTAGACAATCGCACTGAGGAGTTGCAGTTTCCATGGCCGCTCTAAAACAGTCGAAAAAAGGAGCTGGTGTCTTTCTACCAGCGATGATACACGAATGAAAGTTAGACTTTTGGCGAATGGTGACATTAAAATTATCAAATAACAATACCGTTGTGTTTTCTTTTCTTTTGTGTGCATCATGGGTTTACATATTCGTCCTTTTGATAAACGGGGTATATGTACTCTTGCAAATCAGACATTTTACAGGTATATCATAGCCCCGATCCACTTCAGGTCTTAGGTTTCCATGACCTTTTCGTATTTAGTAGGTTCAAAGGTTTCTTTTCTTTGTCAAGGTGTGAATACAGTTAATTTCTTGAAAGGCATTTACAGCCTTTCAACAGGGGGCAGTATGTTCGAACCCGTTTCGATGTAAGCCAGGAAGTCCAGGGGTGACCTTGGCTCACATTAATTACCTGAAAAGTTTGTATCTTCGGGTACTTTTTTTTTTTTTTAGAAAGAAGATTCACTTACTTTTTTTCAAGATTCCTTTACAAATTGGTTACAGATTAACTTGATTAAATAGTCTTCCCTACGGCCGTCCTTAATTACAAATATAACTAAAAGTAGGGTTAGGTAGGTTAGTTACTGGAGTTTTTATTTGATTATTTTCTGTTTTTTTTTTGTTTAGACTGATGCAAACCTTTTTTATTAAATTAGTATTGTTAGGACTACTGGCTAGGTTATTATTAGATTTTTAATTTGTATATTTGTGTTTTTTTTTCTTTTATACTCAGCTTCTTGGTTGATCCCTCCACAGTAATTTCCTCTCACGTGCGTGCAGGTTAATCGTATCCTTCTCCAGGCTCGCAGCAATATACTAGATTTTGCTTCTTTTATTTCGAAGTTTATTGGGTACTTTAAATAAACTTAGCTGGCACTTTAAATGATGCGGGATTTCTTATTCCGAGGAAAAAACTCACTGCCCACTTTTTATTGTGCGGTCCCCTCGACTTGTCTTCCGGAAAAAAGAACTTCTTGTTGCCTCTCATGTCATTTTCTCTCTTTTTTCGAATGTTCCCCCTATTTTAATGTTGGATTAGCAGATGTTCCACATTTGTAGGGTTTAAGGAAATATTGGTAATGATGGTCCACATATGTTGTTTAACTGCTTTCGTTAAGTCAATTACTTCGATATTGGGTTGAATTTTCTTTACGCAGATTTTCAATTTGTTGTAAATTTTAATTATTAAAATTATTCGGTATTTTTATTCCAATTTGTTTTGTTCGAAGTTCATGCCCTTCTTTTATCCTTATCGAGTGATCAATTTATTATGTTTTTCAAGTTTATTATATTCATTATGTTTTTTTTTCAATTTATTATTTACATTTTATTAATTATTTCTATACTATAAGGAATCTTGTACGACGGTTAGCTAACGTCTATTTGTTAATTAAATTGTTAACTATAGATACAGTTTTCCAGCTTTTGGAACTTTGCGAAGGTACCTTACGATAGTGTGCCTTGCATTCTCCCCATTGGTGGGTAAAAAAAAAAGAGAAAGAAGACATACCTGTACCTATACAAATATACATATATGTTCCTCATTTTCTTTAAAATCTCTTTTTTTTTATATATATTATTGATAACGTACTCGTGACATGCCATTTGTGAACGTGAACCGAGTATTTCCGCTGATCTGGTAATGTACATTTTACCTTTTCTTGATAAAAGAGTATAAGAACCGTTGATGGCCAGCTTAAAGCCAATACCGATTTGGAATCAGTACAAATATGTTAATTTCATTTGAATTCATACTTAATCTTATATTCTGATATAAAAGTTGCATCCTATAGGTAGAGTGATGAAGGATTACTGCGCAACCATGAAAGAAGCATATCGTGCATAGTGAGCACTAAAAGCTGACCCTATGCAGAAGGTAAAAAAAAGGGAAAAAAACGCTTCCATTAATTAGTTCTTGTATTTAGTGAGTCTTAATCATCATTCTAAATTGTGTGGGGAAAACTAGCCGTATTCCTATATAGCTTACAGCTACTATCTTATTTGTACAACTACTACTAGTAAGATCAGAGCGGAATTTACTAAATAATGTATCTTTATCCTAAGCCTAAATCGTGCGATAATTCAGAACTCAACAGAGAAATTTCTTAATTCAATACTAGATATTTTTTATGTCCTTGACATGCCACCAACCTAAGTCCTTACCAACCTCATCAACGAGTCTATAAACTAAATCCGACTTCTTTTCAATTATGGTACACTTCAGAAATTTGGGAGCTAGTTTGGCAGAGAACTTGTTCGCTGAATCTGAGATGACGTAATTGCGTTTGTAAACAACGTCCCCTCTTTCAAATTTAACTTTAACTTTACTCTTGTCGAAATATTTTTTATTCTTCTCATAAGCCTTGATTATTTTCTCTGATATCTCATTGTATATTATTTCTAATCCTTGTAAGTACTTAGTCCGGTGTGATATTGTTGGTCCTTCGATAGGATCATACAACTCATATTCATTTCCAGAAAATATGTATTCCCGACCAAAGTTCAAATAAAAGGGAGAATAACCCGTTACTGCGTTTACTGCCGAGCGAAGAGCAACTTGGATACGACCTATTTCCCGGTCCCATACTTTTTGATTATCTGTGATATGAGATCTGAGAGGGCTTCCTATAACTTTATTCCATCTTTCGCAAAAATTATTCCTAGGGTGATATTTGCAGTTTAACCAGAATTTCTTAATTCCAAAGTCTTGCAGAAGTTTTCTAAATTCGCGGGAATCGAACAGCCGTCCATTGTCCGTTATTACTATTTCTGGAACGCCATACTCGAGAAAAATACGGTTTTCAACAATCTCGGAGACCTTTTTTGCAGTAGCTTCTCGAATAGGAAAGAGGCACGGCATTTTGGTAAACCAATCCGATATGACCAAGAGCCAGCAATTACCCTTAGTTGAGCGAGGTAAAGGACCAATGAGATCCAATGCAATCATTTGCCATGGCCGATTTGCTACTTTAAAATTTCCCATTTTACCGAAGGGTGGTTTCGTTGTAGGCTAAGATTTAAGGCAAACTTCACAACTTTTCACATAGCTGGTGATATCCTTGATCATTCCTGGCCAATAATAACGTTCGACAACTCGTTTTTTTGTTTTGTACGTTCCAAGATGAGCTGCGAAAGATGAATCATGACATTCTTTGAGAACCATTAGCCGTTTGGAGGAAGGGACTACCAGCTTCCATCTATTCTCCTTTTCTCGGATGGAGTTATACAAGGGTTTTATATAAAGGAAATCATTTTCTAACTTCCAGTTCTTCAGACGTGCGGGACTATCTTTCACCTTTCGCACCATAGCTATGTACCAGTCGTCACCTTCGTTAGGTTGACAATCAATTAGGTTGATTTCTGGGATTCGTGAGAAAGCATCAGGGACTACGTTGTTCTTGCCTTTGACGTATTTTAGTTTAAAGTCGAACTATTGCAATCTCAAAACCCATCGTGCCAGGCGGCCGGTGACATTTTGCTGCCTGAATAACTACGTTAGAGGGGAATGGTCTGTTAGGATAAAGAACTTGTATCCCTCAAGATATCCACGCAACTTTTCAATCGTGAAGATTATGCTAAGGCACTCCTTTTCGGTGACGGTATAGTTGAGCTCAGCTCCTCTTAACTTGCGACTAACATAAGCGATTGGGTGCTCTGCCCCGTCCTCATCTTTCTGGAGTAGGACTCCCCCTATTGCATGATTAGAAGCATCACACTTTATAATAAAAGACTGATCAAAATTAGGAGTAGCTAACACAGGTGTTTTGACTAATGCGCCCTTTAGTTCGGTAAAGGACTTTTCCGCTTTTGGGTTCCATTTAAGAGGCTGTCGCTTTTTTCCGCCTTTAATTAGATCGTGGAGAGGCGCCGAGATCTGGGCAAAGTTTGGCACGAAGCGTCGGTACCAAGAGACTAGTCCTATAAATCGCTTCATCTCCGTAAAGTTTCGTGGCTTAGGAAAATCAGTCATAGCCTGGCCCTTTTCCGGATCGGTTCGGAGTCCATGAGAGTCAACTATGAACCCCAAGTACTTAAGACTTGATCTAAAGAATTGGCACTTATCTTTATTTATCGTAAGATTAGCTGCATATAATCTATCAGCTACGCGCTCTAAAGCAATTATATGTTCTTGGAATGTTTCAGTTGCCACTATCAGGTCATCAAGATAGGTAAAGATGTTGTTTTCGGTAGGACCAAAGAGTCGATCCATAAGCCGTTGTTGGGTTGCAGGACTATTGGTAAGCCCAAAGGGCATTACCACAAATTGCCATAAGCCATGTCCTGGAACTGAAAAGGCAGTTTTTTCTTTGGACCTATCATTCATGGGAATTTGCCAAAGGGCGTCTTTCAAATCAATAGATGAAAGATATTTAGCCTTATTCAAGCGGTTTAAAATTTCGGTTATTCTAGGTAATGGATAGGCACACTTCTTAGTTACAGAGTTTAGTTTCCTACTATCGATACATAATCTGTCTTTACCATTCGATTTCTTCACAAGGATTGCCGGTGAGCACCATGGGCTCACAGAAGGTTCGATAACACCTATTTGCTTCATCCTATCTAATTCTTTTGCAAATCGGGACTGAACAGCAGGAGAAACTTCATAACCACGTTGAACGATTGGCGCCGCATCTCCTGTATCTATATCATGTTTGATTATGTGAGTACGTCCCAGTGAGGAGCGCTCCAGTTTATCAAACTTTCGAAGGCACATTCGAACGCATTGTTCTTGGTCAGAAGGTGGTGAACAGATACCGATATCTTTATCTTCTTTGACATCAGCATTTACAGCCATGTTGTAGCATGTCCAATATGCATTAGGATGCCGTTCTAACTTCAATTGGAAGGCATCCCAGAAATCTACGCCCCAGATAAGGCTTTGTTCTAAGGATGGAACAGCAAAAACGCAAATAACTTTTAGTTCAGAGTTAAATTCTACAGGTAAATTAAAGAAACCTGACACCAAATGAGATGACTTATCTACAGTTTTGATTGAGGATATTGGTTTTCGTTGCAGTTGTAGGCCTACATTTTCTAAAGTCTTGATCCCTTGCACACCGGCGAGGGAACCATTGGCACCAGAATCTAAGAGCCCTTTAACATTTTGGCCATATATTTTAACAGAAAGATATGGTCTTACATCTCCTTTATCAAGTAATATAATTGGTTTTGACTTTGTGGATGTACAGGGTCCTGTGCTGCTCCAGTCCACTCTCTAGCAGCCCCGGCCTCGTTTCCCTATTTGATAGGAATAATGGGTGGTCCTGAACCTGTACTTAATTAAGTTTGGTTCAAACTTTGGTAACAGTCATTGTTATCAAAGATGCGAGCGTTAGTTCCTTCGTATGTTCGATTGACTGTGGCTTTAGGACTCCTTCCCTCTAAAGGAGCACTAGGTAAATCTAGGCTATAGACTTGAACACTTTGGAGCTCTAGAGGTCGAGAGGTATTAACCAATCTAGGATTACTTGCGGCAGTTTTATTGGGTGTGCTTAGATTGATCTGAGGTTGATGAAACCTATTATGGTTGGTGGAAATTCTGATGAAGTTGGTATTCCGAAAATTGTAGTTATTTCTTGCGAAGGTAGTTGGTCTGTTCGTTGCGTTGACGTGCCGGTGGGCTGAAATAGTCTCAATCTCTTTCCGATCCGAAGTGTTTCCATTAACTCTAGCCTGGAATTCACTTATTTCGATTTTCCGGCAAGCTTCTTCCAACTGATCAACGGTTGGATAGTCTAAGAGAGCAATTGCTCTAATATATCTGGGCAATAAATTATTCCGAATAATTTTTACTCTCTCCTTTTCATTTGGTACACGGGGTAGTCTAAAAAACTGATCTTCCATGAATGAAATGTAGTGGACTATCGTTTCAGTTGTTTGCTGTTTACGTTCTCGAAGAAAGTCTAGTAGTTGATCAGTTTGTAAAAGAGGCTCGAAATGATTCAGGAATTGTTTCACAAAATTTTCGTATGAAGAAAATGTGTCTCGTTTCCTACGATACCATCGTAAGGCAGAACCATCTAACAAATCCGCTACAGACATTAGTATCTCCGATTCACTCACTTGTCTAGCTCTTGCAAAGTCGGAAATCCTTTGTAAGAAAGCAGAATCCTCATCATCTCCCGAGAATTTCAAACCCCACTTGTATAAGAACGGTGGCGATCTGCAGAATTAAAGGCTGGTTTTAGGAAATCCAGGCTTAATATTGAAGCAATCGTGTGCCTTAATGTTGTCTTCAGGCAGCTCCCTGTTAGGGATGTCTCGATTCTCTTTTTGCTTATTCTCGACATCTCCTAACTCGTCTGCAACATCATGCTCTAAATTCAAATCGTGGATCCGATCTTCAAAGTTTACCTCCATGACATTGCTACGAAATGTTTTAAAGCTTGCTTTCCAAGCTTTGTATTGAGCCAATTCTAACCTCCGCGTAAGGAGGGTTGAGCCAATTCTAAGCTCCGCGTAAGGAGGGTAGCCTTTTGGCTGAGTTGTTCCTTTTCATTAATCTGTTTCGGATTATCCGATTCAGTTTCAATTCTCTGAAGTCGAGATGATAGAAAATTTAACCGAACTGCGAGAACTTCACTATACATATCTTCACTCTCAGATATATCCTCCTCAAATTCTAATAATATTCTTGTACATTCCTCTAGATCTTTCTCCGGAGGTAAATATGACTTTAGTGAGTTGGGGTCTATGCCAACCTCTTTCTTAAGTTGTTTTGACCACCATACTCGCCTACTATCCACGGTATACATTTCAGGTGCTACTTTTCTACAGCGCATTTCATACTTAATGTCCGTGTCGGCACAGAAATTTGCTATCTGATCGAATGACATTTTGTTATCGAAATAAGATGCAACAACTTGGGATTGCTAAGAATTGACCTTAGTTAGAATTTATGATTCAATTATAAAATATTGTTGGTGGATCTCGAAGCGGAACAAGTAATGGAGATTATGCTTAAGCGGCCGGTCTACACATTGACTCGGATGCTTAGGTATTCCTCGTCATGTCACTCATTAAACAGAATGAAGAACGAAATGATATTGTTGAAATTTAACAATACATGGTCACCTGTGATGGTAGCGGAATTTCGTACTTATACACTGACCGTCCCGTTTATTGGTAAATCTATGCTTTATAACTATAGTGCAAACTAGTTTGATTATGAAGCAATCAACTATTTAATTTAAGGAACAACAGCACTGAAGTTGCACATCGCCTTTGAACAAAATCATGTCAAATAAATAATTTCGAAATTATAAAATTAGTTTTGACAATTCTTTATCGGTTTAGTGTTATTTTGCTATTTTTAACAACTTATTTCGAAAATAATTAAGTAAAATAAAATTTTAAACAATAATTTTCGAATATGTACCGGCAAATAGTTGAGTGTTCTAAACGAACATTTCAACGTATTCAACGTAGTAAATAAAAATTATTAAATTTATTATTATATGGTTTGACTTTATTTACTTCTTTTATATATGTAGTTTGTAATTAGTGAAATTGTATCACTTAGTTTGTACACGTTTTACTTGTTATTGCCATTCATCCAAGTGTTTATTCGTTTCATTGTAAATGTTTTTTTGTTTTTTTTTTTTTTACCAGTTCTTTGGAGAATTTTATGATATTAATGCCATCTATTCCGCAAGTAAGCTTAGTAAATTTTTAATTTAATCTACAAATTTTATTGTGCCAAACATCATTTTCAAATGAATCGAATTTTCGCTATCAAGAACTTCCGAATAAGCAATTTTTTTGTTTAGGAATATCCAATTAAAACAATTAATGAACATTTGAAGTTATTCAAAAACTCTTATTACTTCACAACGGTATCAGAATTAAGATCAAGAAAATTCACTCTCCAAGGTCAATTACAAATCAAAACCACCATCAAGGGAAAACTACTGCAAAACCCATTCCAAATCGTGAGCGGCACAATTATATAAAAGAAAAAACTGAAACAAATTTGGACGTATACAAAATAATTAAATTAGCCTTTTAATTTCAACATCAGGATTCGTTGATGAAAAGTCTATTTTCCAAGATTCCAAGAAGTCTAATTCCAATATTGAAGAATCGGTTCAAGTATCGATGAGGAAACTTCCAGCGAAAGTTCAGGTCATTCTGCTTATCTACTTGCATACAGCGTTCCTCAGCGCCTTCATAGATTAATTATGCACTTTCACAGCTGAACAGCAATCCTGCACCTCACAAAATTAATATTAAGGGTGATTTTAACACTCCTTGTCACTTGAACTATTTAGACAATTACTTTTAGGTGCAAATACGTATATCCACTTATTGTAGCTCGAAAAATAAGAGAGATATTCAACCATTCTCATCCTAACTATTGACAAAATGCACAGCTGTCAGATTTGTATGCGATCCATGTTGTTGACTTTATTATTGCTGACGAAAGAAAGATGCAGGCATATGTATGTGCCCCACAAAAAACTTATTTTTACTGAAGGAAATTTTTTTTTTTATATAATAGGTTCTATGGGTCGATTGCGTACCGAAATGTCAATTTATTTAAATTAGATTTAAATTTAAATTTGTTTGATTTATTACTCAAAGGTTCACGTTCATGTCATGGAATATTCTGAGAATAAGTAAAGAGAATCATATCCCGGTTGAGCCCCCAGAATGTAAACCAGGAAGTCCAGGGGTGACCTTGGCTCACATTAATTACCTGAAAAGTTTGTATCTTCGGGTACCTTTTTTTTTTTTTTTTTTTTTAGAAAGAAGATTCACTTACTTTGAAGAAAATGATTATTAATTATTCGTGATTTCAAGATTCCTTTACAAATTGGTTACAGATTAACTTGATTAAATAGTCTTCCCTACGGCCGTCCTTAATTACAAATCTAACTAAAAGTAGGGTTAGGTAGGTTAGTTACTGGAGCTTTTATTTGATTATTTTCTGTTTTTTTTTGTTTAGACTGATGCAAACCTTTTTTATTAAATTAGTATTGTTAGGACTACTGGCTAGGTTATTATTAGATTTTTAATTTGTATATTTGTGTTTTTTTTTCTTTTATACTCAGCTTCTTGGTGTTCTTGGTTGAGCCCTACACAGTGATTTCCTCTCACGTGCGTGCAGGTTAATCGTATCCTTCTCCAGGCTCGCAGCAATATCGTAGATTTTGCTTCTTTTATTCGAAGTTGATTGGGTACTTTAAATAAACTTAGCTGGCACTTGAAATGATGCGGGATTTCTTATTCCGAGGAAAAAAACTCACTGCCCACTTTTTATTGTGCGGTCCCCTCGACTTGTCTTCCGGAAAAAAGAACTTGCTGTCGCCTCTCATGTCATTTTCTCTCTTTTTTCGAATGTTCCCCCTATTTTAATGTTGGATTAGCAGATGTTCCACATTTGTAGGGTTTAAGGAAATATTGGTAAAGATGGTCCACATATGTTGTTTAACTGCTTTCGTTAAGTCAATTACTTCGATATTGGGTTGAGTTTTCTTTACGCAGATTTTCAATTTGTTGTAAATTTTAATTATTAAAATTATTCGGTATTTTTATTCCAATTTGTTTTGTTCGAAGTTCATGCCCTTCTTTTATCATTATCGAGTGATCTATTCATTATGTTTTTCAAGTTTATTATATTCATTATGTTTTTTTTCAATTTATTATTTACATATTATTAATTATATCTATACTATAAGGAATCTTGTACGACGGTTAGCTAACGTCTATTTGTTAATTAAATTGTTAACTAAAGACACAGTTTTCCAGCTTTTGGAACTTTGCGAAGGTACCTTACGATAGTGTGCCTTGCATCGATTCATGCTAAAAATAATTCCTGAAAAAGGAACATTCTAAAAAAAAAAAACAAAAAAAAAACGTGCTAAAAAATTAAGTTCTGAAAAGAAAATAATTTAATTTAATTTATATAATGTAATTGCAATTTGCTCAAATTTGGCACAGTTTTAACAAAAGCATGTGTTGTGATTTAATATGCAACTTACTGCACATATATAATCAGATCAAGCAGATAAACGTAAATTAAAGCATTCTGACATAAGCATTGAACGGGAATTTATTTTTCTTCATGAGCTACAGCACCGTAATTTTATTTATCACAGCAGCATTTGTTGCCGTCTATTTCTTGTTGCTACGGTTTTTGTTAGTTGGTAAGATTGTTAAGTTAGAGATTGAACATACGGAAAAATTGGTATCTTTTGACGTTATTTCTTTATTCACTAACATTCCCGTCAACTTAGTAATTAAAATCATCGAAAGTAAATGGAGTTCAGTTAGTCCTCACACAGACATACCGCGCAAAAAGTTTTTGGAGATGCTTAGATTCTGCACAACAGAAGCACACTATTTCGTTTTCAATACGAAATTTTACAAACAAACGTTCGTTGTACCAATGGGTAGCCCCCAATCTCCATTATTAGCGGAAATTATAATGGAGGAATTATTAACGATCTCGATCGATAAAATGGAAATTAAGCCACGTATTTTAATCAAATATGTTGACGACCTTTTCTCCATACTGCCGCATCAACATCTGCCTGCTATACTTGAGACTCTTAATGGTTACCACCCTAAACTACAGTTCACTGTAGAAGAAGAGAGTATGGGATCTCTACCGTACTTAGACGTTAAAGTCATAAGAGAAAATAATTCAATAATAACGGACTGGTACCAAGAACCGACGGCGTCAGGTAGGATTTTGCACTACAAATCTTGTCATCGTGAGCACCAGAAAATGAACACAGCCAAAAACTTTATCGCCAGAGTTCTAAAGCTTAGCCATGAGAAATTCTATAGAGTGAACACAGAAAAGATTCGTAATATATTGGGCGAGAATGGCTTTCCGAAACCAGTAATAGGGAGGTTGTTGTTTCAACATCGCATACACAATGTTGGGGGTAGGAAGAGTAATGAATCGGGAGGTTTGTTAAAATTTAAAGGTGCAACATATATTGCGGGGTTTTCTGAGAGGTTTCAAAGAATCCTTAAACCACAGCATCACCAAACTAAACTAGGTTTCAAACCGCTCAAAACATTGAAAAAATTGTTCAACAAGATGAAAGATCCAGCTCCCAATGAACTACGTTCTGATGTTGTATAAAAAATTCCTTGCAGAGGCAATAATAACACGAACTGTCCGATGAGCTATGTTGGAACAACAGGGCAATTCTTAAAGAATAGGATATCAAATCATAAATCCGAATTAAAAGGCGGAAACCATAATAAAACCGCTCTAACGACTCACTGTGCATTATCAAACCATGCTCCAGATTTTGAAAATACTCCTATTCTACATCATGAAAAACACTATAAGAAGAGACTATTAATAGAAGCACTATACATTCAAAAAACTCCAAATACAATGAACAAAAAAACGGATACAGATAATATTAATACGATTTACTGCGCTAACTAGGAGAGCTTTGGAAAACGTTAAAGCAACTCAATATCAGTTGAATTTGACGAGTGGTGGGATAACCTCGCACAACACTGTATATAGTATCTTTGGTTTTGTCTAAACATCAGTGTTATGTTATTTGTCTATTTATTTATTTATATTGTGATTTGTAATCAATGGTTTCCTATAGTTTTTATTTATTAATTATCTTGTTAATAGTTTTCTAATGTTTTCAATCCGTAAGTAGAGCTTGGTTTTTTAATTTTAATTTTTATTCCAATAATAAACGAATGTTTGTAATAGACTGCGTCCTTGAGAACGGTTCGAGACATCGGCCGAAACGTCGGAGAAATAATAAAATTTTCCCAAAATAAAAGAGGTGTTTTCCTCCTGACCGCCTAGCCCAAAAATATTCAAATCCACAAAAATAAATAATTTTTACTTTCCGGAAAAATGGAAAATCTCACGAATTTTCCCCATTCCGAAAAAATCTTCGTCTAAAGACATCAAGGAATTTAGACCAATCTCTCTCATCGCAAATTTGGGAAAGCTTTTTGAAAAAGTTATCCAGCTGCAAATAACAATTACCTGTGAAGAAAAACACATACGCCAAAATTCTCAATTCGGCTTCAAGCCTACAAGAGCTACAAGAGCTCTAAACAGAAATGAATGCACGGTTGGGTGCTTTCTCGACGTTGAAAAAGCTTTCGACTCAGTTTGTGCGGCAGGGCTAATATACAAATTAAATCAATTCGGCTTTGCTCCACATCTAAACAGACTTATCCACAATTTCCTAACTTCTAGGTAATTCTATGTGGAACTTGATGACCACAAGTCTCCGCTCAAAACAATCGCATCTGGAGTCCCCCAGGGCTCCATATTGCCCCAATACTCTTCAATCTCTACACTTCAGACCAAACTTATCTTGGGAGTTGACTGAAATAATCATTACTAATATACATTTTATTTTGGAGTTGACGAAAATAAAATTTCTTACTTCGGGAGTTGACTGAAGTGAACATAACACTTTAAGCCGGGTGTCATGAATCCACATCACCTTCTTCGAATTCATAACTCCTCCAGTGTTATCCGGTGAGTTATCTTTTAAAGCATATTGTAAAACCTGTTACGCAAAGAGTTTTCATTTAAAGTTTTTCAAGTATATTATAAAATTTGTTCAAGTGCAAAGAGTTTTTTTTAAAGTGAACAATAAAACTTTATTACAAAAAGAAAAGGAAGTTGTTATTCTCTACAACTAAAAAATTGAGTTATACCCCAAGTGGCGTGTAACAAAAACTGGTGGCAGCGTCGGGATTTCGTAAAGGTTTGTAAGAGCTACGAAACACCAACCTACAAATCTATTGCAGCATTTAATGTGCTGGCCAGGAGAAATTCCCACGATTGGAGCAAGCGAGTCCATAGAAGACATAAACGTCCACTTAGAGGAAGAAGATTTCCCTGAAGACGAGCCAGACGATGTGGTTAACTTGATGCTAGTCACAGGATTGCAACTGCTCACTTCACATATCGATATAGATGAGCTGGAACTAATATTAATACCAGCAAGCAAGCCGCTCTTCCGATATCTATTCACCCTCGTGGGATATACTGAAGAAAGAATAAATCGGGCGAAGTCGAAAGCCCTCCAACGAGGAGAACAACAACAAAATTTATGTAATAATTAAGTAAGTCTAGATAAATTAATTTATATTCTGATTTATATATTAGACAAATTATTATATTTATATGAGTTTCAAACAATATATATATTTTTTTTCTAACAAATCCTTTTACTTATTGTCGTATCTTCTCTTGATGAGTTTCTTTTTGTCGTATTTCTTCCACTTGACGGTGAAATGAATCTTTTAAGTCTAGTGAAGAAGTTTTATCAAGTGAAGTCTTTTTATTGTGTGTGTTAAAAAAGTGTACAAGTTCGTTTTTTACTTCTCTATTCGCAAAACTTCTGCAATTTTTTCTCTTACTGGAAACTACGTTGAACTATAAATATTTAGGGAAATTCGCGCAAATATTTTCACACCCGATCTTCAAAACATCGTGGTGTACGCGCAACCCTTTTACCAGGTCTCGTTACATATAGTAAGAAATCTACTCCTAAGCAAAAACGAACAATGCCTGATAACACTACAGAACATTTAACTCTTGATCATGCCAAGAGTCTTATCCCAGAATTCGATGGGAATTCAGAAAATCTCCACTGGTTCTTAAACATATGCAGCCTATTCAAAAAACAAGGTACAGCCGAATCAGAAAAGCGCTATACCTCCACATTATAAAGGCTAAACTTATTGGCAAAGCATACGATGTCATCAAATATAATGACATTAATTCTTGGAAAGAATTGCAAGCTGCTCTCCAGGAACAATTCATGGAAACTCGCTCTAGAATGTCTATTCAGAACGAAATCCTATCATTAAAACAACTGCCTAAGGAAGACATTAAAGAATATGCTTTCCGAGCTCAAAAGCTATTAGCTATCTACAACGACGCTACTTCAAGTCTGACAAATGAACAGACTTTAAAAAATCTTCTATTTGAGGAAAATAAAAAGATGGTTATCAGAGCTTTTGAAGATGGTTTAAGACATGACCATGTTCGTTTGCTAACCAAGGCTAAAGGCTACACCGACCTAAAAGATTCGACAAAATTCGCCATAGAGCAATCTGAAAGAAATGATTCTTTCAACGAAAACGTTTCATCTTGCTCTAAATGTCACAAAAAGGGTATTCTGCTGACTCTTGTTTACCATCCAGAATTAGAGTGGAAAACAAGCTTATATGCGCATATTGTAAGACGCCGAATCATCACATTAGTCAGTGTAGAAAAAGGTTATTTCAACAGCAATATTTTGCTCAACCTTCCACTAGCTTCGCACAAAGAAGCCCTCAACATTTCAATCCAGTAGGATTCCTCAACAGCAGCAACCTGTAACAGCTCCAAATCTTCGACAAATAGATAGGCAAAGCCAATATCCACAAGGAAGTAGAGCTCCCCAATTTCAACCTACTAACTCATCACTTCCTACATATTCTCGTAATATTAGACCCGCAATTAAAAGTAGGAATCCAAAAGGTAACCCTGATATGCCACAAGCTAATGCAAAAGAGGAAATTCCAAAAAACAGTCAGCGCGAGAAGAGATAGCGGAAACTCAATCTCGCCTAAATCAATTAATGATAACCGACGATGTCCATCCGCAACCTCAAATTTAAAAGGAGAACTTTCTCTCTCCTTAATCACCGATCGTCAATCGCTAGTTGTGACGATCGAGAATTCTATTACTGCCTTTAAAACTAGCACCTTTTTGATAGATACCGGAGCAGAAATATCGGTATTAAGAGCTACTAGGGCACTTGGGAATACAATCGTCACTACTTCAAAAAGCATAGAGCTATCTTCATTAGCAGGAGCCCCCTGCGTACACTAGGAACTGCAGAATGCAATTTCTACGTAAAAAAAACTACTTTCAAACATAATATACATATGGTCGATGGTAATCTACAAATAAAATATGACGGAATATTAGGTCATGATTTTTAGACAAGTTTCTTTGCAAAATTAACTACGAAACTAAAATACTAACTCTTAAAATAAATAACGTGTCCACAGATGACACAGACATACAAAATTCAATCACAGGATTAGTATCGAACATTGAGTATGGAGGTTTGAAAGACCCGAGCTCCGAACTGTCTCCAGTTTAGTCAGGCGCAAGGTGTTGAGGTTTGAAAGACCCAAGCCAACACGTCAGATCAAATTCGAAAAATGTCTCAAAAGAAGACAAAGTACAAAATAGTAAAGCAAACAAATCGAATAAAGGCAAGTGCGATGCAGACGATATAAATATACCAGCACGTACACAGGTAATAGCTAGGATAGCCATGAATAAAAGAGGTACCTTTTTCTGCGAACACAAAGAATTGGAATCAGGAGTGATTATTGGGAATACGCTTATAAAACCAGACAAAAATGGTCAAGCGAATATTCTCATCCTCAATTCCAATCAAACTGATGTTCATATTAGGAAAACGGACATAAGACCTCACTTGCATGAAATTGATAAATTTAATATTATAAAACTAAATCCTCAAAGGGATCCTATTCAAGAAAGGCTTGCTAGACTCTCATCCGAGTGTCGTGTCCCAAAGCAATCGAACAAGAATCCATAGAAAATATCAAAGTATCAATTATCAACCGAAATGAATAAAACTCGCGAACTTCTGTAACACATTAATTCTTTATTACGACAACAAAACTGACCTATCTTAATATATAATTCACGCAATTCTAACCCGAACCGAACTGTAACTTGATCTCTAAAACACCTTGCGACTGAATACTTAACACTACGATGACTGATAATAAAAAGGCACTCGCCAGACCAGTCATTAGTCTTTTTATGTCCGATAATCGGAAGTAAACTTTCTTTGCTCACAACGCGGATGTAAACAAACGACAACAACCTTGTCGTGTGTTCTACCGGTTGCAGCACCTGAGTGGCTTAGTTGTAAACAATCGCTTTACATAATAATTACCATACGAGGTGAATTATTATTGTAAACGTCGATTGCTCCACTAAACGCTCATCGTAGCCAGCTGTTGGGCTAATCAGCAAAACAACCGACAGTTGCAGAACAATACCATGCGAAGTTATTGTTTAGCAATTGCTCATTATTTCGCTGTAATGCCTTTGGCTGCTGGAAGAATCTTCCGTATATCGGGCCATAACACGAGCTATACCTTGCACACTGCAATACTGAAGAGTTCAGATCCATTTTAGATATATGCCATAAGTACAACGACATATTCTACTTGGAAGGAGACTCCCTGACATTCACAGATGCAGCGACACATAACATTCCTATCTTACCTGGAAAACCTATCGTAAATGTCAAACCATATAGATTACCTGAAGCTCAGCGTGAAGAAATTAACAATCAAATTAATAAAACGTTCGAAGACGAAATTATTAGTCCCAGTTCAAGCCCTTGGAACTCACCTCTATTATTAGTTCCTAAAAAACCAGATGCCGATGGCAACAAAAGATGGAGAGTAGTCGCTGATTTCAGACGTCTCAATGATATAACTGTGGGACACGCATTTCCATTGCCAAACATAACGGACATCTTAGATCAATTGGGAAAAGCCAAATATTTTAGCACGTTGGACTTAGCCAAAGGCTTTCACCAGATACCCATGAGTGAAAGCGATAAGGAAAAAACTGCATTTAGTACACCTTATGGTCATTACCACTATAAGCGTATGGCATTTGGTCTAAAGCGAGCACCAGCCGCTTTTAAAAGGCTGATGAATAATATTTTAGTCGGTCTCCAAGGCATAGAATGCTTTGTTTATATGGACGACATTATTATATACGGGTACAATCTGATAGAACACAACTCTAGACTCCAGAATGTTTTTGACAGGCTTCGAGAACATAATCTCAAGCTACAACCCGAGAAATGTCACTTTCTCAATAAGCAGATAGCCTATCTCGGTCATCTTATAACCAAAAACGGAGTATCACCAGATCCCGCTACGCTCGAAGCAGTTACTAAATATCCTATTCCTAAAAAGGAGAAAGACGTAAAATCCTTCTTAGGATTTGTCGGCTATTATAGGCGCTTCATTCCAAACTTTGCAAAGCTAGCCAAACCCTTAACAGCACTTTTAAAAAAGAATGCTACTTTCAAATGGGATGCTTTTTGCGATCGTTAAAGAAAAAATTGATTAACGCTCCGATATTACAATTCCCATGTTTCGATAATGAATTTTTAGTGTCTTCAGACGCAAGCGACTACGCCGTAGGTAGTGTATTGTCTCAAGGAAAAATCGGTGAAGATAAACCCATCTGTTTTGCAAGTAGAACTCTCAATCAGGCCGAGACGAGGTATTCCACCATAGAAAAGGAATTATTAGCGATAGTTTTTGCCGTCGAGCAATTTCGCCCTTATCTGTACGGTCGAAAGTTCACTATCATCACAGATCATAAGCCCCTCACGTGGCTCATGAACCTGAAAGACCCGACTTCTCGCCTAATGAGGTGGAGAATAAGGTTAGAAGAGTATGATTACAAAATCATATACAAACCAGGAAAAGCAAATCTAAATGCCGACGCAGTCAGCTGTGCGATCCCCGATACAAGTAAATCTATACAGGTGGTAACTAGAAGTCAAAATAAGGTCCAAATCGAAACAAACTATAATCCTACATCGACCTATGTAGAAGAAAACACGAAAGATCTACTAGAGGCTCGTGATATTAAGAAAAAATACTTCTTATTGCCAATTCATAACTCAATACAGGAAAATTCATTAAGTACGTATTTACCAGATAATTACGTAATACCCTTAGGAGAAGCTATTGAATTTAACAAAGGCAAAATTTCTTACATTGTTGGACGCGCCCCTATACTTATCAGAAATGAAACTGATCGAAATCAAATAATAAAGAATTTTCAAAAATTTAAGGCCTACTCAAAGAACGAGAAAACTATATAGCCATACCAATCACCTATAACACTAGTTATCGCGAACTAAAGTTTCTATGTTCTAAAGAATTTGAAAAGTCAGGCACTAGACCAAATTTCTTTCTTAATAAAGTAATTAAACTAACGGATCCTGAAGATATAGCTCAAGTAATAAAAGAGCAACATATCTCTCTGTTGGGCGGTCATCAAGGTGAAGCCAAAACTATAAGTAAAATAAAAAGAATCTACAATTGGCAAGGCATGTTCAAAGATATTAGAGACTACATCAAGAAGTGTCCTTCTTGCCAGAAAAATAAGTGTAGCAAAAACAAAAGAATGCCTATGAAAATAACCACAACTAGTAATACACCCTTTAAAAAAATGTTCTTAGATATAGTAGGACCATTACCCTCTAGTTATTTGACGAAATTATCAGATGCCATACCTTTACCAAATGCCGAAGCGCACACTGTAGCAGAACAATTTACGAAACAAATCATATGTAAACACGGTCTTCCTGAAACGATCTTAACTGATCAAGGAACCAATTTCTTAAGTTCTACATTTAATGAAGTATGTAAACTACTGCAAATTCATAAGTTACAAACTACTCCTTATCACCCAGAAACAAACGCTGAATATCTTCGACACTATGTGTCAACAGATCCACTTACATGGCATACTTGGATCCCCTATGCTATGTTCGTTTACAACAATTCCGTTCATTCAAGCACGGGCTACACGCCGCATAACCTATTATTTGGATTCCATGCCGAAATCCCAACGTCATTGAAAAAAGATCCTGAAGTTGCGTATAATTACGACAATTATGTCAGCGAACTAAAAGCCAGACTTCAACATTCTCATAAGATTGCTAGGGAAAATCTTATAAGAAATAAAGAAAAATCCAAGGCATATTATGACCAATCATCCAAACCCAAAAATTTTGTAATACACGATAAAGTCTTAGTTAAAAATCATACCCGAAAAAATAAGTTATCACCGCTATGGGAAGGACCCTACGATATAGTAGAGACTCCTTCGTCCGAAAACTCTATCGTCAGAATTTAAAACAAAATTAAACGAGTTCACAATAATAATTTGAAGTTATTCGTCAACTAATCACTAAGATTTTCATCAATGTTTACAAAATGCTCCTCATCATTATATATGTCAGACGACTCACCCTATCTTCAATATTAATTCTAGAGATAACCAATGCGAAATGGAATTGCTAAAACATACCCAAGATTTTCCGCCTTCTTGCACATTAAATACCCTAAAAGACTCCTCCTTATAGATACAATTGGCAAATCCTAACAAAAGGCTCTACAGTCTCAGAACACCCCTCACTTTAGATAATATATGCAATGGCGAAATTAAAATACTAACCTAAAAAGGTACCGGAATTTTAGAAATTCGACCCACCTGCTATATTCGAAGCTACTTTCAAACACTTTACGGACATTCTGAAGGAACAACAACACTTGATAAATTTTATTTGTCGTCTATTAATCTAACTAATATTACATCCTTGATGGTCAGAATTAATCTAAATATACCACAAGAGATTACGATAAGAAACAATAATCATAAAGAACTTTTTGAAATCAGCGAGGACATTAAATCTCTTAAAAGTAAAGAAAAAACTAAATTAAAAAAGGTCACCCCACATGACGTTCATCATTATTTACTCATATACTGTTTAGTAGCAATAGCTTCGATTATTATAATATTGAGAATGATTAAGAACTATATTAAGAAAAAACCTGCAACTTTAGAAACCACTGAAAACGATGTAACCCAAGCTAATGTTGCAGTAGAATCCTCATCTAGGAATATACCTTTAACTAGAACTGTTAATTAATAAAAAAAAAAAAAAAAAAAAAAAAATTATTATCATTATTTACTCATATACTGTTTAGTAGCAATAGCTTCGATTATTATAATATTGAGAATGATTAAGAGATTAAGAACTATATTAAGAAAAAACCTGCAACTTTAGAAACCACTGAAAACGATGTAACCCAAGCTAATGTTGCAGTAGAATCCTCATCTAGGAATATACCTTTAACTAGAACTGTTAATTAATAAAAAAAAAAAAAAAAAAAAAAAAAAAAAAAAAAAATGATTTAAATTTCTTTTGTTCTAGTAGTATGTACATATAAGTCAATTACCTTTTTTCAATAAGTATCTCAACTAGTAAGAAAAACTAATACATATAATTGTTTTTTTTTGTTATATAATAAGGTATTAAGTCATAAGGTAATAAAAGCAATGTAAGTACATACAAACATACATATATCACTTACCTATATAATTTGTAAACAAAAATAATTATAATACCTATATTTAAATCGAAATTCGTAAAAAACAAAATCGATAACACTATATACCTCTAATCAAATATTGTAACGGCGGAGCTTCAACACCCATTTCAACAAAAAAATTTCTAATTCTTTTCAAGAAATACAAAAATTCTTTTTAGGGGGAAGGTGTCATGAATCCACATCACCTTCTTCAGATTCATAACTCCCTAATTACTTGAATGCTATATCTGTGCATTTATCATTATTCACAAAAACCTAAAAATAAATCTTAAACTAATTTCATATACAAAAATTACTCATTTCATATACAAAAAACCTTCAGCCATTAACACACTCAGAAACAGGTGTCATGTCTCAACATTCCTCGTGGCACCCGCAAGACAATAAAATAAACACGTCACCGCGAAGTAGCTACCGTTCAAGACGAAAAGCCAATTTTCAATTATTTTTCTGATTTTTGTTATTTGAGCGTTTCCGTTTAAACAAAAATCAGAATTGTGATTGTTTATTCGATTTTTGTCATTTGAGCGTTTCCGTTTGGACAAAAATCAGAACATTTGAATGCATATGGAATTGCCTATCCGACAATTTCCACCAAATAGGGAAATGCAAAATCGACCAATTCTAATTGGTTAAGGAATTGGTTCGATTTTGAATAAATAGACTGTTGAAGCGAAGTCGAAACAGGAGAAGTTTTTTAAAGTTCAACCTGGAGAGTCCCCCTCCCAGTGTTATCCAGTGAGTTATCTTTGAAAGTATATTGTAAAACCTGTTACGCAAAAAGTTTTCATTTAAAGTTTTTTACGTATATTATAAAATTTGTTCAAGTGCAAAGAGTTTTTTTTAAAGTGAACAATAAAACTTTATTACAAAAGAAAAGGAAGTTGTTATTCTCTAGAACTAAAAAATTGAGTTATAACCCAAGTGGCGTGTAATACGGGCAGTGACTGACTTAAAGAATAGTATTTCGGGAGTTGACTGAAATAATCATTACTAATATACATTTTATTTTGGGAGTTGACTAAAATTAAATTTCTTACTTCGGGAGTTGACTGAAGTTAAGATCACGCTTTCAGCCGGGCATTGACTGACTTAGAGAATATTATTTCGGGAGTTGACTGAAATAATAATTACTAACATACATTTTATTTTGGGAGTTGACTAAAATAAAACTTCTTACTTCGGGAGTTGACTGAAGTTAAGGTAACACTTTAAGCCGGGCGTTGACTGACCTAAAGAATATTATTTCAGGAGCTGACTGAAATAATCCATACTAACATTAACACTTTATTTCTGCCCTTAACAGAAATAAAGAATAGTTCTAATCAACGATTAAAACAAAGGGTCTTCAGATTAGCTTAAAGCCAACCATCTTAAGTGCCAAGTTTAGATCGGTCAGTACCAGCCACTTGTAACATTTTATTATTTATTTGTATATCTATTATATAATAAATTTACTCATATATATAGGTATATATCTACAGACTATATACTACGTGTTCATATTTATCAAATATAACAATTTAACTCACTCTATATTTATTTTATAAATATATTGCTTTCTTAACGATCTTATAATGCAATCTTTTGCCAATACGTGTTTTATCTGACCCAAGCTTATATATATTGAATTTTGTCCCAATATAACTATTCTTGGAAATCGTGCATTACAAATCTGTATCAATAAGTGTGTTGTCTAATGTGTTTGAATCTCTGACCTGATAACAAATATCTTATCTCATTCTAATATTACCATTGGGAAAGTGTGTTTTCGAATGTGTTTAAATCTCTGACCCAATCACTTGTGTATAATTCCTTTCTACTCCAACCATAATAATCGTGATAATTTTAGCGATAGTTATAAGGAAGTGGAAGTGTTCTGTGTTGAAGGGATAAACCACTGCTTTGAATCCAAAATTACCAGTCCATTCATTTCAGTATCACTTAACTCAAATTTGCTTGTACGTTCTAACTACGGGCAGTACAGATACATGTCTTGTTTCCATTTTCAACCCATTGTCTTTATAGCGTCTCAATTTGGGATGATAAGAAGTTATTGGACATATCGCGCATATGATATAGTAGTATAATTTCGCCGAGGGAAAAATCCATATCTACGGAGTACTTTTTCTGGGGAACAGTTTTGAATTTCTTTCGGTCCTTATTTTTGTATTGGAAATTGTGGAAATCTGAGGAAGATTTTATTTTTTGGGAATTATAGACTTAGCGTACACAACATGTTGAAGCCTTTTTGGATTGGATAGTCAAGATTTACCCTTCATTGACATTATGACCACGTCCACTACATATAAAAGGACGGGTAGATTCTCTTAGAAGATTGTTATGGCCCAATATACGGAAGATTCTTGCAGCAGCCAAGGCCATATTCTGGTAAAATATTCAGCGATTGCTAAACAATTATCTTGCATGGAACTTTTCTGCAGCCGTCTGTTATTTTGCTGACCAGTGGAGCAATTGACGATTACAATAATAATTAACCTCGCAGGGTATTTATTATGTAAAGCGATTGTTTGCTACTAAGCGACGCAGGTTCTGCAACCGGTAGAGCAAGCGACAAGGTTGTGTCGTTTGTTTACATATCCGCGTTGTGAGAAAGTTTGCTTCCGATCCGAATATGGGGCCATAAAAGACCAATCACTGGTCTGGCGAGTGACCGTTAAGTTATCAGTCGCCTCGTGTCTTTTGTTCAGAATGTGTCAAGTTCCGTTCGGTTCGAAATACTTGCACAATATTGACTCACTATCACTGACTTATAACAATGGACTAAGTGATCTGCTATTTCATGTGGCACAAATATTGTGTTTCTGCATATCAGCGCTAGAGCACTCTTTAAAACGTTTACTATATAAAACATGTAAAACTCAACCAATCAGATGAAAATTTACACCCGAATTAAATTAAAACAATTTATTTTCTTGTGCCCAAGTGATACTTTAGTCGCTTAAAAGGGCTCTTATAAAAAATTAATCTCATTCCGACTTTAATTTCCAAAGGGTTATTTTTACCTGAATCCTGCGTATGGGCAAGAGAGACGGAGCATGGTAGACATTATCTTTACCTTATTGCATCTACAACCAACATAAAAACATCAAATGACATAAGAAAACGTTCAGTAAGCAATATTTTGTGTTTGTAGCTCCAACTCTGCCATAGGGCAAAAGAGAAAACTATAAAACTTATGCCATTCTTTTCTATAGGAAAATTGCAATACACTCATCATTGATATCAGTCAGTGGTTAAGATATGTAGGTCAGTTTTGTTGCAATAAAGAATTAATATGCTAAAAAAATTGGAGAGTTTTATTCGTTTAGGTTTTTAATTGAAATTTTCTACTGTTATTTATTCGATTGCTCATGGGACATGACAAGATCTTTAACGCCATGTGCTCTGCTCTACAGTTCAGCCATCATCCAACATTTAATTTTTCTCTTTGCTTTAATTTAATTTACACTATTTAATCTGACATAACTAAATATTTCTTTGATTAAAAACGAGTATATTTTTCCACCGTTGACTGTTGATTTTTGACTTGAATGTCGATATAAAATGGTCTTTATGTGGAAATATCAATTTAATCAGAATAAAGTCTTAAAAACAATCTTAATGGAAAATCGTGAAATTCAAAACATTTTAAATAAGAAAACGGTAATGTTGTTCTTCTTCTTAACTCAAGATATCCAATCACGGGAGGTCGTACTAAATATGTTTAATGCTATTATAAAGACAAAGATGACGTACATTACAAATATTTAGATATTACAAGTTTATATCCTCACTTTAACAATTTTTTATCATACCCATTTGAATATCCACAATTTTTTAAAAAGACGATTTCACATTCTAGACTCTCTGAAAGTAATTAATTAATTTGTTGAATGCCCAATTCCACTCATCAAAACTTTAACATTTTGGTTTTACCTTTAAAAATTAGCAATAAGATATATTTTTTTGTTACGCAAATCAGATGGTGAAACAAATAGCGTTATTTAAGGTAATTGAACATGAAGAATGCTACCTGGAGCTTGGGCAATTCTTGGGGAAAATAAGTTTACGAAATAAAAAACTATCTTTGAGGTCCAACAATAAAAGAGCCACCTGAAGGTAAAATCAGACAAAAGATTCTAATTCCAAGTATTTCTATTTATCTAAACCAGACTGGGAGCAAAACTATGCACACCTAACTACAAACACATCGATAAGGCAGTTTTTTTTTTACTGGAGACAACAACAGACAAATTCTGGATGCATTCCACATAAACAAACCGGGACACAACCCAATTAAAGGATACTGATTTATCATCGATAAGTTTTACCTAAACCAAGTGTAATTAGATTAAACCATCCCTTCAGTTAAATTTACATATTAAAGTAGTAAATTAATCAATATTGCAATATTTTTCCAATATCGTGACAGCATAACTGTAGTCATGATATGAACGACTAGGCAACGGCAACACAAATACTCATACATAGTTGTAATTACTTCGCATATCTGCTAAGGTCAATGTACCTTTCTGTTGCTGCATACGTATATGTAGCTGCTAATGTCAATGCACTGTTGTTGTTATGCGTAATTTAGAGTTATATGATGGTGCCGTGGGCACAGCGGCTAGGTCAATATACTATTGTTGCTATGCGTAATTAAGAGTTATTTGATAGTGCCGTGCATATTTTATATGCAATATAATTCGCAGGTTACCTTGAATCTTTCTTGTTTTGCATCCAGCGCTTAGTGATCGTATCGAGAATCGACTTGGCTAGTGATAATAACATAAAATTACTAACTAAATAACTTTATCTTGGGTTTCGACTGCGATAAAAATAGTTATTCTGGGTATTGACTGGAATAACAATTAATAACAACGTAACTTTATAATTACTGAGAAAAAAGATATTTATCCTGTGTATCGATTGACATAAATATTATTACAAGAAGTCGATTCCATATTGGCGAGTACCTTATATTGATATTTTAGAGTTTATTTTTAAATATGTTATGTACGCGAAATGCACCTAAAAAAGGAGTTACATATATTTAAAATAAGTTTTCATGCATAGCCGAAAATCGCCAAATTTTCATATAAGCTAATCAAGCTCAAAACATGATAAGGTTATCTTCTAAATTAACGAAGGACTTGCGTCAGAATGCAAGCGGCCCCCTTTTCAACTTTATCCAGGGGAATTTAAGAAGGCAAGCCAGGCCAAATAAATAGATCAATAAGACGACAGTGATCCTGATTTGAGGGGGAATTCGAAGAAAGCAAAGCCCGCCTCTCAATTATAACCAAGGAAAGTAAGACAACAGGAGCTCCCCTAGCGGCAAATCATCAACGCGATGGTAGAAGAGCGACCAAAGCACCCTCCAAGAAACGCCGCAGAACCAACGTCAATCAACTCCACGACAACCTTCCTCGTGCGACACATAGGAAGTTCCGCCCATGTACAAGGGAGGCAACGCGGAAACTATAACCACCACAGAGGGTGCTAAAGCAACACCACCAGCGAGTTCAATAAGCCAGGACCCACCACAGGGAGGTACACTACGCAGTGGGACAACACTGGTAGGTCCCCAACAAGTAAGCTAAAATTTAAATTAAAAAAATTATTTGTAATTATTAGAAGAGAGAGTTCGAGAATCTGCCAAACTTTCTGTGTCACAGTGTGACAGTATTTATAAACAGCTAGCAAGATCTCGTGAAAGGGGACTCGCCCAGCTTGCACAATTTGAAGGAAATACGGAAACGTTCAAGCAAAGCTGAAAGGAGTTTGGGGTATTCTCGCGCTCTCTCACAGTGGAAAATACAGATACAAGTGTAACTTAAAGTGAAAGTGCCAAAAAAGACAGTGTCAGTGAGTCCACCGAGAGTGAAATCATATTAAATTTGCTGCGCGACTCAATTTTGAAGAGCAGCACAGAAGATACCAGCTTCCCCACAGTGCCAAATTCAAGTTTCAATATCTCCAATTTTAGCAGGGCAGATTACACAAAAATCGCAAAGCCAACTACCCAGCTAATTCCCCTGTTTTCCGGAGAACAGCCCCCAAAATTTAGCCTTGAGCTCCAAACATTCATAGGATGTTGTAAATAGATTATTCAAGTCCAGACGAAGCTTACTGGCTTTTTCTTCCTATATGCCTATTACTTTCAAAGAAGTAAAAAATCGGCTTAGCCGCACTTATTTGCAAAGAGAAACTAACCAAGAACTGGTAAATAACTTTATCACTACAAGGTGGTATCCTTTGGAAAATCTCACAGCCTTCGCGGTACGAGTAAAACAAATGTTACACACTGTAAGGAAACAGCAGAGTAAAAATATGGCGCTACAGCAGCTCCTCCTGCTAAAACGCAGCTCTTGGATTGCGCAAAAAATGCCCTAAAGACTGGTGTGAATAACCCATATATGTGCCAATATCTTTTAGCTATGGCAGACTGCACTGGGGATGAATGAATACAAGAAGTACTCGACATGGAGTGGCTCCAGCAAAGAGTACTATTCCAGTAAATTCCAGAGCAATTTCAAACCCATATGATGAAGAACGCAATGCGCAATTCTACCAGTGTGATTACACTTAATAACGTACAATTTATTCAGATTAGTTCACCGGAAAATCACAGCGTATATAATCCTGGCATCACACCATTTTCACAGAATTTCCTACAACAATATGCCCACGAACTCAAACCGGCTGTATGTGATGTCACAGTTCACACAGCCAAACACATCATCTAATAACAAACAGAAGCCAAGATCTCCTAATAAAAATTTTAATGTACAAAATAAAAATAATCATTACAATAAAATTACTTCTCTTGTAATCTACGAGGACACAGATATGTTGATTGCCTGAAGCGAAAAAATACGCCTTGCGAAATCCATACTCATGACTTGCGTGACTACAGGAGAACAAATAATAGTATTCATAGACCACATAACAGTGCACCTACAAATCAGCATCCTAGAGATCCACAAGGGCCTAATAATTCCAGAGTATACAACATACGTAAAAAGTGTGAATTTTGTGTTCGTTCTGGACATGCAGTAAATAACTTCCAGCAAGAGTGAAAATCGGAACCCCGGAATCAGAGTGAGGGTCCCAATAGAACACTAAGGTTTCCTCGCACGGAAACTAACCCAGATGAATTTGCTTGGCTATTTAAGATTGAAACGAACACGCTGTATTGTAAAAAAAGCAGCCGAAGTAAGAACGCTTCCAGAAGAGGTATAGCCTAAACTCATTTAAATATCCACATGCAATGTCTGCAAGGCTTCTCAAACGAGAAAAGCTAGCTGTTGGGCTAAAATACAGCGCACGGAATGTCAAACGAGCTGTCTGGGTAAACAACAGATCGACGAAGTCAGTTAGCAATTGCTTACTTTGAAGGAAGCACTGCGCATACCTGCCCGGTCACAAATTGTCCTCCCAGTTCCGTTGAAAACGAAAACAGAAATGCTCTGTTTATCCCAAAAGATAGGCGATGGAGTCTTTTTGACAAACAGTTTGTTGTTATCTGGAGCAGAATTAGTGCAAGTTATTATTCTGAACGCTAACAGTCATCAAGTAATCATACACAGCGTAAAGTTACAGCTGTATCCAATAAAAGACTACATAATAGTCCCATTAACAGGCGGAAAAAATCACAAAACCAGGAATATGCCTGTATTAAACACAAAACAAGTGTCAAAGTTAAATGGGGTCGGAACAGAGTGTCCAAAGCCTGCTGAAAAGGTGCATATAGCTCTACCGTCCAAACTTCATAAAAAACCTTAGGCAAGCACCACACAGGTGTACCAAACTCAGTCGTCAAGAGGCAAATACCCTGAAACATGCTAAGCACAACAAAGTAAAGCCTCAAAAGGAGTCAAATCTAAACAAACCAATTACGGGAAGCACAGTTTAAAGGAAAAGTAAGTCAAGCCGACAAAACGGCAATACTACAATACCGATATCTATAACCGGATTATGAGACTCCGGGAGATCTAAAACAATACCCGCATATTACTAGGCTAGAGCAAAAACTCGGCTAGATCCAAATTTAACCGTGGAAGAGAAAATTTCGATATCAGAACTCTACGAAGAGTATGATGATATCTTCTCCCTCGAAGATGACAAGATCAAGCACCAATCAATCAAAAAATGTACCGCTTACCTGAAACTCAGCGGCAAGTAATTAAAGAGCAGCTAAAATAATTCCCAGACCGTGGGATAAGTCTAGCAAAATGCATTGGAATTCACCTCCACTAGTTGTCCTCAAGAAGGCAGAACCGGACGGTGACTTTCGTAAGTTAAACGAAAAACCAATAGGAGACGGATTTCTGCTGCCCCAAATCGAGGATATTCTTGACCAACTAGGTCCCGCTAGGCTCTCCATCACCCTCGATTTAGCCAACGGCTACCATGGAGTTCTTGACGACAAAAAAGATCGACCAAAGACATCTTTCAGCACAAGTTATGGAATGTAAAGTTGACTTTTACAGATAAATCCCAAGACAAATTTCAAAGCATAAAAAATTCTTTAATATATCCACCACTTCTAATATATCCTGATTTTTTGAAATCATTTAATCTCACTACGGACCCAAGTAACGATGCCTTAGGTGCTGTACTTTCTCAATGAGAAGTGGGAAAGGACCAGCCCGTAGTCTATGCCAGACGCACTTTAAATAAAGCCGAGAGAAACTACTCTACAATAGATATAGAGTTATTGGCTATTGTCTGGGTTACAAAAACTTTCAGGTGCTTGTTTCAAGGTAGAAAACTCTCACTCTATTCAGACCATAAACCTCTCAAAGGTGTGTTCAGTGTGAAAGACCCAAATTCGCGTTTATTGAGATTTCACCACAAATTATCCTAATTCGATTACAACATGGAATAAAAGCCTAGGAAGTACAACACAAATGCATATTTCATTCATTAAAGAAGACAATCCAGGCAATACCTAAATGGTAAAAGCCCTAGTCCACCACAGCATGGACTCAGATGTGGAGGAAAACAATCCTCCAAGAACAAAAAATAAAAAGAAATCCGCTCATTGCTTCGTCGTGATTCGTTCTCAGCAACAAAGAGTCTAAGAGGCTAAAACTAGCTCCAATAATACGGAGATCATCGAGCACACGAATGTGGATAAAAAGGAAGTTCAAATCCACGAGACAAATATACAAACCCCAGCATCGCTTGATACCAATGTAATTGAAGGTAAGAAGCCCGCAGTAATTACGAGCCCCACAGAGATCCAAACAATCTTAAAAGATTACCACGATGACCCTTTCGGGGGCCATCCTGGTGTCAATAGAACTTACAAACGGATGAAATGCAAGTACCGGTTGAGACACAGGCTTAGCAACATTAAAAAATATATCAAAACGTGCTCAAAGTGTCAGACAATGAAACCATCTCCCCAATTCAAATTTCTGATGGTAATCACGTACATCGCAAAACAGCCATTTGACAAAGTTTACCTTAGGTCCATTAGAAGAGACAACACCAGGTAACACATATATCTTGACTTCCAAGATAATTTAAGAAAATTTGTCGATTGGTATGCAATACCCAATGAGGAGGTAGTCGCAGCAGCGCAGTTACAAACGTCAGCATACCACCCACAGTCTAATGGAGCACTAGAGCGTACACACAGACCGCTGATGGAATACATGCGAGCAATCTTAGATGAAAATTCCAAAACATGGGATTAGGACCTACGAACCGCTGTATTCGTGTACAATAATACAATGAACTGCCTCTACGGCTTCACAGCGGATGTCCCATCATACTTAAAACGGGAGCACAAGCTCCAAAAATCCTATGCCACGGCATTAAAGAATTCGTTGT
The DNA here is from genome assembly GCA_963930735.1 of Dioctria linearis. Classification (NCBI taxonomy): domain Eukaryota; kingdom Metazoa; phylum Arthropoda; class Insecta; order Diptera; family Asilidae; genus Dioctria; species Dioctria linearis. The sequence continues at coordinate 155,369,981 of OZ005742.1, read as the reverse complement.
TGTTGAACATGCTGAAGAGTTAATTCATAGACTCTGCATAAATAAAACGGACTACGGCGACCTGCACAACGTGCAGCAGCAACGCATGCACACCATAATATACAGTGTACAAAAACGCGCAAAAGCCATTAAGGAGTTAATACCAGGAATGCGAAATACTAAGTCACTATTCGACAGAATGGGCAGTGTCTTCCGCCAGTTGTTCGGCAAAATAGACTGTAAGAACGAGAAGGAGACCTACAGCAGGCTATACGACATTGAATCGAAGACACAATCGCTAGCAGAGCTAGAAAAACAACAGATCAGCGTTGCTAAAACTACCTTGGAATAGATTCTAAAACCTTGGGCTTTGCTAATGGATTGACAACAGAAGATAGCATATCAAATAGACGATCTCCATAATACGACCTAACAAGAAGACAAATGAGGTAAAAAATACTATCGAGTTTACTTCTCTAAGTAATAGAAGTTGAATATCGAAAATAAGCCATTCTTGATATAATAATATCTAGTAGAACCAACCATATTCATCCGCTCAAATGCTCAAATCCATATCCGCTTATCCTCTAACAAACAGCAGAAACTAAATCGCGCCTCATACAGAATAAATTGGTGCTGAGAATAACTCTCCCAAATTTTAACTGACCAAAAATGAAGCTGCAACAAATTCAATGCTTTCAAGTACCAAAATCGTTAAATCATTTGTTAATTCCAGACTCTGGTTATTCATACATTGCCAGTAGTGCGCAAGCACAGGGGTTTTCCCTATTTAAAAGTCAGGACATGAAAATCTTCAAGCACATTTCCCATAACCTGGGAAAAACACGTATGTAGGTCAACTGAATACTCTTATAATCAAAGTGGCAACATCAAATGAATGTGCCATTAAATAAGGTACCCAATTTCAGGCTGAGAATGCAGGTTCCTCAAAAAGACAGGCTGATAAAATTAAACAAGCCCAATGTGGCTATTCTCGTTCGACACTTCCACGGTAGTACATGTCACATATTGTGATCACTTTGCAATCTCAAGGCTGCAGGGACAAGAGATAATCGACATTATCCAATACAGGTTATCAAATACAGGTAGAAGAAAACGTGCTTAAGTACGAAGGTCAGAATAAACATTCACTTAGAATTATTCAGCCCAACCACTTTCCCGAGTTAAACCATTTCCTATCCAACATGACGACTCCTTACAGTAGAAAGTATCTTCTATTTTCGGGCACTTTTCGTCGAGTTATTGAATATAATGTGTATTTAGGATGGCATAGGGACTGGTCATGATTTTCGTTGTTTTTTTCTATTTGAAGGCGTATTATGTGGAATAAGGAGTATGTTTTGTTCGCGATTGCGGGTATTTGGATGTTGAAAATTATATTATAGTTATTGTAATAGGCCTGGAGTCTAAGGAGCTCATATATGTATTCATCAGATTTTATGTTTATAGATTGATTTTTAAAAATGTAGTAAATTTCTGGCAATTCGTTCGGACTAAGTATGAATTTTGATATTAGTAACCTTAGTAATATGATGACGGTTTCCGCTATATGGCTTAACTGATGGTTGAATAAATCTATATTGTAATTTATTTGATTCCCATATTGAATGTGTCTAAGAAGATCATCTTCTGAACGTATTTTATTTGTTATTTACTCTTGGGTTCGTTTTAGATAATTTCAATTATCTCTCGTTGATTGATAGGTTGACCAATCTTTCTATCATTCGACTATAATCTGAGTGTGCTCGTTAACTTCGTTCTTTATATTAGATTGAATAGACATTAGGTTTTTTATTTTTGTATTTAATTTTTTCGCATCATCTGCATCCATATTTCCTATAATGCTTTTAATTACTGATCCTAAGCCATCTATAAGTCCACTTTTCTGTCTGAATTTCGGCATTAATCTTCCTAACTTATTGTTTAACTCAATTAATTTAATTTTTGTAATCTCTAATGAATATTTTAGTTCGTCAGTATTTCCAAATCATGGGAGTACGTTCGTTATTTTTTGAATGTTTGTTCGTAATTTTCGAGTCTTACTATATGTAGTAGGTTATAGCATGTCCGCAGTGTTCTAGCTGTTCCGAGTTTCATTGGGAGAGTTCCTTGGTTGTTGTTCAAGTCTTGTATCTCCATCTTCTGGCCGTGAACTGTCAGTACCCTGTAATTTGCGTTTCTTCTTTATTCTAGATTTATGATTTTTTTTTTTAATGGATAAAATTGTAACTTCCTAACCTTTTTAACTTTATGTATGCTAAATCTATGGGTAAGTTTATTGCGTCTACATTCTTTCCTAAATATAATGGATCCTTCTTTGACTATGTGAGGACTTTCCCTATTTTCGTTAAGTTAATTAATATTTTTTGTGACCTTCTCTTCTAACTGAGCTTTAATAGATGGGTATAATTCCGCTTGAATTGATTCGATTTTGCTAGATATTCGTGGGTGTTATCAAATTTTATGCTTTTTTAAATTTATACGTTTTGCCGCAAAAGAGTTCATGGGGCCTATGTTTAGTTGCGGAATGTATTGCATTATTTTAGGTTATTAGTGTGTCGTTTAATATATCGTTGTGGTACCTGTCTTTTTGCCTGGCATATATGTATTATTCGATATATCTCTGTTAAAATGGAATGCATCTATTCCACTGGGGAGTTGCTACTTGTATGTTGGAATGAATTGGTGTGGTATACCATTTTGTCTGCAAAACTCTTTAGATATGGTTACTATGAATTCAGAGCACAGATCTCAAACAAGTTTTCTTGGAATGTCGTGTTAGCTTATGAAATACTTTAGAGATTTAATAATTGTAAGGCAATTTCGTGCAGGTCATGTATAGGCAGCAGCTAATTTGGAAAATTTGGCTAATATTGTAAGAACTTGTGTATTGTTGATGCTATAAATATCCATATGAACGATGTCTAGAGGTTTAATTTTAGGAGGATTCCTGTCATATTTTAAGGTTTGAAATTTTTCGCAGTTGTTGAAAATTTCGATTATTTTGTTCGTCATGTTTTGAAAATAGGACTCCCTTCTCAGATGCATTAAGGTTTTAGTAATACCTCTATGATTACTGCTTATGTGGTAATCGATAATTATTTTGACTTAATCGTCGCTATTTATAATGCGTTTAAAATTACTTAGCCTCGGGCCACTCCAAAATGCATAATGTGTCATCAATCGTAGCAGTCTAACTTATCTTTGTAACTTGCTTAGTAGGCTATGATTCAACGTAAAAAGTTCTGATTGTTCAGTCGTTTTAAAATAAATGACTGTTATAGATTTTATCGCGCTTTTATAATTATTCATATATGCTGAAATTGCCATTTTCGACATTGGTGCCTAACCCGGGAAATAAAGCACGGTGTAAAATAAAATATTATAAAACGCGACTAACGAATCCTATAGCCAACGTAAAGCTTCTTTCACCATACCATGGAAATCGCTTATCGTGCGGTATTTCGGGGTCAAGTTACGAAATTATCCAAGAGCGCCTCGGAATATTTGTCATCCTCTAAAAATAAAGTGAAGGAAGAAAATATTGCAAGATTCGACGATATGGAGGAAGAGCTAACAGTTTTTTTTCGATCGGCTAACATCTGCGCTTGAAGCTGACATGGGACGAGACTTTATCCAACGATTTTGCTTAAGGACTGGAACAACTGCTGTACTGATATGCACCTTTCGAGGGATATTTCGTTACCTAGATATCTGATGCCATTTGTCAGGTCAGTAAATCATCAAATACATCTTTTTGCAGATGCTAGTGTTAGTGTTCAAGCATATGGAACTGTTGCCTAAATTAGGAGTGTAAATGAAAACGGCACAGTAAATGTCCAGTATTTGTGCTCAAAGAACCGAGTTGCTCCTCTAAAGGAAGATGGAAATAAAGAATTGTCACTGGCGAAGCTCGAACTGACCCCTGCTTTAATTGCTGCCCGTCTAGGAAAATATTTAGTAGGACGTGTTAACCTGAATATGGATGCTGTGTTTTTCTGATCTGGCTCTAGCTGTACTGCCCGTATTCAGAGCGTACATGCAATAAATGATATTTATGCCTACTGGTATAAAGCTAGTGGTTTTATTAGTTTATTCACTGCACTAAATGTTTCAAGTTTAATAAATACCAAAACTTAAGAACTGCAAGATATATATATATATATATTATAATATAAAAGGCTGAAACCAATGTTTATTAAATGATTAATATATAAATTTGATTTACACAACTGTAGCAAGTGACTTGTACTTACCCACTCGATGTTTGGCGCTTGATTCAATTGGCTTCCTTTAGGTTCAATTTCAATTCAATTCAATTCATTTATTACGGTAAAGTACAAAAGATCTAAGATCTTAACCTAGTACATTACAAGAGAGGGTGAAAAATTACATGAACTAAAACTAACTTATTTAAGCAAAAGATATTAAAAAGAGTTGACAATTTGAAAACAAGAAAAAAGAAAAATAAGAGGTGAAGAAATAACAGAAAAGCAAAAATTAGAGAAAGAGAACAAAAATAATTAATTATTTAATTAAACTTTCTTGAATTTCCCTGACCTCATTCACATCAATTACTTGATTAAATTCATTTGATTTCATTTATGCATTAGCACAACCTGGACACCACCAAGGAGAAGAAGAAGACTATATTAATAAACTATCAATGACTTAAGTCACAAATTAGACGCCTGAAGATACAGGTAGAGCCGGCCCTCTGGACACGAACTGGAAGGGAATTCCACATTCGAGCGAACTGGACAAAATAAGGGGCCTCACCAGTCGAAGAATGGAAACGAGGAACTAGTAGATTGGAATGTCGGGAAGATTGCAGGAAATGTAACTGGTCATACAGATATCCAGGTTTACCAGAGAGAATTAGGATATAGAGGAATATTAAGGCCTTGCGCTTTAGGTAAGAGTTGATCGAGCAGCCAACCAATGAGAGTCTGTACGGAGTTATATGCTGCCAACGTTTAATGCCAAACACGAATCTAATGCAATCGTTAAAAGCAACTTCAACTTTCCGCGCGCATACGCTATCAAGTTTGGGATATATCAAACTTCCATAGGTAAAATGGGGTAATAGAAGAGCTTTCACGAGTTGCAAGCGGATATTTGTTGACAGTAATCCTGCAGATAGCCACAGTCTGCGCAATCCCCCATAGATCTTGGAGAGCATCAGTTTAACGTGATCACAGCAACTTAACTGTCCATTTAGCTTGACCCCAAGATTGGTGACCGAATTCACAAAACGCAGCGGGGAGTTGTCAAGAAAAATGTGTGGGATATCACGCATGTCATACAAAGAGTTGTAGATAGGAAGACAGTGCGATTTGCTAGGGTTTAGTGAAAGCCCGTCGTTGATCGACCAAGTGTAGATACGGGAAAGATCATCATTAATGCGAGCAGCACAATCTTCTATAAGACCAATAGGCCTACTCAGGTATATTTGTACATCATCAGCATAGAGATGAAGCTGAACATCTTGAACCACCTTTGGCAAGTCATTAATAAACATAGAAAACAACAGAGGGCTCAACACAGATCCTTGGGGTACACCACAGAATAGGGGGAGTAGGGAGGATGAGGAGTCTCCAATTTGTACCTTTTGAAACCTATCAGTGAGGAAACTATCGATTAAGGAGATCGCAGAGGAAGAGAAGTTAAAATTACTGTGAAGCTTATCTAATAGCTTAGAGTGGCAGACGCTATCAAAAGCTTTTGAGAAATCCAGGTTGGTAAATGGGATATCTTTATTGCAATCAATGATCACAATAAATTGTTTTATTAATAATATTCCAATTGCAGTCGATTCCCACAATAAGAATCTTTATTCCAGTTGCTATCGAAATCAAAGTGCCTATCCTAGTCGATACACAGAATAAGATTCTTTGATTCCAATCCGTAACTAGAACAAAGTGTTTGTTTGTTATTAGTAAGATATTCTTACTGCAGTCGATACCCACAGTAAGAATCTTTATTCTAATAGTTATCGAAAAGAAAGCCCTTATTCTAGTCGATACCCAGAATAAGAAATCTTTTATTTCAATCCGTAATTAAAGCAAAGTATTTTTGTTGTTGTTAGTAAGATATTCTTACTGCAGTCGATACCCACAGTAAGAATCTTTATTCTAATAGTTGTCGAAAAGACAGCCCTTATTCTAGTCGATACCCAGAATAAGAAATCTTTAATTTCAATCCGTAATTAGAACAAAGTATTTTTGTTGTTGTTAGTAAGATATTCTTACTGCAGTCGATACCCACAGTAAGAATCTTTATACTAATAGTTATCGAAAAGAAAGCCCTTATTCTAGTCGATACCCAAAATAAGAACTCTTTAATTTCAATCCGTAATTAGATCAAAGTATTTTTGTTTGTTGTTAGTACTGTAATTTTTATTGTAGTCGGTACCCACAATAAAAATCTTTAACCTTGTTGCTACTCAAAATAAAGTTCCTATTCTAGTCGATACCCAGAATACAAATCTTTATTTCAATCGTCAATCAAAATTAAAGTTCAAGTTAGAAAGCAAAATAAATGATTTATCAGGAATAGAAATTACCAAGTTGAAAGTTATGCTGCCAAACTGAAAAAGAGATCGAATCAAGTCAAACTGCTGTTTATATAGCCAGAGTTTGCACACGACACCAAAGAACGGTAGTCAAAGGCGCATGGCATCAATATTGGCATAGCAACAATAGCCTAGCAACAGTATCTTAACATAACAGCTGCACTTCATCACATTCTTTCGAAGTGTTACCAGTTTATGTTATTATTAACACATCGTTCCTATCTAATTATCTTATAAACATTTTCCTAAAATTCAATTTTGTTAACTGAATATGGTTACAATTAATAATATTTTCATTTTAGTCATATATACTTCTGCCCTTTTTCTTTTTTATTATTTATGAATAATATTAAAACAGTATAATACTACCGTGTAAATGGTGCTGCTGTTTCGTTCCACTTGTTGTGTCCATTTCTGCATCTAGTACGTTTTCTTTATCGAATTTGTTCCTCCTTAGTAGAATGTGAATGTTCATGGTGACGTTCAGCTGACATGCTGAGGGATAAGTGCTTACGTCTGGCTGATAAATGTGCCTAATTAGGTAAGATAAATTTCTAATTTTACTTTTAAGTTTTGATTCTTGGTGGTCCCTTTTTTATTTATTTCAGTACAGTGGAGCTGAAGATAGCGAATGTGTTCAATACTGAACATACTGCCCCCCGTCGAAGGGCTAAGATTCCGTTCAAGGATAAACTATGCGATATGCGAATGCGGTCTGTTAACGACTCCAGCGGATATTAATCGTGGATTTTAGGTTACTATATCTATGTAATGTTTTGTTTTGTATTGTACAGATTTGAAAAAATTCTGATATCGCATTCACCAGGCCTTTACTATGGATGTTCTAAAAGTGGTAAACTCTTTTTTGCAGTTGGATGCCAAAAAGGCAATGAAAGAAATGTTCCTGAAAATAAATATTATAGAAATTTTCCTATCAGTAGAGTGTTAAAGACTCCCCCCCCCTTTTTTTTTTTTTTTTTATACCGACCACGGTAATGTATTAATGTACACGTTTAGTAAACATTTTTATGTTTTATATTTATCCTGAAAAAATGAGAGATCTGAAAATGGTTGACGTACGGAGAAGAAAAGAAAGAAATTTTTACAACCAATGTAGCCCCAAATGTCAACGCAGATATTAAGGCAAAAATATTCACTATAAGAAAAGAAACACCCAAACTTATTTATGTGGTCTTTATTTTAAAATTTTTATGTTGCCATCTTTTAATAAACGGATGTTATACCGCGTACCGTCTTGCGTGGTAAATCTCTGCTTTCTTTTCTTGGATTTTTGTAGAGCCTTTAGTGAGATCACGAATTTCTCCATAGTTCCTGTGTCATGATCTCGCACCAATAAATGGATATCGTCATCATCTCCTGTGTTTGAGTTGCTGGTATCAGGTATCAATGTGATATCTTCCAGGATTTTAATCTTAGGTGTAGGTGTTAAGTTGCCGGCTGGATGTTTGCTTGTTTGAGGCTGCTCCTCTCGTTGGTAAGATGGTGCTGGCGCTACGTCTGATTGGACATGGTGCCTTGGAGATTGTGGTGGTGAGTCGGGGATTACAATCATATCCGAACCTAGGTTATCCTCCAATTTCAATGTACGAAATCGCCTGTTGAGTTGTTTCACTTTGGATGCCGTCTGTAAACTATTTAGCTGCCTCTCAAGATGCCAAATTTCCATGACTTCTTGTTCAACGCTCTTCCCCGGAGTTAATGGCAACTCAGTTTTCACGTTTAATTCGCGCTTAGGAGATTCCAATTTCCTTCTGCCAATTTGAAATTCAACTGTGAGTTGTGCTGCAGGGTAATCAATATTTAAAGAGGACTAACGGGTCCTCTTTTATTCAAGCTGTGACTGTTAGATGCAATCTGACTATCGGATTAACTGTTGCATATTTAGATTACCAGCAAAAAAATGCACAAAGGCAAATCTGGTGATGAATTTCAACGGTAGCGAGAATGTAATTTTAAACATTTGTGCGGAATGTATTGTTGGATTTAGAAACAAAGAATTGTTATATGTATGAATGCATGTGCAATTTTTTAAGAATGCGCCTCGATTATGGTATTTTAGAACTTTTCTCTGGTGTGATGATTTTATTGTTTGGAGGAAAATATCAAAATGTAATTGCATGCAAATGATGATAACTGATATCAGTTTTTTTTTTTTTTTGATAATGTGAATGAATATGAGTGAAATGGATATTGATATTATATGCAATTCTATTAAGGGTGCTAATTTGGACTGAACAAGAAAAAAAAATATGTGTATTCAAATATACAAGCGCCTTTGGATACTTTTAATGAATGTTTTGAAAACGTGGTTTAGGCCAAAGGAAGTATGGCGAATTTTGTGATTGGTCTCTTTAAAAGTCCAGTCTGAGTTCTAATGCTGACAACTGTTACCAATTTCTCAGCTCCTGGATGTAGTTCGGTAATTCGTCCCAATTTCCACCGACATGCTGGTAAATTAGGTTCCTTTATAACAACCATGTCTCCTACTTTAGGATTGGAAACTGGATTCTGCCATTTTGATCTGTTCTGAAATGAGTTCAAATAGTCATTGGACCATTTGTTCCAGAACTGTTGCTGTAATAATTGCAGATGATTCCATCTTGTGATTAATGAAGTATTTTGCTCAACAACTGGTTCTGGTGGAGTTAATAATGAACTGCCCACTAAGAAATGTCCAGGTGTTAAAGTATTAAGATCGTCTGGATCATCAGAGATGGGACATAATGGTCTGGAGTTTAAGCAGGCTTCAATTTGAGTCAACACGGTTGTAAATTCTTCAAATGTTAATGATGAATTTCCTAATGTGCGCCTCAAGTGAAATTTAATCGACTTCACTCCTGCCTCCCAAAGGCCTCCAAAATGTGGTACTGAAGGTGGATTAAAATGCCATCGTATTCCATCTTGTACTACCTTAGATGCCAGTTCTTTATTTGCTTGTTTCACTGCAGTCATAACATCTCTTTGTAAAATTTTGTCAGCTCCTATGAAGTTTGTACCACAATCAGAATAGACATCTGTACAAAGTCCCCGTCGACTGGAGAAACGTCGAAATGCTGCAATGAAGGCTGCTGTGGTGAGATCAGAGACAGGTTCTATATCTATAGCTTTGGTGGCCATGCAAATAAAAATACAAAAGTAACCTTTGTAGAACCGATTTCCTCTGTGCTTAGACATTTTTAATTTAATGGGGCCAGCATAATCCACGCCGATTTGTTGAAAAGGTCTTGATTTGTTTATTCTAGTGGCAGGTAGGTTCCCCATCATTTGGTTCCTATTTGAAGCAGATTGTTTGAAGCATATTATACATTTGTGTAAAACATATTTGACAGTTTTTCGTCCTTGAGGAATCCAGAATTCATTCCTCAATGTTGACAGAACCAATTGGGGACCTCCATGTAATCTTTTTGTGTGGAAATAGTTGATTATTAAGGTTGTTAGATTACTTTCCTTTGGCAATATTACAGGATGTTTTTGATTGTAAGGGACATTAGCGTGTTGTAATCTCCCGCCCATGTTACGTCGTGCGTGCGTGCCGTGCTCCTGGAGAGAGCACACAGCTTTTATAGTTAAACAAACTCCTTTCCTTTCACTTGATTATTTATTTTCGACACAAAATCTTTTTATTAACAAATTTTGAATCTTATTATTCGATTCGAGTCACCTGATAAAATTATTTTAGACACAAAATCTTTTTATTAACAAATTTTAATTCTTATTATTCGATTCGAGTCACTTGACAAAATTTTTTTAGACACAAAAATCTTTTGGTTACAAATTTCAATTTAGAAGCAAATATCTTTATTCCAGTACAACTCTCGGCGGATTTCAAAAAACGACCCCCGTGGTTTGGGCTTGATGGCCCCAGGTACCCACGATCACTTTTTTAAAAGCTTTTTTATCTTATTGTTTTATTGCTTTCTCACGACGTTGAAAAAACGTACGTGAGAAAATGCAAAAAACTTTGGTAGCAATGCATATGCATGACAGCAAAACTGTAATCTGATATGCACTTGTGCGCCCGTCTTGAAATATTAATTTTAAGCGGGCGAGAATAATTGTAATAATTGTATGTATGTATGTACATACAATTAGATTACAAATTGAATAATATACGTATGTGCAGTGTACAGTGTACGTACAAAAAGAGAAAAGAAGAAGACACTGTACGTAGGTAAGTGTGCAGTGCATATCGTGGGAATGAAATGCATGCCTGATAACAAAATGCAATTTATGCTAAATTGCATTTTGTTATGATATGGAAATGCATTTTTAAATGCATTTTAAATTTCAAATGAAATTTTAAATTAAATAACTTTTCATTTTCAGGGTCATTTATGTGATACATCAATATATTTTATAGGGCAATATATTGATGTATTGACCTAATGGTTGTGATTCGGGGCATAGGTACCTGAGTCACAACATCCCTCCCCCCTGGGGAAAAGAAAGTTTTATTCTTTTGAGAAGAAAACTTTCTTTCTAACATATGCAGAATTTCAATACTTACAGGAAATTTTAATATATCATAATCTTATAGCAAAAATTGATCAAAATATGTACATATATTGTTTGTATATTGTTAGTTATACTAGTTAATTACTACGTATAGGAAAAGAAGAGAAGAAGGAATACCTCGTTATAGAAGGAGTTGTGCTAACAATAATATATGTTGCATATTTTACATATAATTCTTTGTAAATTTATGTCTTATATGGTAATTCTTATTATTCCCCTTTTTTTTTTTATCTATATATATATATTACGAGTATCGGAGGAAGATTTGAGAAAGGAAAAAAAAAACAATAAAACTTGAAGGGAATGTATCGGGCATCAACTTGCTGACGGTTCTATGTTGATTTGATTAGGATTGTATATGGGGAGAGAGAAAGAAAAAAAAAATCGTTTAATTGTTGTGATAAGAAAGATTCGTTCACCGTTGTTCGTGTGAGTAGGTTTAAGAGAAATGTATTCATTTTACTGTGCTGTGGGGATTCGTTTGATGATTTCTGTTTTGTTTTTTTTTTTTTGTTTATATATATATAAGAATTGTTTACGGTGCAAATTTCGCGATATAATCTAATTATCAAAGTTTGGAGTGCGGTCACTCGCAAGATGTTTTTCGCCGTGTACGTTTCGCGTCGGCCCTACGAAGCCCCACAGGATTACGTTGTGGTGATCTCCGGGATATACGTTGACTCAATTTGGGCTCGCTGGAGGGGGCCCATTCGGTTGAATTTTGTCTGCCCGGGAAGGGATACTATTCCGATTTGGGGGGCAGAACCCCGCGCGGGCCAGTATTATTCCGTGGACTTTTCGCTGTGGCCCGACTATAATATGTCGTTTGCAGCTTTAAGTGAGTTTTTGTGGCCCATCATTTGCCTTGTTAGTATAATAATCTTTCCTTTTTTTTTTATTTTGCAGGAGCTAATATCGTGCTGGTTGGGAGGTCTATCTACTTCCCCGCCCCGAGTGCCGTGGATAGCCATACTCCATTGATAGGCCCGGACGCTGAGTAACCGCAATTTTTCTTTTCTTTTTTATTATATATACATATATATACTTATCATGAGTTAGTGTTTTTAACTATTTTTTTTTCTCCCTATTTTTGTATTGCTAATACTTGTCCTTCTACGGATTGAACACTCAAAAAAAAAATAAAATATTTTTATAAATAAAAAGAATCAATAAAAAAAAGGAAGTGGATTTTTGGAGATATAAAATTGATGTTGTTTTTATTGTTTTTGCCCTTTTTCCTCATAGCTAGTTGCCTTTGTATTGTTAATATTTATTATTATTTTTTTTTGTTTTTCTTTTATTCTTTGGTTTTAGTATCTATAATTCGATAGGAGTTACCTATCATATGGGTATTTGTAGCTAAACTAAAATTTATAGCTGAGCTGGGATAAAAAGGTATGAATAATGCTAATAAAATAATTACAATTTTTTTTTTTTTTTTTTTTTTTTTATAACTATTATGTTTATCTTATTTACTTATTACTTTTTAATATTTAGTAGGTACACTATTATGTACGGTTGTTATTTACTTATTTATTTAAAAAGAAAATGTTGGTGCTAATGTATAGTAAGTTCTTTTTTTTTGTTATTATTTATAATACCTTATTATTTGATATGTTTAAAGCTTTTAAGCTATTAAAAATGAGGTGAATAATATTAAATTTGTAATTATACATAAATGTTTGGTAGTTTTACAGCTACTTGCATTTACCTTATTTATTTATTTATTTTATTTATATAAATCTTTTTTTTTTACTATTATTAGTTATGTTTTTTTTTTTTTTTTTTTTTTTTATACAAAACTAGATGTATATACATGTGAGATATTATTAATCTATTGTTGGAATGAGGGTGGGTATTATTGAGGACTATAAAAAAATGGGAAAAGGAGGTTACTGTTGTTCGTTTCTTGTTTCTGTTGTTTCTGAGTCCATTGGATACGTACAAATATAGTGTATATATTTAAAATAGTTATATTATAACATTAATTGGAGAAAATTTCTCCAGTTTTCCTGTTGGGAGCAGGAGTTATCTTAAATCTTATCTCTCTAGGTGCAGGCGTAGGAATACCTTCCAGTTCTTGTTCTGGGAGTGTATTTTGAGATTCACGGGTTTTTCGTTTGTATTTAATATACAGATAGGCGCCAATAAAAGTGATGATTAAAGCCACTGTTAAATATGACAGTGCATAATGGTGGATATGATGGCTATTTATGGGATTAAGAGGAATTTTTTCCTGATCATTTTGGAAACGAATGGATTTTAGAAGTTTATCTAGATCCATGCTGTTTGTAATATTTAAGGGATTTCTTTCTGTGGGTGTTTCCACCGCGGAAAACGTCATATTCCACAGTATACTGGAAATGTTAATTGATGGGACGAAGTTTGAATTAAATTTGGATATTTTTGCATTATGTCCGTGCAAGATGAATTCTTTGCTTCGTACATAACAACCGGGATGGATATACATTGTTCCTGTTCCATGCAGGGTTTGTGAATTAATGGAATTTTCACAAATTATATCTATATGTAGGGATTCTTTTAGGGAGAAAAGCCAAGCGTTTTGCTGCGATAATTGCGTCCAATAATGATTTTGTTCTAATTTTTGGATTTTGCATTTCGATGTAATTGGTTCCTTTTTAATCAAATTTACTTCACATTGGTTTGCTTTTGTATTTGTGTTTAGGATAGGCGATAAGATCTTACAGTAAAAATGCGTTTGGTCCAACGTTGCGCAATTATGGATATCCTGAAGTGTTAATTCAATATAGTGTTCACGATTGTAGTCTATAAGGATATATTCCTTTAATGGGTTAATGTACACGAAAGATCCGTTGAGGAGTGTAGGTAATGGCATTGCTTTAAAAATTTGATATGGTTCCTTGAAAGGAAGGGGAATTCTGAGCTCTATAATTATTTTATTATTGAAGATATTTGCGGCTATTGTACTTAATTTGTATATCTGTGTAATTATATTTTGTCTGGAATTTATGGGAAGCATCATTGAACTGGGCAATTCCTGCCTGATATTCAATAAAACTTCTTCAATTTTTTTCGGGGATATGAGCGTAGGGTGGAATTTTCCATGCCTTGAATCTGTTAGAAGATCTATTAGCTCTGTTTGGGTATTTTGGTATCTAAATGCCATTAATGAGATTAGTGAGATTAGGGATTCGAGTTCAATGGATATTTTGTTATCTAATGTTCTGTTTTCCATTAAAGAAGAGGCTATCTGAATCGATATCAACTTTTTATGCATAACCAGGAATTCCTTTTCAATTGCGGTTTTAGTTTTGTTGAAAATATTTGCAGTTGCTTCGACTATTGCAGTTTTGCTTTTCATAAGGGAAAGGAGGGAGTTTTGGTTTAAGGTAAGGTTATGGATTTGCTCATCATATAGCCTGGCATCGTCTTCGTCCAATGTGCCAAAAAGAGCTTTAGAGATTGAGCCTATTGCATTAAATAGCGCTCTTTGTTTCCTATTTTGTGTTACAAGTAACATATTCCTATATTCTATGTTTGCTATAATAAGATTTATTTGTAGCAACGTACCGTTACAGGTGTGGGCCATTGCTGAATTCCCATTAAGTCTCTGGCAGGTCATCGTTATTTGCTGTGCGATGAACTGGATATTATTGAATTCCGATTTAAAATTCGCCAGGTCGTAATAGGTGACGACTTTCCATTCGTTGGTATAGAAATTGGCTCTGCCAATTTCTTCAAAATAAATGCCTGCACTAGCATTTAGTTGCTTTACTTCTACTCCTGAGCCATAGGCTAAAGGGATGAAGATTAAGAAGACTGCCATTTGTATCATCTTGAAAACCTGGAAGATGATATTGCGTTATTCAATTGGAATAAGTCTTTTTGAAGAGGATGAAGCTTTTTGTATTAGTCCGAAAAAAGTTTTAAGTCATTATTATGGACTCTTCTAATTTTATTATTGACTTTTATAGTGGAATTTTCAGGGGAATTGATTTCCATTATCTCATACGGGCCTGACCATAGTGGGGAGAACTTGTTATCTCGAACTCTGCTCTTGAGTAAGACTTTATCTCCTACTATGAAGAATCCTGGGCGGAGTTTTTGTCGTATTGCAATTTGGACTTTTCTTTATTGGCCATGGCTATGTCTTTAGCTATTTTGAAGCTGTGTTGTAGACGCGCTTTCAGCTCGTTTGTATAATTATCGTAATTATAGCAAACTGCTGGTGATGATTTCAAATTGTTTGGGATTTCGGCTGGGAATCCGTATAGGAGTTCGCGTGGAGTATAATTAGTACTCGAATGAGGGGTGGTATTGTATACAAACATGGCATATGGGATCCATGTATCCCAGTCTTGTGGATCTTTTGCCACATAAGATCGGAGATATTCAGCTAAAGTTCTGTGGCTCCTCTCCAATGCACCGTTAGTCTGAGGGTGATATGGAGTAGTTTTGAGCCTTTTAATCTTCAGCAGTTTTGACACCTCGGCGAACATGCCACTTATGAGGTTGGAACCTTGATCTGTTAGGATACTTTCTGGAATACCATGTCGACAAACTATTGTTGTCGTGAAGGCTTCCGCTAATGTCTTAGACTCGGTGTCGACTATGGGAATAGCCTCAGAAAATTTTGAAAGGTCATCTTGGAATGTAAGGAGATATTTGTTTCCAGAATGAGAAATTGGGAGAGGTCCTACAACATCTAGGTACACTCTTTCGAACGGTTTGGAGCTTATGCTCGAGATTTTCATTGGAATTTTTGGATTTCTGGATACTTTGTTTATTTGACAAAGTTTACATTTCCTTACGTACTTTATTATATCGTCTGACATGCCAGGCCAGTAGAACTGTTTTTTAATTCTTTTGATAGTACGGGAAACGCCTTGATGGCCTCCCGTCGGTAGTGAATGAAAATCCTTTAAGATCTGCTCGATCTCATTGCTGTCGGATAAATATTTAATTGAATCCTGATGGAGTTTGATGTTTATTTGCTGATTAGCGAAGATCTGGGTAAAAGCGTTTTTAATAATTATTAGATTCTGTGGATCTAATATAGGGAAGGAGATATTTATTTGTTTTAACTGATTTGCTTCTGTGTATGAGCAAATCTCAGTTAAAATTTTCTCAAGGTCCAATCTATCTCTTTGTGATCGAAAAGGTAAATTAATTTTTGAAATAATTACTGTTGACTCTTTTCTCTTGAAGAAGTTCAGTTCATTTTCTAAAAGTGGAGATTTATCTGAAAATTTAAGTTTCGAATCCAACACTCTTTCAAGTTCTGTATCTTGCATTGGCAAGATGAAAAATTTAGGATTCGCATTTTTAGTCAGTAGGAGGGGAAAATTAGTCTCAGTTATTGTAACTGCGGAATTGCTCACTTGTGATGGAGCTGGATTTTGATTAATTACACTCGTGTTGGGAGTATTCAAATTCACCTGAGCTCTGGCTTGATTCCTTGTTACCACATTTACGCTAGTGGTAGGTTCTGCGAACTTTTCGTTGCTTTCTGGAATGGCTCTACTGAGAGCATCTGCATTTGTGTTGAGCTTGCCTGATTTATGGACTATTTTGTAGTCATATTCCTCAAGACGTATTCTCCATCTCATCAGTCTTGAGGAGTGATCCTTCAGACTCATGAGCCATACTAATGGTTTATGGTCAGTTATAATTGTAAACTGTCTGCCATAAACGTATGGTCTGAATTGCTCAACTGCGAAAACTATTGCCAAGAGCTCTTTCTCTATTGTTGAGTAACGAGTCTCTGCACCATTGAAAACTCGACTCACATAGGCGATTGGATGATCTTCTTGATCATCAACTTGTGAAAGTACTGCTCCGATGGCGTAGTCACTGGCATCAGAGGTGACAAAAAATTGCTTGTCGAAGTCGGGATATGATAAAATTGGTGCTGAAATTAATTTGTTGCGTAATTCGCAAAATGCTTCGTCGCAGATTGCGTCAAACTTGAAAGGAGTATCTTTTTTCAAAAGACTTGTAAGAGGTTTCGCAATCTTTGAAAAATTTGGTATAAAGCGGCGATAATAGCCGACAAAACCAAGGAAGGCTTTAATATCTTTTTCCTTCCTGGGTCTGGGGTATGACTGAACTGACTTAATTTTCGCTGGGTCAGGTTTGACTCCATTTTCTGTTATTATGTGCCCTAAATACATAATTTCCTTTCTTAGGAAATGGCACTTGTCTGGTTGGAGTTTCAGATTAAAATTTCGGAGACGGCTAAATACTGCTGTGAGTCTTGTGTTGTGATCTTTTAGATTGTATCCATGAACTACAATATCGTCCATGTATACGAAGCAATATATGCCTTGAAGGCCAGATAAAACATTATTCATGGCTCGTTGAAAGGTTGCAGGGGCGCCTTTTAAACCAAATGGCATGCGATTGTATTCGTAGTGGCCATAGGGTGTGCTAAAGGCGGTTTTCTCCCTGTCCTTCGAGTCCATCTTTATCTGGTGAAATCCACTGGCTAGGTCGAGTGTGGTGAAATATTTCGACTTCCCCAACTGGTCTAATATATCAGTGATATTAGGCAGTGGGTATGCATCGCCAATAGTAATGTCGTTAATACGACGAAAATCTACCACAACTCGACACTTTTTATTTCCATTCTCATCTGGTTTTTTAGGAACCAGGAGAAGTGGAGAATTCCAGGGACTATGGGAAGGTTTTATAATATCAGACTGCAGCATTTCTTGTATCTGCCGGTTTATTTCAGTTCGGCTTGCCTCAGGAAGTCTATAAGGCTTGGTGTAAATGGGCGGTTTATCTTGGAGGGTCTCGATTTTGTGGGTAATCGCATCTGTATATGAAAGGAAATCCCCTTCTATGAAGAAGAGATCGTTGAATTCCCTACAGATATCGCGAATACTCTCGGACTCTTCTGAATTACAGTGATCCAATTTTATAAGGTTTTGCAGTTTTCTTATTCTGCCCTTAATTGGATCTCTGTTTGAGTCTGTAGAGATGACTACAAAGTCGTCCAAGTCTTGGTATACTGGGTTCACCTCGTAAGGGCCCAGATCGGCGTCCTCCTCATTTGTATTGAGGAGTAGGACTTTTGCCATACCATTGACTGGTTCGACGATCGAGTTTCCAAGAAATAAGCCTGGCCTTATTTCCTTCTTGAAACAGACCGATTCATCTTGAAGAGAAGGAGTTGGAATTTCAATGATGAATTCTGATCGAGCCGGAATTTTAATTTTGTTTAATTTATCCGATTCTTTCTGATGTTTGTTAGGAAGGAGATATGATTCCAACTTTTGTGGAATTATGAAGGAGTTATTCGATGATTCCGACTCGATAGAATTTGAAGAAGTTAAACATTTATTGAGATTCCTTGACTTCTTTTTTGATTTATTACTAGACTTCACATTTTGTGAAGTGCTAGATGATGGAGATAGATTTTTGTTTGATGCAGCCTTTTGTGCGGCTGTAGATGGGGATAGATTGTCGTTATTATTTAGTTCCATTTGGGTTGGAACTACTGATGGTGATATTTTTATTTTGGAATTACCTTTGGGCTTCACTTCCTGTGAAGCATTGGATGGGGATAGATTGTTATTATTTTTTCGCTTCACTTCTTGTGAAGCATTTGATGGAGATTAATTTACATTGCTTTGCGAAACAATTGATGGAGATAAATTTGTATAATTTTGTTTGTTGGAGAATGTTATCTCCGTATACATTAAACTTTTAGTATGAGACCTCTTTTCTGGGTCTTCGCTTTTCAAATAAACATATGGGTAATTTGAATAGTATTCCTCATACGGATAAAATTCATTTGAATCGTTAGTTTCTAGAGAAATGTATTTATTTTTGTAATTGATACTAGCATTGTATCGAGATAGAAAGTCGTGACCAAGCAGGCCATCGTATGAGAGGATGGAGTTATTTCCCACTATTTGAAATGGGTGTTCTAAGATGGAGATATTTTGCTCAGATTCCAGAGATAATTTTGCGAATATTAGTCCTTCTGTACAAGTGGACTCAGTAAACAATGTATTTATATTACAGACAGCATCTCTGTAGCAGATACTGTCTGGCTTTAATGGATGGGGTTTAATTAAACTGATCTCTGCTCCCGTATCAATTAAAAATGTGAGTTTTGGAGCAGAGCAGATATCGATGGACAAGGAAAGAGTTAGCGAATTTTTATTTATTTGGACAGGGATTTGAATTAATTTGTTTTTGTCTAATTTCCTGTCGATATTGTTTCGGGACTCCTGTGAACTTGTGCCTTTGTTTGTATCTGCGAGAGGTTGCCGAAATTTACCTCCCGCTGCTTCCAGTTTCCCTGCCTGGATGCCGATGAACTTCTATTATTTTTCCTCATTGGAGATGGTGATCTTTTTGCCGAGACGTTTGCGTTGTTGTATCTCGGCGGTGGAGCTCGATTTTCTCGGATTACCGGCTGTTGCCAGTCCCTGTTTTGTGGCTGTCTCTCAGCCGTGTTCGTTCGCGGAGTATCGCTTACTTTTTGAAAATTATTTCGATTTCCTTGGCTGCTATTAAGACGATTATTATTTGCAGCTCTAGTCCTGCATTCCTCGAGTGTATGTCCCATCCGATGACAATATCGACAAGATGGAACCTGTGACGGAGATGTAACCTTATTGTAATCTGTAGGACGTTGTTGTAATTGCGAATTAATTCTTGGAATTGTGTTAAAATTTTGCGTTGAGCATTGTATGACTGGGCATTTTGAATCAGCATGCCCCAGTCTACCACATTTAAAACAAAGTAGATTTGAATTGCTATTCTGTTGAAAGGGATATTGATTTACCTTGTTATTTGCTTGAAAATTAGGTTGCCTTTGCTCTATACGTGATGAGTGATCTAGAATATTTGACCTTAGTGAAGCGAAGGATTTATCAGGATGAACTTTAGCTAAAGTCTGTAATTGTGGATTGGATAATCCGTCTTCAATTGCCCTTACAGCCTGACTCTCATTATCTTTTAATAATGATTTTAGTAGTACTTTATCCGTTGTGTAAGAGTGCGTTGCCTCATTTAATTTGGATAGTGTTGCATTTAGTCTTTGAAGGAAGTCTTTTACACTTTCCTCTCTACTTTGTCTCGAATTACTTAATTGAGACTGTAAGGTGGATCTAGGAGTTTCAACTTCAAAAGTTTGAGTCAATATCAATTTTAGATCAGGCCACTCTGATATCTCATTGTATCTATATACATCATATGCCTCTGCAGATAATTTACTCCTTATTAAGCTAAGGAGGGAGTGTTTTTCGTTCACCGTCGATGCCGTCGCGTATATATCATCACAACTGGAGATAAATTTGTGGAGATCTTTCGGATTTCCACTGAAATTGGGGATGAGCGATCTAGCTTCTGATAGGAAGGAGGTAGATTGGTCTCTAAAGGAGACATTACTATGATTTTCCCTGAAATTAGTTGTATTATTTGTTAAGTTTTGGGATCTTGAGTCCAAGTGTTCTTGTAGCGCAATTATAGTGTCTGTGTATGATGTTTCTATATCGGCGTAAACATCATTTTTAAAATAGTCATTTTCGAGGTCGTTGGGGCTGGTATATGAAATTAATTCATTGTGCGTTGCCTCGAAATCATCCCAGTATTTGTTCAATGAATTTATCTTTTGTGTCAGATATGTCTGTGTTGTAGTCGATAATGAATTAAAATTGATCGATTGTATAATTCGCGATATTGACTTTTGCCTATGATCCTGCAACCTAAACCTTACTGAATTAGATTGATTATTGTCTGTGCTGTCTTGATTATCAGCTGCAGTTGTTTTTTGTGAAGTTTTTGGAAGTGGAATGTAAAACGGGTTATTTGTGCGCTCTGTATGGAGTGAAATGGATTTTAACCTATCAGACAGAGTTGCCTTGGTAAGGTTGTACCAGTCCTCTGTTTTGTCATAACATGACTGTTTATAATAATCGTGAGATTCATCGAAATCTTCATGATCTTGAATAAGGGTTTCCGTTTTTTCGAATGAAGCCCACAAGTCTTCCAATATTTGAAGTTTTTCGGAAGTAAAATCCGAAGTCCTTTTTCCTTTATTAGCTTTGTGATATTCGGCCAAGATTTGTCTAACTTCTGCGGTTCTTTGGACCTGAGACAAGCAAAGCTCGTCGAATGTTTTGTTTTCGTTTGTCATGTTTTGTTGAGCAGTAAAAATCCGAGAATTAGGTTGAAATTTAGTATGAAATTTATTCAAATTGGGAGAAATTAGGTATATGTTTACGTATTTTTTTTGTAAAGAAACAAAATTTTAAGGAAAATCTGAGAGTTGTGCGCGAAAATAAATAAAAACACTTGCTTGTTAATTATAATTGACTTTGTATATATATATGTAGCAGCTGCCAAGCAGCAGATCAATTGATGGGATCGGAGAATATTGGGATCAAGTTTGTTAAATTTTGTAAAAAAAAAAAATTTAGAAGACGTGGGAAAATTTTATGGAACAGAGAGGATAGGAGAAACACATGCAAAAATTGACTAATACTCTCAACAATTTGAAACAGGCAGTAAGCTATTTATATGTGAATATTTTTGTTAAAAAGAAAACTGGAAATTGAATTTGTATTTACATAAATTTTAAAATAAATTCGGGAATAGGAACTATTTCTGGAACACTCTTTCCAATCAAAATCTCTCCGCTGAACGATAGCCTTACAAAATTCTATCGCAGGGGACAGATTGTTGATTTTTCGAAGTCCTCTGACCAGCAAGCTCACGAGGTCTTACCGCAGAGGTCGCTTCATGGAAGGGTGGAAGGTGATAATTGGATAAAATGATACAATTATCTATATTAAATCGAGTTAAGCCGGGGAAATTTTGCACTGTTTTTTACGAAAAAAAAAAAAGGAATTCACTTATATATGTGGAAAATATTGTTTGCACTAAATTGTTCTTATGGGGTATAAATGACTGGATAATAACAATAATATATATATATTTATAATATGGGTAAAAATACGGATAAAATAAACAGCTTTTCACGCTACCTTTAACTTTATCCAATATTGTTATAGTTGCTAGTATATTTGTTTTGTTGATGTTGATGTCAGTACGTCGCGCGTCCGGGGCGACGATTTCTAGGAGATTTAGAGTTGGGCTAAAGATGTTGCTGTTGTATGTTGTGCGTAGGTGTTGGATGACAATGGTATGGTGATGACGATATCCAGATGTCTTCCTTCTTTGGCACGTCTTTGTGAGGCAGGGATGAAGCCTCCTTGGGTCCCACGTTGAGCGCTCTGGCGCTTAAACTTTAAATTTCCTCTAAGTACCCTTGTTGGGTACCCGGGTTTATTTTTTTTTTTTTTTATTATTATTATTATTAAATTTTTTCTTTTTATTTTATTATTTATAGGCACTGATTTTTCGGGTAGGTACACCGCTGCCACCAGTATGTTACGTCGTGCGTGCGTGCCGTGCTCGTGGAGAGAGCACACAGCTTTTATAGTTAAACAAACTCCTTTCCTTTCACTTGATTATTTATTTTCGACACAAAATCTTTTTATTAACAAATTTTGAATCTTATTATTCGATTCGAGTCACCTGATAAAATTATTTTAGACACAAAATCTTTTTATTAACAAATTTTAATTCTTATTATTCGATTCGAGTCACTTGACAAAATTTTTTTAGACACAAAAATCTTTTGGTTACAAATTTCAATTTAGAAGCAAATATCTTTATTCCAGTACAACTCTCGGCGGATTTCAAAAAACGACCCCCGTGGTTTGGGCTTGATGGCCCCAGGTACCCACGATCACTTTTTTAAAAGCTTTTTTATCTTATTGTTTTATTGCTTTCTCACGACGTTGAAAAAACGTACGTGAGAAAATGCAAAAAACTTTGGTAGCAATGCATATGCATGACAGCAAAACTGTAATCTGATATGCACTTGTGCGCCCGTCTTGAAATATTAATTTTAAGCGGGCGAGAATAATTGTAATAATTGTATGTATGTATGTACATACAATTAGATTACAAATTGAATAATATACGTATGTGCAGTGTACAGTGTACGTACAAAAAGAGAAAAGAAGAAGACACTGTACGTAGGTAAGTGTGCAGTGCATATCGTGGGAATGAAATGCATGCCTGATAACAAAATGCAATTTATGCTAAATTGCATTTTGTTATGATATGGAAATGCATTTTTAAATGCATTTTAAATTTCAAATGAAATTTTAAATTAAATAACTTTTCATTTTCAGGGTCATTTATGTGATACATCAATATATTGTATAGGGCAATATATTGATGTATTGACCTAATGGTTGTGATTCGGGGCATAGGTACCTGAGTCACAACACCCACACGTAATAATCCGTCATCATCCAGAAATGGATTGAGAGGTAAACTTTTGCTTCTGGAAGATATAAAATTTCCTGCTTTTAGTTGCTGAATTTCATTTGGATACTCAATCGTTTGAGCTCGCTTTATTAACAAATGTTTCGCCTGAGTCAGCTCATCAGGTTTGAGTAGCATTGAGTAGTCGTGATGGATTTCTGGATTTCTTTTGCGACAGTGATTTATGAATCTGCAACAATAAGCAATGACTCGTTGCAGCAGGTCGGGAATTTACCAAATAAATCGTCAATGTCTAAATGAGTTGTGATTAGACAGCTTACTCGCTTTTGTTCAGAGTCAATGTTATTTTCCATCAATGGTAATGACTGAGGCCAATTTTCCTCAGAGTTTGACAGCCACTGTGGTCCGTGCCACCATATATTACGCGAGCTTAAAGCCTCAGGTTCAATGCCCCTGGAGTTACAGTCGGCAGGATTGTCAACAGACCGAACATGACGCCAAGACTGTATATCGATTGCGGTTTGAATTTCTGCGATTCTGTTTGCAACATAGGTTTTATATTTGTTAGGATGGTTGCGAATCCAAGCTCAGACTATAGAGGAATCCGTCGCGAATATGGGTACATTAAGAAAATTTAGGTCTGCCTTGACGCGATTAATAAGTCGAGCTAATAGCACAGCGCCACATAACACGAGGCGGGGAAGCGTAATAGGTTTAACAGATGCTATCTTGGATTTCGCAATTAGTAGATTAACATGGACGTTTTCTTCTTGATTTATGGCTCTCATATAAACTGCAGGCAAATAGGCTTGATTGGACGCATCGGAAAACCCATGTCTTTGGCAAGTTGACAGATTACTAGTTGTGAATATCCACCGTGGTATGTGGATTTTGCTGATGTGGCTTAGTTTGGATTTAAATTGTTGCCAGTGATTGTCAATGGGTGCAGAAATACGATCGTCCCATAAACATCCAGAAACCCATAAGGTTTGCATCAGAATTTTAGCTGTGACTATGATTGGAGAAATCCAACCAAGTGGATCAAAAAGTGTAGCAATTTCTGACAATACAGAACGCTTTGTAGAAATGCGATCTGCAAACTGTTTATATTGCAACGTAAAATGATCAGTTCCTGGGGGCCAATGGATGCCCAAGGTTTTCACAGATTCATCACTTGCTAACCGTAAAGGAAGTTGTACTTCTCTATGTTCCTCTGCGATGTTCGATAGGAGATCCGATTAATTACTGTCCCACTTTCTTAGATTGAATCCTGCTGACGACAAGAGTTGAATAAGCTGACCTTGCATTTCTAAGGCTTCCTCAATGGAATCTGCTCCAGTGAGCAGACCGTCAACATAAAAATCTCGTAATACAATTTTGGCCGCTTTAGGAAATCAAGCAACTTCATCAGCAGATCAGCAAATGATGTAGGGTTTTGATTGCTAAGTACGGAGTTGGTGTTGTCCCAAAGGTGACAGTTGTCAATTTGTAATCTTTAATGGCTTCAGTGGGATTGTTTCTCCAAACTGATCTTTGATAATTTTGGTCTGGAGATTGAAAGTTTATCATTGGATACATTTTCTCTATGTCCGCTGACATAGCAAATTTGTACTTTCGCCATCTAAGTAAAGTTGAGAAAAGTTCAGATTGCAATACTGGGCCCGTATGCAACTGTTCATTCAAACTTTTCCCATTGGTGGATTTAGCCGAAGCATCAAAGACAACTCGAACTTTGGTAGTCGTGCTATCTTTGATAACGGCGTGGTGAGGAAGATAATAACATTTATATTTACTCACTTCCTTATCAGCCAATGTCATGTGCCCTAATGATTTATACTCATTTATACAAGCCTTATATTCCTGACACAGTTCGGGATTTTGATGTAATTTACGCTCTAGACTGTAAAGTCTTCGTATAGCCATGCCACGAGAGTCGCCTAGGTTGGGACTTTCATTGATGAAGGGCAAACCAACTTCATAACGGCCGTTTGCGTTTCGATATTGAGTTTTCTTATAAAACTGTTCACAATCGCGGTCTGCCGTAGACAGTTGTCTTCCTGGAGTAGTAACCTCTTCAGTTTCCCAAAACCGTCTCAGAAGTTTATCTAGTGAGGACTCTTCCTCGTAATGAGCATTTATTGTTAAAGAAGACGCTGTGGAAAATGTTTGAGCGTCTTTTAAATTGCCGAAAAGGATCCAGCCGAGGGTACTATTTTGTGCAATTGGTGTTCCAGGTGGACCCCTTCGTAATCCCTCTAAGAGAATTTCTCCATACACATCTGCTCCCAGAAGCAGGTTTACCTTTCCTGGCTTGAAAAACAATAGATCTGCGAGTTGCAGATCGTGAACGTGGTTCCATTCTTTATTTGGAATGGTGGACGGAGGCAATATATCTGTTATAGTTTTCACGATAAGGGCATTAATCGTGGTTACCTTACTCGAAGTTGAGTAAGAATGTATATTTATCGATGCTTGTTTTTCAACATTTATAGCTTCTGACTTTCCTAAGCCAGTGATTTGTATCGAAGTGTTCATAGTAGCCAGCTGCAGTTTCCGTCCGACGGCTTGTGTTATGAACGTGACTTGAGAACCTGAGTCAATTAAGGCTTGTAATGTGAACAGGGTCCCCTTTTTCGATGGAACTTTAAGCAATGCTGTGGCAAGCAAGGCTTGTGTAGTTCTGGTATATAGATTCGTGTGAAGCGTGTGAATGTTGGAAGCGGAAGGTGGCTTACAAGGTTGAGCTTGTATGTGTGGGTTTTCTGAGGAATTGTGCTTATCCTGTGGATTGGTATTGTTCCTATGAAGTAAGGAATGATGTTTCCTTCCACATCGCTGACATGTAAATTTGCTTGAGCAAAAATTCGAATTGTGACCTTTTGAAAGGCAATTAATGCACAACTTATTTGACGTGGCAACCTTGAATTTAGAGTCTACATCCAGTTTTTCAAATTTGTAGCATTTGTATAAACGATGTGGCTCTTTACATAATATACATCTATCACTAGATGATGTGAAATGGGTGGAAGCTCTTGGAATTTGAGCTGGTCTGTTTACGGAATATGGTTTTGCTTCTGAAATTGCTTCTAGAGTTCGGAATCTCGTCTCTAGAAAAGCCTTTAGAGATTCTAGGGTAGGAAGTTCATTTGTACTATTCACTTCTTGTTCCCATAAGAGATGCGTCTCTGCTGGTAAACATTGCACTAGCATGTAAATCAGGATTGTATCCCAGTGATTAGTGGGGACTTCCAATTCTTCGAGTTCATAAATACATTCTGACGATTTGTCTAGCACAGTTTTTATTGCCTTGGCTGACTCGTGTGTCGCTTTATTGAATAGAATTTTTAGCTGAGCATTAATTAATACTCGCTTATTGTCATACCTATTGAGCAATATCTTCCATGCGTTGTCGTAACTCGCATTGGTCATTGGAAGCTGACGTAACAAATGTTCTGCTTCTCCAGAAATATTAGAATTTAAATAATGCAATTTCTGCACTGGAGATAACGCAGAATTTGTATGCACCAGTGACTGGAATAGATCGCGAAACAACCTCCATGACTCATATGATCCCGAGAACTTTGGGATTGTGATGCTAGGTAACCTCAGAAACGAAGAAGATTCATTCTCCGTGTTTGGCTTTGAATCTACTTTTGTTTCGAAAGCATCTAGTGCATCTCTGAGAATACCTCGAAACGTGTAGTATTTATCTTGCACGCTTGAAAATTGATCTTTTGCAAAATAATCGTATTTTTGCAATTCGTAGCTTGGAGAATCGTATAATGCGTGTCCTTATAGTCGGACCAAATTTCGTTTAGGGCGATTAACCGCTCAGAAATAAGTCCTCTCGTTCGTTTTTCTACATCAGTATTTTTGTAGTTATTGAACGATTTTTGGAATATTTGTGGAGAGGTGACTTGGTTAGCGAAAAGTTTTTGAAGTGAAGTCATGTTTGAAAGATAAATAATATATACCACTGGACTTTAAATTTGGCTACGAAGGACCATAAAATGTACTGCCCGTATTCAGAGCGTACATGCAATAAATGAAAGGTGTAGTGATATT
Organism: Dioctria linearis; assembly: GCA_963930735.1. Lineage (NCBI taxonomy): Eukaryota > Metazoa > Arthropoda > Insecta > Diptera > Asilidae > Dioctria > Dioctria linearis. The sequence continues at coordinate 155,342,503 of OZ005742.1, read as the reverse complement.
TATGCCACTGGTATAAAGCTATTGGTTTTTATTTGTTTATTCACTGCAATAAATGTTTCAAGTTTAATAAAAACCAAAACTTAAGAACTACAAGATATAAAAGGCTGAAACCAATGTTTATTAAATGATTAATATATAAATTTGATTTACACAACTGTAGCAATTGACTTGTACTTACCACTCGATGTTTGGCGGTTGATTCAATTGGCTTTCTTTGGGTTGGGAATTGGGATATCTTTATTACAATCAATGATCACAATAAAGTGTTTTATTAATAAGATTGCTATTGCTGTCGATACCCACAATAAGAATCTTTATTCCAGTTGCTATCGAAATCAAAGTCCCTATTCTAGTCGATACCCAGAATAAGATTCTTTGATTCCAATCCGTAACTAGAACAAAGTGTTTGTTTGTTATTAGTAAGATATTCTTACTGCAGTTGATACCCACAGTAAGAATCTTTATTCTAATAGTTATCGAAAAGAAAGCCCTTATTCTAGTCGATACCCAGAATAAGATATCTTTAATTTCAATCCGTAATTAGAACAAAGTATTATTGTTGTTTTTAGTAAGATATTCTTACTGCAGTCGATACCCACAGTAAGAATCTTTATTCTAATAGTTATCGAAAAGAAAGCCCTTATTCTAGTCGATTCCCAGAATAAGAAATCCTTAATTTCAATCCGTAATTAGAACAAAGTATTTTTGTTTGTTGTTAGTACTGTAATTTTTATTGTAGTCGGTACCCACAATAAAAATCTTTAACCTTGTTGCTACTCAAAATAAAGTTCCTATTCTAGTCGATACCCAGAATACAAATCTTTATTTCAATCGTCAATCAAAATTAAAGTTCAAGTTAGAAAACAAAATAAATGATTTATCAGGAATAGAAATAACCAAGTTGAACGCTATGCTGCCAAACTAAAAAATATATCGAATCAAGTCAAACTGCTGTTTATGTAGCCAGAGTTTGCACACGGCACCAAAGAACGGTAGTCAAAGGCGCATGGCATCAACATTGGCATCTCAACAATAGCTTAGCAACAATATCTTAACATAACAGCTGCACTTCATCACATTCTTTCGAAGTGTTACCAGTTTATGTTATTATTAACACATCGTTCCTATCTAATTATCTTATAAACATTTTCCTAAAATTCAATTTTGTTAACTGAATATGGTTACAATTAATAATATTTTCATTTTAGTCATATATACTTCTGCCCTTTTTCTTTTTTATTATTTATGAATAAGATTAAAACAGTATAATACTACCGTGTAAATGGTGCTGCTGTTTCGTTCCACTTGTTGTGTCCATTTCTGCATCTAGTACGTTTTCTTTATCGAAGTTGTTACTTCTGAGTGGAATGTGGATGTTCATGATGACGTTCAGTTGACATGCTGAGGGATAAGTGCTTACGTCTGGCTGATAAATGTGCCTAATTAGGTAAGATGAATTTCTAATTTTACTTTTAAGTTTTGATTCTTGGTGGTCCCCTTTTTATTTATTTCAGGACAGTGGAGCTGAAGCTAGCGAATGTGTTCAATCCTGAACACTAGCATTGCCCTTCATTGGATCAGCGGTGATTCCAGACGCTGGAAGCCATAAGTCGCAAATCGCGTTAATGAGATTAAAGGAATTTCTAATCCTACTAACTGGAAACATTGCCCCGGTGATCAGAATACTGCCGACCTGTTAAGTAAGGGAGTTTCAGGACAACGATTGATAGAGTGTAATTTATTCCTCCAAGGTCCGTCCTGGCTATTGAATGAGAAAAGTAATTCGCCCTCTCTGGATGCAAGGATTCACAACTCCACTTTGCTATCATGCTTAGAGGTTTCAGCAGTAGCTCCGTCGCACAATTTAAGAATCCCTCGTTTCGACCTCGAGAGTTTCAGCAATTATCAACATGTTTTACGTATTACTGCTTGCATACAACGATTCACGAAAAAAGCCAGAGGCATATTTAAGCATAATAATAGGTTTCTGATTGTTGAGGGATTAAAAATAGCTGAAATGTACTGGATCAGCTACGCTCAAGAATGGGAATATTGCGATGAAATTCGATCATTGGAAAGTGAGACACCGGTACCTAAATCTTCTAGAATTATAACATTAAACTCTATACTGAATGACGTGGGCTTATTAGTAGTGGGAAGCCGTCTTCAGTTCCTTGATGCGGATTTTGAATTCACATTTCCAACTATTCTACCGAAGTCATCGTATTTGTCTAAGCTCATTGTAATGGATGTGCTGTACAATTTTAACAGCAATGACTGGGAGTGCTTTATGGGTAGAAAGTCACCAGCCCTGTCTTAAAAAATCTCTTCACTTATTTTACATCAAAAGATTCACTTTAAAAACTTGTACTTTTACTTGATTAATATTTATTTCATGATCGTTACACTTCTTTACTTTATCTGTAGCTTATTATAGCTTCAGAGGGAACAAGAGACCTTACCGTGGGGCGGGCGTCACTTGGTTCCTTTTCAAACACTGATTAAAACTGACTGCCCCTGGCTAACGACGCATCGGCTTTTTATTTGGAAATTTGGTTCCAAATTTTGAATAATCAGCTAAAGGCTGAATTATTCATAGTGGGGTTAAAGAACAATTAGAAAATAGTGAGTATTGGGAAATTTTCAGCAATATTAGCACTATTCTAACTATTTCCCCAGTTAAATGTGTGAGGAAATTTTGGGTACGCCTACCGATATTGCATCAATACATAACGGCGAAAATCAATATTTCATGGCTAAGCAATATTTTTGGACTTTTCCCCTGCATATAAGAATTTTATAAAGCTGGATATTGGCTAATAGAATATACACGGCCAGGAACTTCATATAGCGCCATTAAAAGGGTCAAAACATAATGCATATTACGCATAGTAATGTTTTTTCATCATATTCATTGCGCAATGTATTTCGTATATACATATGAGCAAGCGAGTGACAACAGCAAAAAAAGACGAAGAACAACAGAACACAATTTGTGGGTCAAACGCTAGGCACATTACGCGTATTTCCAAACATATGGTAACACAATTAAAGCAAGCGCGCACTGGTTGCTTCTGTCAGGGACAGCCCAGTGCTGCTAGATGGCTAGAATTGGTCTCGTGCTGAGGTGTATGTTTCATGTAAAGAATGCAGCGCGTTGCCGCTATTGTATTAAAAATGGAAAATGTTGAGTTGACAATAATTCTGATGGAATTATTGTCAATCGATATGAATTGAAAAAGAAAATGTTTTTAATGTTTTGTAATTCGAGTATTCTTTACACAGAAATAGTTAATTGCTTTGAAGAAGAAAGTGTTACATAATTTTTTGTAGATAATTTGCAGGGAATACTCGTATTACAATAGATATGTATGTACGTACATATGCTTTTGGAATATGTATGTACGTACGAACAGATATGCATGGGAAATATGTAGGTACGTATGTACATTGGAATTATGGCGATTTCGTTCATTTAATTTGATCTTGATAGCGCTTGATTGATTTGGGGAAGTAATGCATGCCGTTTAATGAGTGGCGCTTCAGTACAAATGTTCATCAGCGTGTCTTACATGGAGGGGTTAATGTTACTCTTGCAACTCTTCGACAGAGATTTTGAATTCCTCAAGTACGTCAGCTAGTAAAGACTATTATATCAAAGTGTGGATTATGTAAGCATCTTCGTGGCAAAGCAGCCTCACAGCCTTTTGCTCCATTGCCGAAATGTAGGTTAATTGCTTCTAAGCCATTCGAGAAAACTGGTATAGATTTTGCAGGTCCACTGTATCTGAAAACTACCCAGTCTGAAAACAATACGACAAAAGCCTACGTAATGCTACTAACTTGCTCCGTAATTCGAGCCGTTCATCTAGAGCTTGTTCCCAGTTTAAGTACAGAGTGCTGTTTGCTGGCTCTACGTCGTTTCATTGCACGCCGCGGGATACCTAAGCTCATTATCTCGGATAATGACAAAACATTTAAGAGAGCTTGACTGGAATTAAGAGCGCTTGGAAATATCATAAACTCTGAAAATCTTCAAGATTACGCAGCGAGTCACGGAATTTCCTGGCAGTTTATTGTAGAGCGTGCTCCACGTTGAGGAGGTTTCTGGGAGCGTCTAGTGCAAAGTGTTAAAGAGGTGTTACCAGTAACAATTGCACGTGCTGTTTTATCTACCGAACAACTTCAAACTTTGCTTGTGGAGGCCGAATCAATCATTAACTCCACCAATATAATAGGTCAGCTTAGATCGCTCGTCACTCAGATTCAAGCCACGCAGCTACTTATTGCTACAGCTTGTAGTTGGAACCCTTACCGGAGTCAAAGAGTGAACGAGATTGACAACTTCCAGTCCTTAAACACTGACTTATCAGTAACAACAGGCCGTGAATCCAGCTTAGGAGACGTGTGAGCCGTTTCAACTAGACACGCAGTGGTGCGCTGGAATTGTGATCAGAAAGGTAACATTTACCAGGACTGTCTGCAAGAAAGACAACTGTTGTTCTGCTATGGATGCGGACGCGAAAACTTCTTTAAACGAAACTGCGGAAATCCAAACTGCGGACACTGTTCACAGAAAAACGAGAGACGGGTTGGGAACCCCAACACCTTTTCTCGACCAGTTTCATGGTCCCGAACGGCAACTGCTATGAGCACTCCAGTTCAAGCTTTGAACAAGGAGGAGGGTCCGCACCATCAGCAGACTGTCTACTAATTCACTGATAGAGACGGAGAATCTAATAGACCTCTCCGCAGATCTTTAAGCTCCCGTTTCCACCTCTGGGGAGCCCATCACACTACTAGACACTTCTTTGGAAGAGTCTTTGATCTTTGACATCCCGATAACACCGACAGCAGTTCTCGCTGGCAATGTTACTGAGCAGGAGATTCGGCCTCCTAGCGAAACGGCCACCAAGCTCTGTTATAACGAGCGGGCGTGAGCCTGTTTTACATCCGCTGATGCCTTATCATATGCGTCTGCAGAATTACAATGCAGTAAGAGACCGTATCTTCTCCTCAGTAGGGGAGCTAGCTGAAATTATGTATCCTGACCTGGACTTTAGACCAAGAAAAAAACGATCGACCGTTTGTTGGCGGGAATACTGTCGACGAATGAGACAGGAAAGAAAGAAACTGGCAAGCATTTCCGTGTCGATGCCAGACGAAATTGGACCGTATGCCGAAGTAAGACTACTCGGGCGAACTGAGTGAGTCTGGGTTACTTGATAGTGGCGCCACTGTCAGTATCCTAGGCCAAGGAGCCCTAGAGAAATTACCTGAAGCAGAGGTTGAATGGAAGAGGTATCAGACACAGGTACAAGTAGCTAGTGGTGCCATGACGACTGTTCATGGTCATGTGGACGTGGCCATCACTTTCCATGGTAAGACCCCGTGCGTCTTTACGTGGTTCCTGGGCTCACACAGGCAGTATATCTAGGAATGGACTTCTGGCGTCTATTTGAGTTGGCTCCAGATGTCCTGGGAATAGTTGCAGAAGTGACACCAAATCTAATAGCTAGTCCTGACACCGACTGCCATGTTCTTTCTGTTCAAGAGCACCAACGTCTAGAAGCGGCCAAACAGCTCTTTCCTTCTTTCGCCTGATTGGGCTAAGGAAAAACATCTCTTGTCAGTCAAAAGATCGACACAAATGACGCGACTCCGATAAAACAGAGGTTTCATCCGATTTCACCTGCAGTACAGAATTTGATGGGTGCTGAATTGCGACGAATGCTATCGTTTGTCTTTTCAGGAATTTTGTAATATAGAGACGTAGCATAGGGCTACTTCTCAAGAAATCTAAATTTTTTTAACCCTTTTCAGGAATTTTGTAATATGGAGAAGTAGCATAGGGCTACTTCTCAAGAAATCTAAATTTTTTAACTCTTTTCAGGAATTTTTTGTAATATGGAGAAGTAGCATAGGGCTACTTCTCGGAAATCTAAATTTTTTAACTCTTTTCAGGAATTTTTGTAATATGCAGAAGTAGCATAGGGCTACTTCTCGGAAATGCCTACATTTTATCTTTACCTCTGGGAAATCATGGGGGTTTCTCTACAGAAGTAGAGAAGCCAGACAGAAAAAAAAGGTAGCGTAAAGGGGGTATACGCTACAGTATAAAGTTCTGATTGTTCAGTTGTTTTAAAATAAATGATTGTTATAGATTTTATCGCGTTTTTATAAATATTCATATACGATACATATATCTCCCGCTGTAATTGCTATTTTCGACACAATGTCTGAAACTAATTCTGTACATCGAATTAATCTTAAGGTTTTTGACCTCGAAAAGAGTTTGGAATAAACGGATTTTATAATTTTAAAAGTGTCATCATCAGTATAACTAAATAGCACTTAATCGATTTGGCGGTAAATAGCGTTTGAAAATACTTACAATATATTCTTCAGAATAATTGAGCATACGAAAGATGCGATTATGTTTATTTTTGAATGGCATTTCTAGAGATATCGGTGGGCGTTTGTTGGATTTTTGGAAGACTAATTGAAGCGCGAACTCGTTAAAAGGACGTTCTGAAATTGGTATTCCGTCATTGAAGTTTTTGCTTGCGGATTGTATTGTAGAGCCTCTGGTACCTTGAATTGAGTTACACGTCCTAGATTAATTTGGATTTAGTTAAATTTTTGTACGAGGTTGTTACTCAGGAGGTCTTTTTCGACTCAATGCGTCGGCGTTGGTGTTTTGCTTTCCTTTCTTATATACCAACTCATAAACAAACTCCTCTAGTTTGAGTCTCCAGCGAATTATTTTGAATTAGATTCTTTTAGTCTCATAAGCCAAGTTGGGGTCGTATAATCTGTTACAATTTTGAATCTATGTCCAAATAAATAAGGCCGAAAGTATTTGGTAGCCCAAACTATGGCTAACAATTCTTTTTTGATGGTGGAGTAGTTGATTTCGCAATAATTTGGTGTACGACTGGCATAGAATATGGGTTTATCGCTACCTATAGGGCATTGCGATAGCACTGCATCAATAGTGTAGTTGCTAGCGTCGGTTGTTAACACGAAAGGTTTCGTAAAATGTAGGTCTTGCAAGATGGGATCATTTACATGAAGATCTCTGCAGATTTCAAAGGCTTTAGCATATCATTCAATTGGATTACTTTAAGTTTTTTAAGGCACTCTGTTAGGGGTTTCGTACGTTTTGCGAAGTCTTTAATGAGCGAAAAGTGGTAATGAGTTTTTTACTCTTTCGAGACCCGTACAAAATACGAGTCTACAGGCATTATCTTTAATGAACTACCGATAGTACCCTAACAGTCCTAGGAATGATTTTATTTCCTTCTGATTTTTGGGAATACAAAATTCTTAAATTGCCTTTATCTTATCTGCAGATTTTACCTTGTATTTCCTTACGGACATTGTCCATTACACGTTGGAACGGGGATGGGGCATTTTTCAGCCCAAAAGGCTGTAACGTTTTCGCGATTGGTCCAACTGTACCTTACCAATCATCAATCACATACAAACAATAAGAGTTTTAACAACAAACACTTTAATTATTTGTTCCTCTTTAATATATATATAATTCTCGATAACTTGCTTTTTATTTGTTTTTCTTTAAAAATATATATATAATTCACGATTACTTGTTTTTTAAATCATTTTCTTATAAAATCATTATTTATCACTGACCGCCACTGTCAGTATCCTAGGCCAAGGAGCCCTAGAGGAATTACCTGAAGCAGAGGTTGAATGGAAGAGGTATCAGACACAGGTACAAGTAGCTAGTGGTGCCATGACGACTGTTCATGGTCATGAGGACGTGGCCATCACTTTCCATGGTAAGACCCCGTGCGTCTTTACGTGGTTCCTGGGCTCACACAGGCAGTATATCTAGGAATGGACTTCTAGCGTCTATTTGAGTTGGCTCCAGATGTCCTGGGAATAGTTGCAGAAGTGACACCAAATCTAATAGCTAGTCCTGACACCGACTGCCATGTTCTTTCTGTTCAAGAGCACCAACGTCTAGAAGCGGCCAAACAGCTCTTTCCTTCTTTCGCCTGATTGGGCTAAGGAAAAACATCTCTTGTCAGTCAAAAGATCGACACAAATGACGCGACTCCGATAAAACAGAGGTTTCATCCGATTTCACCTGCAGTACAGAATTTGATGGGTGCTGAATTGCGACGAATGCTATCGTTGGGCCGGAGGAGAGGAGAGCCAGAGTCCTTGAAGCTCTCCAGTTGTACTAGTGAGGAAGCCTGGAAAGGTCAAGATTTGTTTTGACGCCAGGAAGGTCAACTCTGTTACCAAGAAGGACGCCTATCCGCTACCGCAGATAGACGCCGGCCCTTATCACACCTTAATGATGATCCCTTGGATTTAACTCATTTAACCCCGTCGCATTTCTTAACAGGGGCGTTTCCTTCAGTTATGTCCTTCGCTGCTCCAGGCTGCGAGGTTTCTGATATCCGGGATAAATGGAGAGCGCGTTTTCGTCTTGTAAGCTTTTTCTGGAAACGCCAAAGAACATAATACATCCAACAGTTACGTTCAGCTCATCACATGTTTAAAAGAAGGTGACGTTGTCCTCGTTCATGAACAGTTTACTCCTCGAGTTTCGTGGAAACTTGCATTGTTTGAGAAAACATTTCCTGGGCGTGATGGGAAAGTACGATCTTGTGAGATCCGACTTCATAATGGCTCCCGGATGCGAAGGCCAGTTCAGTTATTGTATCCTTTAGAGTAGGTGAAATCAATCAACCATTTCCGCGGCCGGAGGTTGTTTAAAATCACTCAGCCTCGGGCCAATCAAAAATGCGTAATGTGTCATCAATCGTAGCAGTCCAACTTATCTTTGTAACGTGCTCGGTAGGCTATGATTCAACGTATTGTAACGATAGAGCGTGTCAGGCGACAGATCTACCTACATTCACTTGTACCTGAATTTAGGTACATACTGCATCCGACGCCTCTTTGTTACAAAATCATCGCGGGATTAGCGTGGGTGGCTGCAAAGCAAATATGCCGCCAGCGATCAGCCGGCTTGGAGTGGTTCTTGCCACCCACATCGCGTGAGGCTTGCTAAGCTGTGCAAAATCGTCAACATAACTGATCAGACATACGGACGGACAGTAAAAGAAAAGAAATTGTAGTCGTGACTGCAGACGGACGGACAGACAAAAAAAAAGAAAAAGATCTAATGCAGGCTTCCTTCTCATGGTGGAACCTGAAAGCCTAGAAAGAAGAAAATTGTTTTTACTTATCTGCTGGAAAAAGAAGGAGAATAGAAGACCTCAGCAACGCCGAACAAGTGCTAATTCACCCGGAGAGTTTACAACGCTGGCAAATGAACGATTGAGAGAGAGTGAGAGAGCGGAGAGGGGTCTCTGATGTTGTTGAGACCCCGGCTTTGGGTAATGTTGGGCCCAATCGCCCCTATCCACCCTGGCAAAGCCTCCAAAGCGGTATCGAAATGCTCAGCCCAATGTTGAAAAATGCGTGTGCTAAAGGCCTACTTCAGCGCTACCCTATGTCTTCACCCTCCTCCTGTTGAAAATTATCTAAGCATCGTTAGGCTAGATCGTGACATAAAGAATGGAATATGATAAGAAAACTCGAAAGATTATGTCTTAATTTCAGTCGTTCAACCTTTGGATGCCGTCGTTCATCACTCCTTACATGAACTAAACAATTAGATATTTAGGCTAAGATATGCCCTACTAAGCCTGACCTTAAACTAATTAATGGTATAGCCAAGTACCCATGAGACGCAAAAAAAAAACCAAACAAAAATTGGCCATGTATGGAGAAAGAAACCTAATATCCAAAGTACAATATAATATAATGTAATATAATGAAGTGTAATATGGCTGTATAAATGTAACCAAATAGTATACGTAGGTGATCGCAAAAAAAAAAATCGAACTTACTGGGAATGTTGTAGCAACCATAAGTGTAGGAAATTCATCTGATGCTCCGTCTGCTGGCGTAGCGGGTGCACCCATTCTATCCGGCCTGCTGCTAGTTTTTCTTGTAGATCTGCCGCTATCGTGGTATGGTTTGAGTGGGTTCATTGACCTGTTTTTTTTTGTTTATGTGGGTTCATTGACCTCTTTTTTTATTTTTTGTTCTATCACCTTAGTCTGAACTTCGTATCACTACTATTAAACCATATGCCTCACACTTATATGTCACCAGAAAGCCTGCTTGAATACTGCGCGGCTTGAATGACGGAATTCGACTGCACAAGCAAACCAAATCAAGGCTGTAAGTCACTGGCGTACTACTAATTTGCTCATATTAGAGTAACATTTAAGTGGTTGTGTTTACGGGTGGACACACCTTGCACTACACAGGTAATCATGAGCACTTTAAAACTAGAGTCAATAATAAGAATGTTTCCTTTTCAGACCGCCTTCAAGGTATGGAAATTCTATCACGGTATAAATGCACTACACAGGTAATTATATAAATTTATAAAAACTACAGTCACACACAGGTAACTAAATAAACTTGTAAAACTACAGTCACTAATACGCACAATTTCCTTTCAGATTGCCTTCATGACATAAAAACTATATCGAATCGTAATCCACTGCGCAGGTAACGAAAAAAATTATGAAAACAACCGTCACTAATATGAACATTTTTCTTTCAGATCGCCTTCATAGCATAAAAAGCTGTAACCTGATATGATGTACCGCACAGTTAATTATTTAAACTTAACTCAACTGCTACGCGCCGTATTCCATCTAACCCGCTCAGAACTCAAAACTAGACTGCCCAACTCCGTACATTACAGCCGTTCACCCGTTCAATCCACCAACCGACGAACAATCTTCTTGTTTTTCGGCCGAACGAAAAATCACGAGGTTTAATGCCGGCGACTGCACTGCTGACCATCTGTGCGGTTATGCGTATATCATTTTCATGCAGGACTCGTTTCCACCGAACATCTACAGTGTAGCCACATTTTTCTGCGAATTTCGGGCAGGCTTGCTCTGATGTATTGCCTGGTGGTATCGCGTGATGCTTTACAGCTAGGCGAGTTACAGTTGCGTGACTGGAATGTTGGCTAAGTTGTATGCAGAAAAATTATAATTTGTGTGCATTTGCACAAATTGGAATTTTTTTCCGTTTTTTGTTTTTTTTTTTGTTTTCAGGAATTCTTTTTTTTTTATATGGAGAAGTAGCATAGGGCTACTTCTCGGAAATCTCTAAATTTTGTCTTTTCAGGAATTTTGTAATATAGAGACGTAGCATAGGGCTACTTCTCAAGAAATCTAAATTTTTTTAACCCTTTTCAGGAATTTTGTAATATGGAGAAGTAGCATAGGGCTACTTCTCAAGAAATCTAAATTTTTTAACTCTTTTCAGGAATTTTTTGTAATATGGAGAAGTAGCATAGGGCTACTTCTCGGAAATCTAAATTTTTTAACTCTTTTCAGGAATTTTTGTAATATGCAGAAGTAGCATAGGGCTACTTCTCGGAAATGCCTACATTTTATCTTTACCTCTGGGAAATCATGGGGGTTTCTCTACAGAAGTAGAGAAGCCAGACAGAAAAAAAAGGTAGCGTAAAGGGCGTATACGCTACAGTATAAAGTTCTGATTGTTCAGTTGTTTTAAAATAAATGATTGTTATAGATTTTATCGCGTTTTTATAAATATTCATATACGATACATATATCTCCCGCTGTAATTGCTATTTTCGACACAATGTCTGAAACTAATTCTGTACATCGAATTAATCTTATGGTTTTTGACCTCGAAAAGAGTTTGGAATAAACGGATTTTATAATTTTAAAAGTGTCATCATCAGTATAACTAAATAGCACTTAATCGATTTGGCGGTAAATAGCGTTTGAAAATACTTACAATATATTCTTCAGAATAATTGAGCATACGAAAGATGCGATTATGTTTATTTTTGAATGGCATTTCTAGAGATATCGGTGGGCGTTTGTTGGATTTTTGGAAGACTAATTGAAGCGCGAACTCGTTAAAAGGACGTTCTGAAATTGGTATTCCGTCATTGAGGTTTTTGCTTGCGGATTGTATTGTAGAGCCTCTGGTACCTTGAATTGAGTTACACGTCCTAGATTAATTTGGATTTAGTTAAATTTTTGTACGAGGTTGTTACTCAGGAGGTCTTTTTCGACTCAATGCGTCGGCGTTGGTGTTTTGCTTTCCTTTCTTATATACCAACTCATAAACAAACTCCTCTAGTTTGAGTCTCCAGCGAATTATTTTGAATTAGATTCTTTTAGTCTCATAAGCCAAGTTGGGGTCGTATAATCTGTTACAAATTTGAATCTATGTCCAAATAAATAAGGCCGAAAGTATTTGGTAGCCCAAACTATGGCTAACAATTCTTTTTTGATGGTGGAGTAGTTGATTTCGCAATAATTTGGCGTACGACTGGCATAGAATATGGGTTTATCGCTACCTATAGGGCATTGCGATAGCACTGCATCAATAGTGTAGTTGCTAGCGTCGGTTGTTAACACGAAAGGTTTCGTAAAATGTAGGTCTTGCAAGATGGGATCATTTACATGAAGATCTCTGCAGATTTCAAAGGCTTTAGCATATCATTCAATTGGATTACTTTAAGTTTTTTAAGGCACTCTGTTAGGGGTTTCGTACGTTTTGCGAAGTCTTTAATGAGCGAAAAGTGGTAATGAGTTTTTTACTCTTTCGAGACCCGTACAAAATACGAGTCTACAGGCATTATTTTTAATGAACTACCGATAGTACCCTAACAGTCCTAGGAATGATTTTATTTCCTTCTGATTTTTGGGAATACAAAATTCTTAAATTGCCTTTATCTTATCTGCAGATTTTACCTTGTATTTCCTTACGGACATTGTCCATTACACGTTGGAACGGGGATGGGGCATTTTTCAGCCCAAAAGGCTGTAACGTTTTCGCGATTGGTCCAACTGTACCTTACCAATCATCAATCACACACAAACAATAAGAGTTTTAACAACAAACACTTTAATTATTTGTTCTTCTTTAATATATATATAATTCTCGATAACTTGCTTTTTATTTGTTTTTCTTTAAAAATATATATATAATTCACGATTACTTGTTTTTTAAATCTTTTTCTTATAAAATCATTATTTATCACTGACCGCAATTACTTCTTGTCTCGATACAACTTTTAGAAACTTACTCACTAGAGCAAACTCAGCCGACTTACTCACTAACTGCTAACTTACTTCTACCCAGCTCCAAGTTTATTACATACATATCATAAAAAATTCTTATTCTACAGAAATAAACAAATTGCTGCACATCGTCATCACCTCATTAATTCACTTTGCAATTAAACAAAAATGAATTAATCATCATTTTCCATATTTCACTTTGAACCACTTCTGGTATCGATATGTTGTGACATTTGATCCGACTTACATTTTGCAAAGTTATTAATGCAGATTTTTTATGTCACAACAAGTGAAATGGTGTTACATGGTTTTATGATGTTGTGATGATGACTATGTGAAGCAATACCGTAACAAGGCATTCTTACATTCTACAGTAAAAGCTGGTTTCTTACTGCAATCGGGATTCATCTCGATTTGATGAAATCCGCTGGCCAGGTCAAGTGTTGTGGAGTACTTTTCGAGCTTGTCTAATATCTCGCTGATATTAGGCAACGGGTACCTATTATTGATTGTCTTTTCATTCAGTTTGCGATAGTCTATGACTACGCGCCATTTCTGTCTATCTAGATCGGTGAGCTCCAGGGAGAATAGTTAAGCCTGATTATCCCTTGTCTCAACATTTCACTAATTTGCTTTTGTATCTCTTGCTTATGGATATAGGGATATCTACAAGACTTGGTGTAAGTAGGTACGTCGTCGGTTGTGGTTATGCAATGCTTTACGTTATTAGTAAAAGTAAGTTTTTGGTCCTGTTTATAAAATATATCTTCATAACAGTTGCAGATTGAGGATATTGAGTACTTCTCTTCTGCATTCTTATGAGATATTCGAATTAAATTGGTTATATCGTCAGGTCGTAAAATTGGGTGTGAGCAGTCTTCATACTCGACACTTAAACTAATTAATTCTGTATATTCTGAGGATTGAAAGGGGGTAACTTCAAGAGGTTGCTCCAAAAAGGGAAGCTGTTCTTTGTCGGAATGATTGATAACCTCTATTATGCTAAACCTATCCTTTGCCGTATATATTCCTTCTGGGATGTTTAATTTCGGTTTTACTTTAATATTTTATATATAAATATCTCCGTTTGATACATCCACTGGTAATTTTGCGGTAAGTTTTATTTTTCCAGGCACTCCATATTTTCTGGACATAAATTTGGATTTGAAATGTAAAGGGATGATTGAATTTCGAATAATAATAAGTACTTGGCTCGCAGGATCGACTTTTGCACCTAATGTGGTAAGGCCACGGAGTCCTAGGAGACCATCAAAATACATGGAATCCAGTGGCGAGGCGTGCCTATCTAAACAGGGTGTTCAGGATGGAACAATAATGGGAAATTAATAAGTTCGCTCCAATAAAAACTAAAATTAACATCAAACTGTAGTGCACTCATATTTTTAAAAGACAATGAAATATGCCTCAGATGGATCTCTTTAGAGGGAAGAATTTAAAATTACAGATATAGTGACATAAGAAAACGAAAGGGCGAAACTAATGTGAACATTTCATACATTACTGTAATCAAAAGTCATTTATAAATGAATTCCATACGAAGCCACACAGGACTTTTGTAAGAAATGTATAAAAGTCCTGTGTGATTAGTTGATTGAAACTCATTTTCCGTAACCAACCAATGCTACGGTTTCATCGAAAACTATTAGAAAATTACCTCTCATACTTCGAATATGTGACACTGTTTCATGAATTTTTTCGTTGCAGTAACAAATATTCATGATTTTACTCTGCAGGATGTTTAATGAATTATCAGTGAAAGCAAATATTTTTGCAAAAGTAATAAGAAGAAACTGATTATCATATTTATTTAAGAAATGCAGAAAACAACCGGAAGATAAAACGGTTTCTTTTTCACATTTTTCTGGTCCGGATATTATTTTCTCAAAAAACTCGATGTCTTCTCTGTACTGACAAACAGTCTTCCAAATTGTGGAATTTGACGAATAACGTGTTGGAGCAAGTTGTGGAAACTTTATTCTAACATGTTCATAGAAAGCCTGAGTCATAACCCCCGGAATATAATACAAGCCATGAACCGCCGAAGGCACCGACACATTAAAAGCCCTTAACGGGCAGGCTACAGCCATGCAGTAAGGGCTCACTCTCCTGTTTTTGCATACTCGTGATGGAGGAAAAACTAAAACTTCGTATTAAACAGGTCCAAAGCCTAAAGCTGTCGCTCCCACAGAAAAATTAATTTAAAAAAAATTGCAGCCAAATATGTTTTCTTTCTAATAGTTAAAAAAAATAGCATGTAGAACAAATTTATGGAAATTATAACGTTTGTACTAAATACAAATATATGAAAAACTCCTCCAGTAAGACAAGGTAAGAAGTCTGTGTGATGTTCGCCTACTAACCGGCCCGCTACTCTCTTTTTCAATTTTTAATTCCTGCGGTTACGCCTGAGTCCTCTTTGTAGTGTGTGCAAAAAATTATGCAATGCTAGACTAGTGCCAAAGAAAAGCTTACAAGTTAAAATAAACTCTACGGACTTCGACAAATCAAAATTTAAGCGATTAGCAGAGCAATGAATGAAATGTGCGTTAGGATAAACTTCCCTTACCTTAACATGTGTTTAATTAGATATAACAAAATTGAATAGTAAATTTCGCCTCATCAACAATAATGAATCGATAATTTTAATTCATTTTGCTTGAATAAATGAGGGCGAGCAATGCATTTTACAATCTCTCCTCAATATGCAATCTAAATACTTCTCATCGTTACCTATAAGAAACAAGCCGTTCGACAATAGTTGCTCATGGCCTTTCTTCTTTTATCTTTAATACTTTCCGCTTAATTAGTTAGTGGTAATTTGGTTTGGTAATTTTCTCAAAGAGAAGGCAAATTTACAATGCATCATAACGAAGTGTAAAAAAGTGGTAGTGGCAAATTAATGTAAATTAATATGTGGAATACAATTATAGTAATCTTCCTTCAATTTATATTTCATATGGGAATGGAATATCTTAAAAAAATCAAATCTAATATCATTGGGAAAACTTCCAGTGAAAGATGATATCACTTAACCCCAAGTTTCTTAATAACATTGAAAAATGGAATTACATATATGAATCTATTCCCTTTACCCAATTAATATGAAAGATGTGAAGATGCATCCGATATATTTATGTACTTTTTCAGCACAATGGGTAGATTTAAGTAATATAAAATGATTATCCGTCATGGATTAGGGAAGGTTAGATGATTACCAATTTGTCCTTTGTTTGAGAAAGTACCATTTTCAACATCTTATTTCTATCTAGAAATAATGCGAGTATTTCATATAATCCAATCAACTGTGAAAATCAAAGGAAGTCCATTATTATTTTGCATTTTTTTAACGATAAAACTTTGAGGCAGATTGTTTTAATACCGACCTGATTTTCCCTAAATGAGATTTAAGCTGACAAATTAAATTTAACTTAATGTTAAGAAAGTACAATTGTACCTATTTTAACATTTTAAATGGATCCAGTAGAATAAATTTACAAACAAATTGAAACTTCATTTTTCTCTTATAGGGATTCGATTCGCATGACGTCATACACAGAAAATAGCAAATCTATGGTACGTTACAAATTAAAGATTCTAGCAAATTTGTATTCTCCAAAGTGTTCAAATAGATTTGTGCACACTCGTCATAAGCAATGCACAGGCATGAGGGCTGGAGAACTTACGAATTTGGCCAGAGTGAATATTTCTGTTCCGTGCATTCTGGCATATTTGCATCCCCTTAGCGTTCAGATCATAATGTGAACCACCGTCTTAAGCAACGCAAAGGCATGAGCGCTGGGGAACTACGAGTAAGTCAGAATGATTTCTGTTCCGTGCATTCTGGCATATTTACATTCCCCTTAGCGTTCAGATCTTATACCCTAGACACACAGCACGAACTAATGAATCATTTGTACTAACTATTCATTAAAATGCTGTGTGTCAAATAGTATATGTCATTATAGCTCGAAAATCAGATGATAATGAAGTACACTAATGAAGTGTTTTCCTCCTTCATTATAGCTATAATGAGGAAAAATGTGCTAGATTTGGCATATAATGTAAATCTGGAGCTCCGCTGTGCATCTGCCGATTTGAAAAATAAGAAGAAGAAATGCAAAGAAATGCAAATCACAAATTATATTATTAATATTTTTTTTAATATAATGTTTTTCTCATTTGTTAATTGTTAAATTCGAAAATAAAATAAATGAAAACAAAGTTTATCGCGTTAATTCGATTCATATTGCTTCTTAAGGTGATAAGTTTATCAAAACCAGTTTGACAGCTCAACTTAATTAAAGAAATGGCTGTGTGTCCGCAGTTTATAATGAATCATTATAGACTAATGAGTCGTTAGTTATTTCTTCATTAAGAGTGCTGTGTGTCTAAGGCATTAATGTGAACCACCGTCATAAGCAACGCAAAGACATGAGCGCTGGGGAACTACGAGTAAGTCAGAATGAATTTTTCTGTAACCTGCATTCTCGCATATTTGTATAGGAACTTAAAGGCATAATATGAGGGCTGGGAAACCAGAAAAAATTTCGACAGAATGAATTTTTATTTATTTTTTTTTTTTAATTTTATCTGGAGAAAATATATGTTTACAGGTTGGGTCTTGGGTGTTCAGTGAACACCTTGAACCCTTTGACGCCTCGCCACTGATGGAATAGAAAGACTAAGAATCGCGTTTCTCCTGGTTAATTGAATTCTACAAAATTTGGGAAAATGACTTGTTTATTTAGTTTACGTTTATTTAGAATTGTTGTAATGATTGTGGGCTCTGCTTCAGTAAGATTTTCGGGATGTGCGAAATCCGGGATTATGAACGATGAAGCTTAGAGGTCTACCGAAAGGGAATGATATGTGTATATGATGTAGTATGTATCCATGTTTATTTACGTCTAGATAGCCTATGGGTCTATCGAGGCAGGTAGAGGAATATTTTGGTCATCAACTTTATTATTCTCGTAGGGTCGCACAAGACTTACCTCATTATGTTCGTTGATTTGCTGATATTGGTGGATTATTATTATTATTTTATTTTACTTGCTGTATAGCAGGATATTTGCTACATGTATTGGGTCTATTCAATGGCTGCTGATGAGTGAAGTTTTTATATGTCGGATTGGGACCCTTAATTGGCCTTGTAGGGTTTTTTATTATTTGTTATTAGGAGATATTCTGCTCTAGGAGAATGCAATAGCTAATTGTTCAGGTTTCATTGTTCGAAATGTGGAACCTAACGGTTCTCTTAAACAAAAAGGTGTTTAGGCACACTTCCGAATACAAACTCATTTTTGCATTTATAACGATTGCATCTTTTTTGTGTATCTGTATCTGGTCGCTAAAACTTGCAATATCTCGCTATAAAACTGTTCAATTGTTTTATTTTTTTGCCGAATATTGTGGAGATCTTTAATTAAAGTGTCATTACGTTTATCCGAATATTGCAATATGGGGTTATTTTTTATTTTGCCCCAATCGAGTGCTGTGCCGTACATATTCAGGACCACATTGACTGCGGCTTCTATTTTACTTTGAATTGCTCGGAGTAATATTCGATCGTAGGGTGTACCGTTTAATGGATTTAATACAAGTAAAATTATTTCTACATTTTTTAAAAAATCGTAGAGCAATCTAGGATTACCATCATATTTTGCCAAATCCTTTTCGAGCCAGGCACTTTAAGAACACTAAGTACATCGCTGATTTGTGCAACTGGGGAATTAGCAACTTACAAATTAGCAGATGCGTTTGGAGGATTCATTTTAAAATTATGAGAACTAACGGTTTCTGATTTATTAAGAGAATTATGTTCACACTGATTACTTTCACTTTCTAATGTTTCAAATTTAAACTCGCACTGATTAATTAATCTCTCTAATAAGTGTGGATTTTCAAACTGATTGCTTACACTTTCTAATAAATCTAATTTGGATTCACTTTTATTAATTCTTTTTTCTAAAGACTTAACTTATCATACGATTTCGTAAAGAAATTTGACAATCGTAACTCAACACTTTGAATATTTCTATTTTCTATATTTTTAATGATTTCTTCGTCAGAACTATCAGTTTCACTTCATCTTGAATTGAGATTCTAAGAACACCTATATGGACTTGAATTCGGCTTGAAGGATTTAGATTTAGGAAACATTAAGGAATACTAATTTTAAAGGAATATTCAATAATTTGACTTGCATGCCAATGTAGATAAAAACTTTCATCTTTTCCATCAGGATTTGCTAAAACAAGTAGGTTTTGAGCCATAGAGTTGAGAATCACCAAAATGGAAATTTCTCCTTCTTGTGCTCTTGGTAGTTTTGGTTGTCCCACTAATCACAGATAATCCGTCTGTACTGTAAAATTATATTTCGTTTTTCTACAACACACACAACAACATTAATTCCTTCGTTTTATAGAATGGAAAATACAATCGCAATATCCGTCAATAAACCGTTGGCGGTTGCAAATTAATTCAACGATAATGCGTCGCGAAACTAGCGAAAATGCGAAAAAAATCACTCACGGTTTCCGTCAATAAACCGTTGGCGGTTGCAAATGAATTCTTCGATAATCCGCCTCGCAAACTTGCAAAAATGTGATGGATACCTTTTTCTAAAACGAACGGGATACATTTCGATATCCTACCGACTGCGGCAGTTACTTTCAAACCCCTTTATGTTATTAAAAAATACAAAATAACAAAAAATAAATATAAGACTCGACTGGTATTTAATCAAAAACACTTTACAGTCCAATTAAGAATACCTTCATTTAATTTGATACCTCGCTGTTCGGTAAGGGAACCGAGAGGTTAATTAACGCTTACCATTTGTGGGGCGTAGGTGTGATGGTTGAAGTACGCGTACCACTGGTGGTGGCGTAGCAAAATTTTAAAGAGTAATTACCGTTTTGCGTATAATTAAAAATCTGCTCTTTATTACAAAACTTCGATCAATTCATTCACATTAATTGCTTACGCCTAAATATGATATGTTTTCATTTTCTTTAAAGGAAAGGTGAACGAATTTGCTCTACTTGCATTTATTGCTGTACAGTTGAATAACATTGCACTAGTTGCAGTATTTGCGCGAGTTGCATTTTCATGCGGATTATTTGTGTGTGGAATGCAGCAATGGTATTCAGAATTCATGATTGGTATGTTGTGGGGTCTTTGTATGTAATGATCGTCTGATCACTCGCTTATAAAATCTTTTTTTGCTAAGGTTACGTCTAGTGATATATTTGTTATTTCCTATATGTGAAAATTATAAACTCGACTTTACAGTATCTGAGAAAATAAGAATTGAAAATAATGATGATAAGCATTTTTGTCTTTAAGAATTGAATTTGGAAAATTATGCAATGAAATTTATAAATGTAGATCTAAAAGATGTTTAGGCTGGATGCGTAACTCGCGTCCCTTCCGTTGGCCACATCTTTCGATACTTTATACAAAACCGTTCAATGTTCGCAGACTAACATATCAGCTCTACGTTCCTGTATCTGCTTCTTCCGTACCACTTGACTTGGGTTTGAATAGAAATACTCCTATTTCTATGGAGTGTTCCAAGCGAATCCGTAAGCAAAGCTTCCGCAGTAGCCGATCCCGGAAACGTGTAACTGCAACTGAAGGGAGGCCTTCCACAATAGCGAATGGTACTTCATGTCAGTCCTCTTTAGGTAATGTCAATGGTGCCACTGTCGTGGCCCAATATTCAATTCGGTGTGGTTGTGACATCATGACTTAACTAGCAGCAGGTGTACGACTAATTGAGCAGTTTGCAGTATCTAAGCATTTTACTTCGCACGGTTAAATGCTTGGCGATTGCGAATTGTTTATTAAAAAACTGTCGCATCCACTGCTGTTGTAATTAAGCATTAAGCAAGGGTTAAGTAATTCACTTCGCATAGTGAAATGCTCAGCTGGGCTTACTGTTTGTTTACTAACAGTATTGGGGTCTCCAGCTGACGGCAGTGACTGATGTAATGCTTTGCGATTAATTTCAAGGTATTGCACTGGTCACTGGGTCAGAGTCGCTTCCGCCTGTAATGATTTTAACAGGTGACCCGACTTGCGAGTGGATCAGGTTACTCAGTTGTGTTTTTGGCGATTAGGAGTTAAGAGCTATAAGTGTGAATCAGAAGCTCGAGTTATATTAGATATTATTCGAAGTAGTTTTATTGAATAAAGTTTTTTTTATGTGGATTACGCGAGTGTTTTGCTGGGGACACGACAATTTGGCGCATCCGGTGAAACTAAGGTAAGAAATGTGATGATTTCTTACTGTGGTGTTTTTTTTTGTATTGTTTTATTTACGAGTAAAAAATTTAAAACTTCTGGTATTTTTATTTTTGTTTTTGAAAAAAAAAATCTGTTTAATTTAATTTACTTTTCAGGTTAAAATTAAGAAGTGTTAAATTAAGTTTATTAAGTTGGATCTTTCAGCCTAAAGATACTATTGTAATGCTGAGTGTGAGTTTTGGTGTTAAGCGTTAATAGTTATGGGCGTTTGAAAGTTTTCTCGTGTGCTAGGTGAGCAACTTAAAATATAAGTAGTTATTTCATCGGGGTTTTTCTTTTTAAAAATTTGGGCTTTGTTTTGTTAGCGACGGTTTAGCGCATATTTTTCGAGATCGTATACATTATTATTCTAATCATTGATCTTCATGTTTTTTTTGTGATGATTTTATATTCTCTTCATTGTTTTTGTGTTGCGAATGAATCAGTGGAATTTTCGTATAAAGTGGAATTTTCGTATAAAGTAAATAATGTAAAACTAGTTGATAAGAAATGATAACTTTTGTTGTGTTCAAATAGAATTTTAAAGTAAGTCATTATTGAAAATATTTAGAGCCACACCCAAGTAAATCTATTCTCTGTTTTTTTTTTATATGGAGAAAATGGATAAAAGTAAGAAAATCATAACTTTTTTGTAGCTTGTTTTGTTGGAAGAGATTGTTTTTTTTGCTAAGCTCTTAGTGGTCTAATTCTCTCTCGTTTTTATTAACAAATATATTTTTTAATACATGTTACAGACAAAGAGAAGTGTTAAATTATTTGATGTGAAGATAAAGCAAAAAGTGTTGTGAGTCAGTGAGTGGCGTATAATTGTGAAATATCATGTGCGATTTTATATTATAAGAAACTAAGTATTGAATGTTTCTTATAAAAAATAAACCAAACTTAATTCGCTAAATCCATGGATGTAGGTAAACAAAGTGCACTCTCCTTCCTGTTATCAAAAAGCACAATTCAATAAAGGAAAAAATAAATATATATATATCTAAAAAAAAAACTCAGAATATACATACCTACCTACATATAGATTAGATAACAAAAGGTAGGGGAATATATGTGTTTATGTATTTATTTGGCCAAGAAAGTGAGTTATGGTGATTTTCCGATAAATTTAAAATTTTTGCTGAAAGTGAAAGTTAAGTAGTGTTGACAGGGATCCTACGGTGTGAACATTTTAGGTATGCATGTAGTCGTGATGAGTTATATGAACATATTCTTGGAATTTTAAAAATTCACTGGCCTTTTGCCGATATTGGTTAAGTGCAAATATATAGTCTTTGCAATTGTTGTCAAATGGAATCTCTGATTATTTTTTTTTATTTTTATGGTAATAAATTTAGATAAAGGGCTTTTCTCGTTTCCACTTCATTTTGATAGGTTTGGTTCCTCTTTCTTGGTGTGCTAAGTAGTGTTGCAAGAGAATGCTGCTAGTCTTACCATATTTCAGCTAAAAAAAAAAAAAATTACACTTACACATGTTGCTACAATCCCTGAGACAGAGTATATATCATTATTAATTTTCTACAACATTAAGGCAAGTGGTTCAAAATCTTTTGAACCATTTAGAGGTTCTTTTTGTGTATTGTATGGTAATAATAAGTATTTCTGTTTCGTGCCGGTTTTGCGAGGTATCGTTGGGGTTTGTTGAATTCCTATAGCTCTAATGTGATTCCACTAAGTGGATCTAAAAAATTTAATTCTTTTAAAGTTGTCGGTAAAGTACGGCCACCGTGCCAAAATGCAGTTAGTTACACTCTGTTTTAAAATTTTATGCGCTTTTACTTAAATTGGGAATACATTTAATAAGTATTCGAGTACTCGCGAAGAATCTTTCTGGATTAAAAGTCTTTGTCAGATTTATGTTGGAGCATATGTACGTACGTTTTAGGTAATTCAGTAAGATACAAAAGCGCTGATAAGTATGATCAATGAGAGGCGGTAAGAAGTATATTTCGCGTACCTGTTAATGTCGGTGTTAAGAGTGCTAAGTGATAAGTGACAAGTGTAGTGGTTATAATGGAAATATGTGCGTGAGGTATAACAGTCTCACAGTCCTAAATGTCAACAGGAAGAAGCAATATCTTAACTAGGGAGGAATTGTCACGCTTTCAGGCCCAGGAAAGGGAGTTAGAGATAAAAGCACAGGAACTGAAGGAAGGCCAAGCAATATTGCGGAATTACGAGCAGGACTGGGAATATATTGGGGAACATATAACGGCAGAGTTACAGAAACGGTGGACAAGAGAGGTAGAGAAGGAATTGTTAAAGAAACTGAATGAGAGTGCTAAAAGCAGTACAAAGGGCGAAGCTTTAGACCTATTGGTAACAGCAGCATTCGAAATTATCCAGAGCCGTGAAGTAGAAGCAGAGCAAGAATTGGAAGAAATCCAAAAAGAGAAGAAAGGGCTGATAAAGAAAATAGATTCACTAAAGGCACAGTTAAGAGAGGCTGAGGAAACTACAGCGGGGTTAGAGGAAGAGTTGGGGCTCGAGCGATCTTCACAGAGAAAACCGATTCAAGAGGGTAATAAGGTGAGTACGAGTAAAGGGTTCAGGCCAAGGAAATTGTTATTTTGGGAACAGCATAAAGAACCAGAAGAAAATTTAGAAAGAGAGCTAATCAGAAGAAAGAAGCAGGAAGTAGCGCCGAGTGGAAAAGTAAGAACAGAGCAGAACCAGATAAGGCCAGAGGAAAGAAACTTCACAGGGCAAGACAACATGGCAGACGTGCATGAAAAAGTGATGGATCTAGTATCCAAGTATGTACCTATACTATCTGGCGAAAGATCGTCCAAACTGGCGAAGGAAGTGTATCGCTTTCTGAGCTGCAGTAAGGATCTACACGATAGACTGACAGAGGAGGAGCAGAAGATTTTTATCAGGTGCATAAAGTATCGCCTAACGGACGATGCGTACTACTTGGTAAGCTCACAGGAACCAAAAGATTTTGATGCTTTACAGCAAGTAATCAATTCGGCCTACATACCAAAAAAATCGTTTAGCGAATTGCGAACGGAAATGCTGGCATGCAGGCAGAGGCCTGGTCAGGATATCAGGGAGTTCGCAGACCGGATGAGGGAATTGCTCGACCAAATAAAAGCGGCGGTCTCAGCGAAATACCCAGGAGGTGATACAGGATTGATAGCAGAATTAGAGGCAGATGCAGTAGCGACATTTAAAGCTGGCGTTAGGAGTAAACCTACTCAAGTATACCTCACTGGACGGAAATTCGATTCGCTAGAAGGAGTACAAGAGGAAGCTACATACTATGAAAAAGATGCACAAAGGCTCCAAGTAAGAGACCCAGAAGTGGTACAGGCAGGTTGGAGGTCTAACTCATTAGGTACGCAAAACAGTTGGGGAGCAGGCGAGGCCGGCCCCAATCGAGTTCAGCGACCGCAAAGACCAATTTATTCCACTGCTAGGCCAGTATCACCCATAAGATACCAAGGGCCGGCAGCCAGGGTAACCCCACCGAGAACCATTCATTGCTTTAAATGTGGACAACGGGGTCACATTTCGAAAGAATGTAGGACACAGCCCCCTTACTGCACCAAGTGCAACAGCTATGGTCATGAGGTAGCGGGCTGTAGGAAACAGCAGGTACGTTTCGCAAATACTGCGGTAGGTAGTCCAGGTGAATGTATTCAGCCCGTATCGAGAGTTCTCTATTGTCAATTCTGTAGGACATGTGATCACTATACAGAAAACTGCCTCAGAAAGTACCTAGCAGAACGCGCTGACCAACTGGAGGGAAACGGGGAGCGGCAGCTGGGGAATTCGTCCACAGCTGCCTTCCATTAACAAACTCCAGAGACACATCGCCGAGGGGGGATGATATTTCAGTAGACTTAAGTTTATTGAATAATTGTAGCATCACAGTTGAAGCAGACATAGGGTTAACAGGTAAGTTAAATCTTTTGGTTGATACCGGGTCCACATGTAATTTAATAAAATTTAATAAGATAAAAAAAAACACGTTTATTCAGCCTCAACGAACTATTACTATTGGGGGTTTATTTGGGGCTCAAGGAAAGTCCGTAGGGGTTTGTCAATCCAAGTTATGTATAGATACTGAAGAGCATGCTTGCGAGTTCAATGTAATTTATGACACAGACTCAATACCAGCTGACGGAATACTGGGTATTGAATTTCTTAAGGATAGAGCTATCATCGACTGCATCAACCAAAAACTATCAATACGGAATGTAAAAAGGAACAAGGCGGAGAAGCCTCTTTTTGCGAATGTAACAGGAAAAGGAAGTATTAACGTAGTGACATTGGCCAAAGCTTGTCAAAGAAGCGTTAGTCAATCTAGTAACAAAAATCCTCGAGAAATCTCAACAGAAACAGTGAAACAGAGCATTAAAGAGAGAATTACAGAGCTAAAGGACATTATTGGTAAAGCGATGGCAGCCTCAGACAGCATAGACCGGTATCTAACACAGATAAACAAGAGAAACGAGAGAGTGAAAAAGATGACGGAAGGCCTTGCCCAAAAACAATCCCAGCAGAAAAACGAGATGAAGGTCACCCGGGATGCAAAGGCGCTGAAACATGAACACAGGCGGGGAAATACTTTGACCGCAACCCTTCATACGGAGGCTGGTCAACTAGATGATCGCCTGGTAAGGGATGAGTTCATAACATGGCCTACAGGCATGTGGGGTGAAGAGCAGGTGAGAGTAGCTGTTGAACGGGAAAACGAGCTAGGGCATCCTCGCACGGAAGTCCAGCTCAATAATCCCCGGATGAAAGCTTCTGCACTTGTTCTTGAACGCGAGAGCACGAATGGACCAATAATACGCTTGAAACCCAGAACAGAGCAACTGGTGAGAATCCCAGTTGAGAGTGAGGCTGAAATGCTATGTATGGCCGAAGAAATATGTCCTGGAGTGTATTGCGGAAATACAATAATCAGGCCTAAGAATGGACCAGCCTTTGTGGGAATCATAAATGCTAGGACTGAGGCCGTGGAGGTAAAAGATTTCAAACCAAAGTTAGAAGGACTGAACCGGTATTCAGTAGTACCACTAGCGGATAGTGAAGGGAAGTGTAATAAAAGGCAACAGCGACTAAAATTAATGAAACAATCACTGTTTTTGGGAGAAGATCTCAATCCAGAGGAGAGGGAATCCGTGACTCAGCTCTGTTACGAATACAGTGACATTTTTCATTTGCCAGGAGACAAACTGACCTATACTCCAACAAAAACCTTTCAATTGCCTCTAATGGCCAACACAGGACCCATACATAGAAAGCAGTACCGAATGCCGGAAGCTCACAGAGAAGAGTGTAAAAAGCAACTCGAAAAATTGTTAGAGGATGACATAATAGAGCATAGTGATAGTCCATTTAATTTTCCAGTACTCCTGATACCCAAAAAGGGTACTGATGAAGCTGGGAATCGCAAGTATAGGTTGTGCGTAGACTTCCGTGAACTCAACAAGGTCTGTATCCCTTGTTCATATCCACTTCCGCGAATTGAGGATATTTTGGATCGACTAGGTCATTCTAGGTACTTTTCAACGTTAGATTTAGCTAACGGATATCATCAAGTACTAATCGATCCAGCAGATAGAGAGAAAACGGCTTTTAGTACCAATTTCAATCATTTTCATTATAAAAGATTGCCATTTGGGCTAAAGACAGCGCCTCCATTTTTTCAATCGCTCTTAAACAGCATATTAACAGGGTTACAGGGAGTAAAATGTTTCGTGTATCTCGATGATGTTGTGATATTTGCAAAAAACTTAGACGAACACAACGATAAGTTAAGGCAAGTATTCCAACGTTTTCGGGATCATAACTTGAAACTACAACCTGCTAAATGTCAGTTTCTAAAAAAAGAAGTGGTGTATCTGGGTCATGTATGCTCGGAACAGGGAGTAAAGCCAGATCAACGTTTAGTGGAAGTCGTAAAGACATTTCCAAGGCCAAAGACAGTGCGACAGGTACAGTCTTTCCTGGGGCTAGATAATTACTATCGGAAATTCGTCCCTAACTTCTCACTAATCATGGCTCCAATTAATAATTTATTACGGAAAAAGGTAAGGTTTGATTGGGGACCCAAATGTGATAAATCATTCACCCTGATAAAAGAGGCTCTCACTACACCTCCATTATTAGCTTATCCGGATTTCACGAAGGAATTCACGTTACTGGCGGATGCTAGTGGTGAATCCCTAGGGGCAGTTCTAGAGCAGGAAGGAAGGCCCATCAGTTACGCCAGTCGCACACTCAATCCGGCCGAGAGGAACTACTCGACAACTGAACGTGAGCTACTAGCCATAGCCTGGGCCGTAAGTAACTATAAATGTTATCTGTTGGGCAGGCATTTCAAAGTAATTACTGACCACCAACCTCTTCGGGGTGTTTTCAAGGTTAGAGATACTACGTCACGCATGGTACGATTTCATCAGAAATTGTCAGAGTATGATTTCGAGATTTTATATAAAAAGGGAAGGGAAAATGGCAATGCGGATGCTCTAAGCAGAATACCCCAAAGAATAACAGAAGCCAAATTCGAGGAGAGCGAAATGCATCCATGCCTAGCTATCACTCGGGCACAAGCTCGAAGAGAAGATTCCGGAGTAAATGATACATCACCTATGGAATCCGAAGAGGAATGGGGTGACCTCGATGAGGCAGAAGTAATAGCAGGAAAGGTGATGGGTGATCCGAACCCACAGCATATCACAGATCCAGATGAAGTTGAGCCGATCTTGAAGGACTTCCATGACTCTCGGTTTGGAGGACATCTCGGAAGAGATAAGACCTTAAAAGGAGTAAAGCGCTTCTATCATTGGAAAGGGATGAAAAGGGATATCGCGAAGTATATTAGGCGCTGCCCGCAGTGTCAGAAAAATAAACACAGTCGAGCTACTAAGATGCGGTTGGTGATCACTTCAATCTCAAGCAAACCTTTTGAGAAGGTGTACGTCGATTTGGTGGGACCATTGCCGTTGAGTCACAATGGCAACAAATACATCTTATCCTTGGTGGATGATCTCACTAGGTTCGTCGACTTCGTAGCGATCCCGGATCAGGAAGCGAATACTGTGGCACGAGCACTGTTCGAGCAAATTCTCAGCCGATATACTCCAAACCAAAACAATTAGTTACTGATCAAGGAGCGAATTTTACAGGAGACGTGCTGAAGGCCTCTGTAAGATGTTGAAAATAAAAAAATTACAGACTACTGCCTATCATCCGCAGTTAAATGCCGTAGAGAGACAGCATTCCACGTTAGCAAGCTATTTGAGAAGTTTTGTAGATCAAGACCCGCGGAATTGGGACGAATTCCTGCGGACGGCAGCTCATGCCTACAACAACTCGGTGCATTCGGGCACCAAATTGACACCAATGGAAACTTTATTCGGATTCGTCTCGGAAGTTCCCAGTAGCTTGCAGCGGAAGCCTGAACCGCTATACAATGCCGATAAATGTCATAATGTGTTACGGTTTAAATTGCAAAAGGCATTCGAACTAGCAAAGCAAAACTTGATCAAAAGTAAATTGTCCGCCAAGAAGTACTATGATAGATCCGCGAGGGCGATAGAGGTGCATGTCGGTGAAAAGGTTCTGGTTAGGGACCCGGCTCGGGCGGGAAAACTGTCGTCAATCTTCAAGGGTCCTTATGAAGTAATTTACGTTCATAGCCCAGAGAATGTAACAATCCTTATCGGGAGAAAGCTCAAACGGGTTCACGTGAATCGGTTAAAAAAATTTGAATGATACTGTTATTTAGTAAATTTTGTTTTTATTTTACCTTACAGGTAAAGCAGCAGAATCGTACAAGAACGGACGAAAGAAGAGACCTAGTGGCCCGATTCGGAGTCCGTTCAGGAGACGGACGCTAAAAGAAGCCCAGAAGAGCCGGCAAGGCATAAACATATACATTTGTAGAGGAAATTTAATATTGGAAGGAAAAGATCATTAATAAAAAAAAAAGAGAGAATTTAACAAAAATAATAAATAAAAAAAAAAAATAAATAAAAAAAAAACAGAGAGAAGTGAAAACAAAAAGGGTAAGAAAAAAAAACGAGAATTAAAAAGAAACTAAAGTAAATAGAGTAAGAAAAAAATAATAATATTAAAGTAAAGAATAAGAATTAAAGTAGCGAGAGAAAGAAGAAAAAAGAAAACATACTCATTGAAAAAATTGGTAAATAAAAAGAAAAGTTAAGAAAAAGAAGAAAAAAAGCAATTGGAAAGAGAAGTGTAAAAAAGAAAAGAACACTTATAAAAAAAAAAAGGTAATTGAAAAAAACAAAGGACGAAAGGTGGTAGAGAGAGAGAGAAGGAGGAAGTGTATAGATAGTAGAATAAACTAAATCTGTACCGTGATTTATTTTATTTTACTAAATAATAATAAAAATCGTACTAAATAAATTATATACAGAGTGGTTTCTTTCATTTTTGTATACTAGGTAGGATAAAATTAAGAAGGTTGTCATATAGTTAGTTGGGAGAAGTTAAGAAGCTGAATATGGAAGCAGTCGCCATAATCTTGTTGATGTTCATCAGTTTGTCATACGCTGGGCAGGCTGGCTACAATATAAAGCCCATAATGCAGTCCGGAGTATTGTTCGAGCAAGTAGGAAAAGCAAACTTTTACACTAGGCATTGGACTATTCTATCCAAAGTAGAAATGCCGGACTTGGCGGTCGAGCTGGAGTTCGCAAACAATTGCAGCAAGCTGGTTATACAGCTCTGCACAAAAATCAACCACAGAGAGAGAGAACTCGGGAACAGATGTGAGCTAGCCACTAAGGAAATAGGAAGTTGGATGGCGAAGATTAGGAGACAGGATGATGAGTTGAAGCACCACACCCATGCAGAACCGACTCTTCGAAGGAAACGATCTTTCTTTGATGGTATAGGGTCCCTGTCAAAAACACTTTTCGGGACCATGGATCACGCAGATTCGGAAAATATCTACTCGGCTTTGAGGGATCTAGATGGAAAAGAAAACCGCACCTTCACCTTGCTTCAAGAGCAAACAACAGTGATGACATCGACGTTTAATCTATTCAATGCGTCGCGCGTTCAGGCAGCAGCAGAGCGAGAGGAACTTTGGAATAAAATCAATGCCATCACCGCCGCGCAGCAAAGTCAAGACCTGGAGATAACAACGTTAACACGGAGAGTGGAGATAAATGAAATACTGACACTAATGACCCTCCAACTGCGAGAACTCAGCGATGTCCAAGAAGGTTATGCGAACATGTTAGTCGCACTGAGCATGGGAAAACTTCACCCCATGATTATTCACGCCCGGCAACTAACAGAAATTATGACAAACGCTACAAAACAATTGGATTTAGCAGAGGAATTTCTGGACTTCCAATTGTTGACTCAAATTGCTAAGGTGAGCGCAATGCAGGGTCCGCAGCACATTATGGTCAGAATAGACATTCCTCAACCGGAGAGAGTGGCTTTTGAGCTGCACAAAGTATACACCATTCCCGCAGTAGTTGATGAGGACGGCTACCATGTATATGAGTTGGGAGCCGAATTTCTAGCAGCAAATAATCACGATCGCCAGTATGTCCTGCTAGACTATCAGCAATATGAGAAATGCCAACAACTGACAACCCTCGAAAATCATTTGCGTTTCCTGTGCCCACAGTTGGGACCAATCGTCACAGCCATTGGTGATAGCTGTGTACTCAACCTTTTTCGAAGTTTCAACGTCAACCCGCTGGCATGCAAGGAAAAAATTCTCCCAAAATGGAATAGTCTAGTCCGCATGATTACCCGAAATCACTGGTTGTTCGTGATGGCCGACAAGACGAAACTAGAGGTAAACTGCCGCGATACACCTACAGCGATTGGAGAACTATGTTCTACCGGAGTATTATCAATCGAGGAGCACTGCCACCTTCAGATCGGCGACCTTTTGATCACATCAGAGGACCACGCTCAGCGAAATATTAGTCTTTGGCAACCCTCATTTTCGGAATTACCATCATGGGATAGCGTGAGCACCAGAAATAGATCTACAGAGCCTATGGCTGATGGCGATCAAAATCGTAAGGTACGGCTGTTAGCTGCCGACAATGCCAACCAAGCCTGGAGAGATCATGCAGCCGAGATACAAAAAATAAATGGGGACATCACACGAGAGGAAATACATCGACAACAAAGTCAGCCCCACACCATCTATCTAGCCGCCACCTCAATAATTGGGCTGTTAAGTATTGCCAGTTTTATGTTAGTAGCAGGAGTTCTGATCCGCAGGAGATGTCGGAAGCAAAAACCAGTACCGGCTAGATCAAGCAGATTGTCGATATTGCCCATCACCCGGAGTTCAATAAAACCCACTGTAACAACAGGACAGCCTACCGAAGACAAGGAAACGAACGATGGCCTCCAAGTAATCGTGCCTACTACAGCAACATTGCCCACAGCAAACCTGCCTACGATAGTCGGAAAACAGCTGGTACAGCTAGCATAGTAACAACTGTTGTAGGGTTAGATATTTTTGTTACACTAAGTGTTATATTGGATAGGACAGTGGCAACCTTTAGATAGACGGAATCACTCTGAGTAATTAAACCAATATAAATATTGTATTCAAGTTAAGTGTAAGAATTGCTAGAAAAAAAAACAATTGTAAAAAAGTAAAAGTAAATAGTGTAGTTATGTAATAGGATTAGATAAAGCAAATATATGTAGTTAATGAAATCTAGAATCAATTTTTGTATAAGTAAACCTAATCCTAGAAATAATTGTACAGTTTTTATTTGTTATTATGGTAATACTATTTTTAGAAATATCAAAATTAGGGTTAAGAATATAATTAAATTGTAATTGAACAAAAAGATTGTTTGAAGAAGTAAATGAGATCACGAGAAAAGAAAAATAAAAATACATGTTGTTAAATTGGAACTGAATCAAGAGAAGTAGATATTGCTAAGATAAAACGTAGAAGATGTTAAAAAAAAAAACAATTATTGTATATATACGATAAAATGTACAATGTAGTTGAAATTAAACCGAGCACCCTGATTTAATTCCCCCTGGGAATTAGTCTTTCACAGGGGGGAGGAATGTCGTGGCCCAATATTCAATTCGGTGTGGTTGTGACATCATGACTTAACTAGCAGCAGGTGTACGACTAATTAAGCAGTTTGCAGTATCTAAGCATTTTACTTCGCACGGTTAAATGCTTGGCGATTGCGAATTGTTTATTAAAAAACTGTCGCATCCACTGCTGTTGTAATTAAGCATTAAGCCAGGGTTAAGTAATTCACTTCGCATAGTGAAATGCTCAGCTGGGCTTACTGTTTGTTTACTAACAGTATTGGGGTCTCCAGCTGACGGCAGTGACTGATGTAATGCTTTGCGATTAATTGCAAGGTATTGCACTGGTCACTGGGTCAGAGTCGCTTCCGCCTGTAATGATTTTAACAGGTGACCCGACTTGCGAGTGGATCAGATTACTCAGTTGTGTTTTTGGCGATTAGGAGTTAAGAGCTATAAGTGTGAATCAGAAGCTCGAGTTATATTAGATATTATTCGAAGTAGTTTTATTGAATAAAGTTTTTTTTATGTGGATTACGCGAGTGTTTTGCTGGGGACACGACACCACTTTCAGAACGGTACAAAAACCTTTGAATGTTTTCGTCACCCGTCTCTATCTAGAAATGATGTGTTGGGACATATTGAAGTATTTAAAGACCAAAAATATCGCGACTGATGGTATTTCTTGTCGAAAAATCAGTAAAAGCTTTAAACCGGTTGCATCCTTTCTCGTAATTGACTCAGCAGATATGGGGGACAAGTTATTAGACCCCTCATTTTGGCTTTCTGGCACTTTTACTAAATTATTTGTACTTTTTAAGCGCCTACGTACGGCTAAAATAAGCAACGTTATTCCAAAAAAACTGAACTTGGTTTCCCTTTACTATCAAAATTTAAAGGGTATTCGGATAAAAACCCCACATATCTTCAAATCCGCTGTCGCGACTTGTTTCGATACAGCATAATTGCAGCTAAATTGAGCTTCCCAGTTTCTCTAATACTCTCGATATTGAGCTTATAGCTGCTAAGCTGTCTCTCTTAAAATATGACTTATACATAATTTGTTCCTATATTCCTCCTGAATCTATAACTATCCTCGATGGCAAAGGGCAACATATTTACGATCTACTCACTTCAACATCTAGTTTTATACATGGTAAGATGGAACCTATTGACCAATTAATACCACTTGGTGACTTTTACTTGACCAATATTCAATCTGTACTAAATGCACATGACGATGACTTTCTTCCTCTTAATAACTTGACAACAAGCGAATTAGTCTTCCTGGACGCTATTTCATCTCTTGGTCTCAGCCAAATCAGTAATGTTAACACTTTATGTGCGAGAAAGGTAGTTCTACCTGCGCGCCTGACTGATGCTAAATGGGGGGGGGGGGGTAGTTCTACCTTTTTAGCAGAATCTACTTTAAAGGCGGGAAAGGCAGAGCTACCCGATTTGTGTATACGAATGTTGTATACCAATCTCTTGGTAAAGGTCCAAACTGCATCTACATGTACAAAAAATCCCAATATACGTCCACTGTACCCTTTTGTCTTCGTGCCCATTATGTAGTAAATAATAAGTAAAAAAGCTAGAATTTATCTAAGACCAATTCTTATGATGAAACCATCAGTAAAATAAAAACGACTAGGAGTAATCGGTTTCACAGTGTACGTACAAAAACCTACATTTTTATATGGCAACACCAAGAAGGGGTTGCCCGATTTTGCCCATTTTTGAAACTATATTTACAATTACACCGTGTACAAAATTTCAACTCTCTACGTTGACGCGTTCTCAAGCAGTGTCGAAATATACAGGGTGTTTCATAATTGGTACACCTATTTCAAAGGTTTGATATATGAGGTGGAGACAAGCAAAAAATTATAAAATAAATGGGGGGGGGAGACGTGTCATTTCGGTGGTAGGGTGTTTAAGAGGTGTGGGGAATAATATAGAAAGTACATACAGAGATGTAATTTGAGAAATTTGTTAGAACAAAGTTTACTAAATTGAAAAATAAAGTACACAGTTGTTGTATAATTATTTCCTCATTTAGCGAAGATTAATTTCAAAACGTTTTTCTAAATGTTTTTATGTTATAATTTAACTCATATGTAAGTTATATAAATAAAGTTAGATACATAAAATAAATGCATTTTGTGTGCACTGATCAATGCCCGGTCACCATAAATAAAAAATGACCTAGTGGTTGATCTAAATTTATTGCAGGGTGACTTACCTTCGCAATAATAACCTACTTCGCAGGTAAACAAAGCAAAGTAGGAAATAAAAATAATCTTGTTTGGAAACATAAAAAAATTCTGGCACAGAAATTACGCGTAGTCGATTCTGCATTTTTTGGAATGAACCAATTAATTTCGGATAGAGTAGAAGAGTTGTGAGGTGAGTCTTGTGGGAACAGTTAAAAACGACAGAACAAGCGGTGTCATTATTAAAGTATCAAAGCGGTGTAATAATTAAAGTTTACAAGCGGTGTCATTATTAATTAGAAATTGAGGAAGAACTGAAGAAGTGAAAGTTGTCCACGAATAAAACATCAAACAACCAATTGAAACCGAAGAAGAATTCATTGTTGTCAACAAATAGAGCATCCAGCAGCCTATTAAAATTCAGTAAGCACTACATCGTATCTCGTATTTATTCTTATGTACCTATACCATATCATATATAGTTTTTATAGCAACGTAAGATTATTTATTATTATTTTCGGAGATTCGTAACATAAAAAGTATTTCGTGCATATACATAATGGCTTATGAGTTACGGAATCTGTGATATTTTTTGGAGCTCCAATTTACATATACATATATTAGAAGTTAAATTTTCTTAAACTTTCCTTGTTAACTGTGTGTGAAGGTACTCTGCGTTAATTCATTTGAATAAATTTTGAGCTTCTGAATGCCATTTCATGAGTTAAATTATAAACTTCTTTAATTTTATCGACCAACGCATGGTGCCTGTATAGCGCATGTCCAGATTAGAAGGTAGAGGTGCAAATGCCCCTAAACCCAAAAATAGGGAAGGAAGTTTTCTTCTAGGTGATATTGAACCACTTGAAGAAACAGTACTGCGATCAGGTCATAGACTAGGGAAACCTCCTACTACCACTACGAGTACTGCTGAAACCTTCATAAATTCAGTCCATTCAACTACGGCTACTGATCTACTGCTTAAGACCGCCGAAGAAACGGATAATCAGATTAGGGCATTCTGTGGGAAAATTGCGAAAGGAATCACCTTAGTTAAGCTGTTGGTTCAGAAAAATCAAGATCTTTTCACTGACTTTCAACACTTTCAAGTAACTTTTCCACCTTCCGAAATAACACAAACTCCAAATCTTTCTGGAACAATGTCTAGCCCCAATAACAGCACCAGTCTTAGCAAGACTTTTTATTGCGAACCAACGTCCACCATAATAGATACCATAAAAAAATAGTGCCAATATTTTCCTGTGACCTATCTTCAACAGCTGAATCCGATTTTCTTGTGTTTTTAAACATTTCACAGGCATATTGCAATTCTTTGGATGAAGAAGAGAATGTAATTTTCTTATCATCTCTCCCCAAACTAAAATTGCGCAAAATTCCTTATGAGATTTGCAAGAATACCAGTTTTAAAACAAGGGAGGAATTGCAGTGGACCTTAACGGCCTATCACTTTCCCTGTAAAAATTTAGCAGATCTCACCCATGACATGCAAAGCTGTAGACAACTCAATGGAGAGACTGTGAGACAGTTTGGTCAACAAGTAAAACAACGTCTAGAAGAATGCGAGCTGAACTTGAGACAAAAATGCAAAACAGATCCAGAACCAATGATAAAAGAATATCAAAATACGGCCGCACAAGATTTTAGGAGTGGACTTTTAAGTATGACACTCACGCAATATGCCTGCATGTCAGATAGTTCAAACTTTACAGATTTAATCAAAAAGGTTTGGTTTATGGGAGACACGGAGAATCAAATTTACGGTGGTGTAAACTCCAGTAACTTCTCTTCTGGTAGTGTAAACTCCAATAACTTCTCTTTTGGTGGTGTAAACTCCAATAACTTCCCTTTTGGTGGTGTAAATAACCTCCCTGGCCAAAGTGAAATAAATAGGAATGGACTAAATATCCGTAGACGTTTTTCACACTTTTCAGAACGTCCATGTGTACCCATATATACACAGAATTATCAATACCAAGAACAAAATCACCCGCCCCGAACCCGATATGAAAGCTTCCAGTATCCTAGACCTACCGCACATGGTGCTCCTCCACGAAACTCAGCCCCCATTACCTGCTTTAAGCGTGGACAACCAAATCATTTGAATTGAGACTGCAAAGCCTCCGACAACTCGATATATCGCCAAAGGTGTAAGACTTCGGATCACGATGCAAGAAGCTGTAGGCGAGTAAGTGATCGACCCTCGGCAGTAAGACAGGTAATGGTCACTTGCGATTGCTGCGAAAGGCATGGCCATACAGTATTTAATTGTGCTACGAAAAGACGACAGGAGGAAAAACAAGAAAACTCGGAAAACTTGACGGCGCCGATTGGATCCCACCCCGATCGGCAGTAACTTTCTTAGACATAAACAAGAGCCTTAACGAAGTATGAAATTTTGAATCGCAAACTCCTCATGACTCTGTAGTTAAGTTGCTGTTAGATGTAAGTAAAAAGCGTGAAACAAAATTTTTTGATAGATACTGGCTCCCAGGTAATTCTTATTAAGGATATCGTTCTGAAGACGGGAACCAAAGTAAATAAGAATGAACAAACTCGGATAAATTCAGTACATGGCAAAGAAAACACTTTAGGGACTTGTACAGGAACTTTTGTGTTGAAATCGAAGCTACCCTGTAAATTAAATGTAGTAAATACGGGTACTAACATTCCGGAAGATGGATTGTTAGGAAATGAATTTCTCCAAGAAAATTGCAATGTTGAAGGTCCTAGAAAACCACTACTTTTTCCTTGCACGGAAATCTATAAAGTAGAATTCGAAGTGCCATTTGAAGAAACTGCTACGCATTCAGACGCATTCACTTGAACTTTCTAGTACCACGGCTTGTCCAAAGTTGGATTGTGGGAAGGAGGCTCAGAGAGCAACTCGCAATCTCGGCAAGCCAAGGCATGCTGAACAAAAGTCTGCCCGCATTATGCTAGCTGATCAAATAAAAGACTCGCAACAAGAGAGCAGCCCTGAACAATTTACTAATGTTCAGTGCCATAAGGAAAATGAATTGACTTCGAGAGAAGTTCGTATTTCTGCTCGATCAGAAGTTTTGGTCAAGACAGTTTGTTCAAATGAAGGAGATTTGCTTTATTTGGCCGAAGAGCTAAGCCCTGGAGTGTTCATTTCAAATTGTATTGTAATGATTAACCTTACAGTCCAAGTTAATCAGGTGCAGGTTCCGCAATTCTCGTCCAGAGGCGTCTTCTCCTAGTGCAGCTGAAAATTTCCGGAAGCTAAGCCAATAGCCAGCTATGGTTACCGGAGTTTATAATTAGACGTTCAAGTATAACCTGAACTGCCGACTTTGAGATCGAGGTGGAATGAATGAAACTACTTCTGTCTTCTACTACTGTCTTTTATTCTAGAAATGTATTGCTTTTATATAATTGAACCCATGAATGAGGTATGGGAAAATTCTCAAATTGCTTAACTTATCTACATAATTCTTAAAGTTACCTAAATACAATTTTATTACTACATTCATGATGAAATTTATGAATTGCTTCAGTCAAAGCAATCATGCAATCGCAATGCAAATTGTTCGTAAGAATTGATGAACCATATATAATTACAATTTACTGTCACAGCATGTGTGACATCATGCAACGAAGAGAAGTGTTTTTTATTACTCAATATTGGTTTACTGATGCCGGCAAAGGAAGGTAAAGGTCGGAATGAATTGCACATATTGTGTTTATGATTTTGCATGTTTTGGCGGAAGGATTACGGTGCTGCAATTTTAGATATTTTTCGCGGCTGTTAAAGTGAAGTAATATTTATTGCTTCTCTTTGGGTTTTTCTGATTTTTACATAAGGGTTGTATGCATGTACTACATCCCTCCCTTTATAAGGAAAAAAAAATTTGTTTGAAGGAAAACCAATTTTTTTTTTGATTTGATTTGCGTTTGTATATTGTCTTGTCTTACTGTGATGTGTTTGGAAATTTTCTTATTAATTTCTGTCTTACTTTAATACATATTTTTTTTTTGTTTAGGGTATGTATATTCTATTCTAATACTTATCTAGCCTATTGTTGTGGATTTCTTTAATTTCTCCGTTAATGTTAAGCTTACTATTTACTTTATTCGTTTCTACGATTATGTACGGTCCTTTGTATGGCGGCTCCGATTTTCTCTTATTCCCTACTCTTATCTTAACTTTATCTCCTACTTTAATATTTAATGGTTTAGTTTTCTTGTCATAACTTGTTTTTCTCTTATCTTTAGTTAATTCAAGTATGGCTTTTGCAAGTTTTTGAGTTTTGCTGTATTCTGTATTTGACCTCTTTGGCGTAGTCATCCATGTTATATGTTGGGCCTGTGTTGCAATTTTTCCGTAAACTAGTTCGAATGCTGTTAAATTGGTTTCAGAGTGTGGTGTTATATTGTAAGAAAAAGTGAAATAGGGTAGCCATTCATCCCATTTGTCATTTTTACATGTAGAGAGTAGATATTCATCTAATACTCTATGGTTTCTTTCAATTGAACCCATGTAACATGCTCTGTAACATGCTCTATATGAACAATTTTGCATATTTCTCTGAATATAGCATTCACAAATTCGGTTCCCATGTCTGTTCTGATTTTTGTGAACGCACCATATTTTAAGATCATGTTTTCAACTAAAATTTTTGCTATTGTTTTCGGTTCCTTGTTTTCCATTGGGAATGCTTCGACATATTTTGTCAATTGGCATTGGCAGGTTAATATGTACCTGTAGTACTTACTTTGTCTCAGTGGTCCTACGGTGTCTATTTCTAAGATCTCGAAACTAGTACTGGGAGTGTCAGTAATTGCTAAGTGTTCTTTGGTGTGTCTTACAATTTTGTTCAATTTCCATGCTTCGCAGTTGTTTACATATGCTTTTACCATTTTATTCAAGTTTTTCCAGCAGTATCGTTGTTTGATCTTGTTTATAGTTCTCTTTATTCCTGTGTGTCCACCAGTATGTGGTGTATCATGAAATTCTCTAATTATTTCCAATTGCTTTTTTTGTTGGTTATGTTTTCCGGAGGCTCATATAGAATTATTCTTATACAGTTGTTTCTTTCCTTTATTAATCTTTTTTGTAATTTACTAAATTCTTCTTTAAATACTCTTATGTTCACATTCTCAAATATGCTATCTTTCATTGAAAGAGCTAGCTTTTTTATTCTGTTGCTAATCATAGAGAGTGACAGTGTCTCGAAGATAAAACCTAATTTAAGGCATGGTTTATTGCTGTACTCGATTGCAACTTCTTTCTTCTTTATAAATATATTCTTTTTCTTATTATATTTTCTTTGTAGGATATCCTCTTCTAAATTTATAAATTTTAATTTTTTTATAGATCTTGTTTCTCAAATAGAAGCACACTGATGGAAGAATAGTTGGCCTGATAATTCTTCCGTGCTTTTATTTTGATCACGTGATTCCATATTATTTATAATTTTTATTTTATTTGTCTTTCTCTCATCTATATTTTCTATTTCTTTCGGTACCATTTCCTTTAATAATTCTGAGCTCAAGTTAATCCTAGAAAGCGCGTCTGCATTCGTATTTAGTGCTCCTTTTTCAGGCCAGCCATTCCCTTTAACTCGTACACGAAATTGTCTATTTCTTTACTATTTTCGACACTCTCGTAGACCCCGTTTTCGTCATCACAGCGAGCTGAAATTTTGCACACAGTTTCGTGTCGCGTGACAATTGAATCTATCAAAATTTGAACCGGAATTTTCCATGGAAAAGCCAGAAAATCGGGAAAAATCTTTTGAAAATTTGGTACAAATTTGATTAGTGATAAATCCGTTTCAGGAATAATGCAGAGTTTTCCGATTTTTCCGGAATTTTCCGACCTTTCCGGAAAATTTTCCGGAATTTTCCAACTTTTCCGGAAAATTTTCCGGTAAAAAAGTTTTCTAAATTATGCAGGATCAAGTTCCCTATCAACTGGCATCATCACTTTCTCACCGACAATGGTGAAAACTTGCAGAAAAAATCGAGGAAAATTAATGCAAAACGCTTTTCCGGAGTTTTGCCGACCAAGGAAGCGTTTGAGCGTTTTGCAGCCAAAGGCAAAGTTGTAGAGCGAAATGAGTTGCATAATAATTTTTACTCGAATAAATTTTTTGAAAAACCGGTAAATCAGTGTCTATTCAGCCGTCATAAAATTATTTAAAAATATCTCCATGCAGCACGTAATAACAATTTAGTTAACGTGAAAAAGGCCGAAAATAAAATAAGTAAAAAACGAGTTTTCAAACAAAACTGAGGCCAAGCCGCATGAAAAAGTAGAAAATAAACTTTTTTTCACACACAGAGGTTGACTCAGATTTTATTCGCTGACAATCACCGATATATTTTAGTATGATCAATCAGAGGTAATAAGTGATTTGCTTCATGAAGAGAAAGAATATTCATGATAAATGTACCAATCAAAAAATCTGAGTCCACCTCTGTGTGTGAAAAAAAGTTTATTTTCTACTTTTCCATGCGGCTTGGCCTCAGTTTTGTTTGAAAACTCGTTTTTTACTTATTTTATTTTTTATACACTATTTCGAAATCATATTCAGATAATTCCATTCTAATTCTTGTCATTTTTGATGAAGGATTCTTATGTGTGAATAGACTAACGAGTGGACGATGGTCTGTAACCACAATGAATTTGCGACTGTATAAGTTGGGTCTGAAATGAGTTAAAGCCCAGTGGATTCCTAGTAATTCCTTTATTATGATGGGCTTGTTCAACTCGTGTTTATTTAAAGATCTACTCGCATATGAGATTGGTAGGTCTTTACCAATTTCGCCTTGTGATAATACTGCTCCTAGTGCTGAATTAGATGCATCTGTAGTTAGAATGAATGGTTTGTCAAAGTCTGGGTATTGAAGAACTGGAGGACTTATAAGTCTCTGTTTTAATGTTTGGAATGCTTCCTTCTTCACACTGCTCCGACCATATGAATGGTGTGTTTTTCTTTGTAAGCTGATTGAGTGGTTTTGCAATTTCAGCAAAGTTTGCTATGAATCTTCTGTAGTAGTTACAGAATGCTGTAAATCTTCGTGCTTCATCGGCGCTTGTTGGCTTTGGGTAGTTTACTATGCTATCATATTTTTTTGGATCTGTTTTTATTCCTTCACTGGTTATAAGATGTCCTAAATAAACTACTTCTGTTTGTAAGAAATTGCATTTTGTGGATTAAGTTTCAAGTTGTATTCTCTTAAGCGATTGAATGTTTTTACTAGGTTCTTATTGTGATGTTGCAGATTGCACCCATAAGTGATTATGTCGTCAACATATAAGAATGCCTCTGCGTCTAGTCCTGCGAGTGCTATGGATAGCATGCGTTGAAAACTGTTGGTTGATATTTTTAAACCAAATGGTAGTCGCTTGAATTGAAAATGTCCTTTATTTGTTGAAAAGGCTGTGAGTGGTGGTGATTCTTCATCCAGTTTAATCTGATGAAAAGAGCTTGTGAGGTCCAAGATCGAAAAGTATCTAGCTTTACCTAGGTTGTCCAAAATGTCTTCTAATCTGGTTAGAGGAAATTTGTCATCCGTTATTTTTTTATTAAGTTGACGAAAGTGGACAACCATTCTCCATTTCTTCTCACCTTTATTATCCTTTTTTGGTACTACAAATAAGGGAGAATTGTATGCACTTGTTGAATGTTCAATAATGCCTTCATTTAGTAGTTTGTCCACTTGTCTATTTATTTCTTCCAATTGTGTCTGCGGAAGTCGATAGTTTTTAATGTACACAGGAGAGTTATCATGCATCGATATATGTTCCTGGTAAAAATTATTTACCGTTAATTTGTCATTTGTTAGGTAGAAAATATCTGTGTAGTTCTCGCACAGTTGATATAGCGCATTCTTTGCTTTTTCTTCTAAGTTTTGTACGTTTAACTCCTTTTTTAGTTGTTCGAATCTCTCTTTATCT
Organism: Dioctria linearis; assembly: GCA_963930735.1. Lineage (NCBI taxonomy): Eukaryota > Metazoa > Arthropoda > Insecta > Diptera > Asilidae > Dioctria > Dioctria linearis. Next base: position 155,299,835 of record OZ005742.1, on the reverse strand, counting down.
TCGACTTTATTCCTGACTGTCTTTTTAATGAATCTATAATTTTTTAAAGGAACAACTTCTAACTGTGGATTCTTTATGTGAATGTCTTTTTCTGTTACGTTTATTAATTTGATATGTTTTATACCCTTTGCTGGTATTATCGTATTTGCTACGTGTAGCCCTTCTTTTACCTAATTACTAAGTACTATGCTATCTTCACTTATTTTTAAGTTCATAGGTTGTATGCTTTGCGATCTAGCAGGTATGGTGATGAATTCTTGCTCCTGAATCTGCGTTGTAATTGGTAGATTTATATCATTTAGTTCTGTGCAAATTGTTAACACAAAAGTTTCATAATCTATTTTGCACTTATATTTTATTAAAAAGTCTTTCCCTAACAGTCCATTTGTCGCTATTGGGAAGTTTTCATTTACTACATGTACTTTATGTATTAATCTTTCACCTTCAGCGTAGAATCGCATTATAATGGTACCTAATGTTTCACTTTCACCATTCGTGACGCTTTTTATTCTACAAATTTCACTTCTATTTACATAACTAGAATCTATGGAGTTTATTCTAATAATCGAGATATCTGCACCGGTATCTATGAACCATGATGAGGCTAAAGCTTTAGTTGTTTTGCTTTTCAATGACACACAAGTTGTTAGCTTGCCTACATCAATAAAGTGTATCTTGATTAATTTGCTATCTGTTCTTGATATTCCTCGTCCCTCGATGGGTGTTCTCCGGGGACGGTTGCATAGTTTTCCGACTCTAAAAAATTGATCCGTCGCGGCTGCCTGTTCTGGTATCTGGTGCTTACTTGGTAATTATTGTGATTATGTTGTTTCTGAAATGGATTTCTGTTGTTTTGAAAATTATTTCGTGTGTAATTGTTGTATCTAATTTTGTTGTTAAGCTTTATTATAGATCTTAAATCTGCTCTGTTGTGTGTTTTGTTGTGGGTGATAGTTGCAGTTTATGTGTGGTTGTTGGTTGAAGCTACTATTTCTATTGTAACTTGTTGAGTGTAATGGTCCAGATTTACGAGCTTGCTCTTTGAACTGGTATATCTTGCTTTCATCTGATTTAATTTGCTCTGAATCGATCTCTTGAGCAAGATCAATGGCATCAGCATACGTTTTAGGTCTGCTGGGAAATACTGTATATTTGATCGCATTTCGTAGTCCTGACTTGAAGGAATTCAAGGCGATTTTGTCATTCATATTAGTTATGATTGTCTTATTTTGTTCACCTTGTTCATTTATTTGAATGCTGTTCAATTCTGAGATTAAAGAATCTATCTCAGAGATATAATTTTACAAGGTTATATCTCCTTGTCGAATTTTGGATAAATCATTCTGAATTTTTAGAGCGTTTTTGTGTGGTTTAAACGTCTTGATTAATATCTCTTTGAGAAATTTTAGATCTGTAGGATCTGTTTCATTTATAAGCCTATTTCTTACTTTTTCTGATATTCTTGTTTTTATCAGGAATTTTATTAGTTTTGATTTGTCTTCTTGCGTTTTCAGTTCGTCATGGAGGTACTCAGCTAGGTTAATGAAATTATTTAGCAAAATCCACCAAATACTGGCAAAATTTTAGTTATACTGGCTATATCGAAAGATGCCATGGTGTCGTAGTTATTACTGCTTTCTAAGGTACTGGAAGTCTCGTCTGAGTTAATTGTGGATTCTTCTTCCTCTTGTAGCGATTTCTCTAGTAACTCCTTTATTTGATAGGTTTTAATATTTATGATTTTGTTTAACTCTTCATATATAATTTTATATTTTTCAACCAATTTGATGCAAATTTGCTTTTCTTCACTCTGCAGCTGATTATATATACCTCTGTAAATTTTTCTTTCAATTCATTTATTTCTTTGCTCTTTGCTAGTATATATACCGGTGTATAAATTCTGTTCTTGTTCCTTTTAAAATTTTCAAGTTTTTTTTCTGATTTTTCACTTATAGTTTTGAGGGTCTGCATTATTATTCATCAAAGCCATTCTTGTTTTTGTTTCTCTTTTATTCAAAACATTTTTTTTTTGTTTTACATGCTGTACAATTATTATACTTTTATTACTAACTTACTAGCTTCTTTTCTTATCTTATCTAAATATTTATTTCTAACTTGCCTCTATATTATTATAGCTAGAACTATCGCTATGATGGCTCCCAACAGTATATTTATGTCCGTAGCGTGGTCTATATTGATTTCAGCAGTTAGAAAAGAGTTTCCTGATGAAGATGCTGGTGCGTTTTGATTTGCGGTGGCTTCTTTATTTTTAGACTCTTTCCTCCCATTCTTTTACATGAAAATCTGCTTCAGCCCGCGGGATGTTTTGTCCGTGGTTCTCCAAAATTGTTGTTTTTTTAGTTTAATGTCGTCCAGGAATGAATTTTTTTCTTTCTTGGTAATCGCCAGAATTGTCAGTCTGTGTAGCTCTGCAATTTCCCTCCGATGCTTTACTATTTTTCCGGCCCTCTTCTTCTTTTTCTTCTTAGGAGGTTGGGACGTTTCTTCTTTATGGTGTTGAGGCTGCTGTTGTGAATTTGACTTCCTCGTGCGGTACTCTTCTAATGATATCGGCCTGGGTCCAGCTTTTGGATCCTCTTTTAGTGCTTCCTGTAATCCAGTAGGCAGTCTTCTTGACGTGAAATTGTCACTCATCTGTTGCGGGTTTTGATTCGCCAGATGCAGGGTCGCCATGTAATGATTAACCTTACAGTCCAAGTTAATCAGGTGCAGGTTCCGCAATTCTCGTCCAGAGGCGTCTTCTCCTAGTGCAGCTGAAAATTTCCGGAAGCTAAGCCAATGGCCAGCTATGGTTACCGGAGATTATAATTAGACGTTCAAGTATAACCTGAACTGCCGACTTTGAGATCGAGGTGGAATGAATGAAACTACTTCTGTTCCGTCTAGAGAAAGAATGTCTTTTATTCTAGAAATGTATTGCTTTTATATAATTGACTCCATGAATGAGGTATGGGAAAATTCTCAATTTGCTTAACTTATCTACATAATTCTTAAAGTTACCTAAATGCAATTTTATTACTACATTCATGATGAAATTTATGAATTGCTTCAGTCAAAGCAATCATGCAATCGCTCGTAAGAATTGATGACCCATATATAGTTAGAGAAGTGTTTTTTATTACTCCATATTGGTTTATTGATGCCGGCAAAAGAAGGTAAAGGTCGGAATGAATTGCACATATTGTGTTTATGATTTTACATGTTTTGGCGGAAGTATTACGGTGCTGCATATTTTTCGCGGCTGTTAAAGTGAAGTAATTTTTATTGCTTCTCTTTGGGTTTTTGCTGATTTTTACATAAGGGTTGTATGCATATACTACAGTATAGTGCATCCAAAGGACCAACACATTGTGATAAGTATAGTAAACATCAACGAAATGGCGGTTATATTGAAAAATATTAATCCCAAGATTGAGAAACTGGAAGATAATGATATAGTAAGACTTAGTGAAGGAAAAGTTGAGAAACTAAAGAAGAAAATTGTGAATGAAATTAAGGAAATATTCGCAGTGGAGACAGCAACTGTAGTAAAGAAGAATAGTACTTGGCAAAGAATTTATCGCGACATTAACCGATTGCAAAAACTTTATGAAGAAATAAGCCTAGATGAAGAATTAAACCCTGAGGAGAGGGGTAGAATATAGGAAATTTTTGAAGATTATGAGGATATATTTCGTTTGAAAGATGATCTTTTGACGTACACTCCAGTACTAAAACATAAAATACAGGTAAAAGAAAACCAGGCAACAATTATCCAGAAGAACTACAGATTACCACAGAGTCAAAAGGAGATAACAAAGGAACAAGTTCAGGAAATACTCAGAAATGATATCATAACTCCTAGTTAAAACCCATGGAGTTCCCCATTACTGGTAGTACCAAAAAACCCTGGCTCAAATGGTACCAAACTATGGAGAATTGTCGTCGACCTCCGCAAGTTAAATGAAGTTACTGTCAAGGACGCTTTCCCGTTACCGAGAATAGAAGAAATCTTAAATCAGTTGGGTCACGCAAGATACTTCACAACTTTAGATTTGGCAAGTGGTTGTCATCAAACACAAGTAGATAAACGAGACAGAAAAAAACTCCCTTCAGCACTAATTATGGACATTATGCGTTTAAACGGATGCCTTTTGGACTCACCGGAGCACCAGCAACGTTTCAACGCATAATGAACTATATCTCGACGGGTTTGCAAGGTTTTAAATGTTTCGTTTATTTATATGACATTGCCATCTATGGAAGAAGTCTGAATGATCACAACGCCAAACTGCTGGAAGTATTCCAGAGGCTAAGGGAAAATAACCTAAAATTACAACCGGAAAAGTGTGAGTTCTTACGTCGTCAAGTTGTCTATTTAGGACACAAATGTGGTGAGGAAGGTGCCTTGCCAGACCCTGCGAAAACTTTAAGTGTCCACAATTTTCCAGCTCCCAAAACAGTTAAACAAGTGCAATCTTTCTTGGGCTTGGCAAATTATTACAGGAAGTTCATTCGCGATTTTTCTAAAATAGCAACCCCATTAAACAAACAAGTAAGGAAATATGTAAAACTTAAATGGTCCGGGTAATGCCAAAATTCTTTTTGTGCACTAAAACATGCTTTAGTTACACCTCCGCTTTTGTTATACCCTGATTTCTATAAGCCGTTCATATTAACTACCGACGCCAATAATGATGCTTTGGGAGCTGTGCTCTCTCAGGGAGAAGTAGGCAAAGATCAATCCATATCATAAGCAAGTCGAAGCCTGAACCATGAAAAAAAAATTACAGTACAACGGAAAAAGAGCTCTGGGCCATTATGTGGGCGGTCAAAAACTTTCGATGCTACTTGTTGGGAAGAAAATTTACTACTTATACGGAGCATAAGCCTTTAAAAGGAATATTCAAGGTAAAACATACCACTTCGTGTCTAGCTCGGTTTCATGTGAAATTCTCATAATATGATTTCGATATTGAATATAAGCCCGGCAAATATAATACAAATGCAGATGCGCTGTTCAGAATTTCACCTCTTAGCGTAGAATTAGCAAGTTCCATGACTCAAGATCAGGAATACAGCAAAAGCAACTGATTGGTGGCTACACGATCTCAAGCCAAACAGGGCCCATTTAACTTGACTTTTACACCAGAGGAGCCCGAACGTATGCAGGACATACCATTGAATCACACAACCACAGTGCCTTCTACTATGGAAGTACACATACAGGAGACTGCCCTCAGTTCAGACGATGAAGCTGATCATACAACAAATGAGGAAGAAATTAACACAAAAGGTAAAATCCGAATCTTGAAAGATAGGAACGAAATTGAGACTATCCTACATAACTTCCACGATGCACCTCTGGGCGGTCACCAAGGCGTGTGGAAAACATTTTATAAGATCCGTAGGGAACCTAAATGGATAGGTATGTTATCAGATATAAATAAATGCATAAAAAACTGTATTAAATGTCAACGTTATAAAGCTAGCCGTAAAAATAAAATGCAAGTGGTAATAACAGACACCGCTCGCGAACCTTTCGAGAAAGTTTATTTGGACCTTTTAGGCCCTTTATAAGAAACCAGTGAAGGTAATAAGTATATCTTAACTTTCGATGATGATTTGACGAGGTTCATGTACTGTGTCGCTATACCAGACGCAGAAGCGTCAAGAGCAGCGAAGGCATTTTTTAATGAAATAATAACGCGCTACAGAATCCCCAAAGTACTAGTTACAGATCAAGGGACAAACTTTACAAGCGATTTGTTCAAAAGAGTGTGTAAAATGCTTAAGATCAAGAAAATGCAGACTACCGCGTACCATCCGCAAAGCAATGGAGCTTTGGAGCGCTCTCATAGGCCTTTGGTCGAGTATTTGAAAATTTGCCTTGAGTCTAACCCCCGTAAATGGGATGAACATCTTAGGGCAGCAATGTTCGTACGAAATATCAGCAAACAGCTAACGCCTATGGACTGTTTGTTCAGTTTCACTGCGGAAATTCCTAACAATTTGCAACGATATCCTGAACCAGTATACAACTTTGAGAACTATTACTATAAATTAAGAAGTAATGTACAACAAGCATATACAATTGCCCGTAATAATTTATAACAAAGTAAAGAGCATTCCAAAACCCAATATGACAAAACGGCTCGGCCTTTAATTTTCGATATTGGCGACCAAGTTCTGTTAAAGAGCCCGGTTAAAAAGGAATGTGTTCTCCTGAATGTTTAGGGCCGTACAATGTAATTGAAGTACCTTCGGAAGTAAATACGGTGATGCAAATTAAAAACGGTAAACGGCGTGTACACAATAATAGATTAAAACTTTGGAAATAAGTAAAACAAACAAATATTTTTTTTCCCTCTTATTCTGTTTTTTTTTCTCTTCGTTTGCTCTCTATATATATAATATACAAAGAAAGAATCTGTCCTAACCGCTGAATTTTCTTAGGTATAAAAATACTCCGCTTTCTGATGACCACACTTACGTGGCAATGGATCACAAGTACTCACTTCGACATAACACTACTGGAGCCGGAAAGGGAAGTCTTGATGGAACCAATAGGAACTGCAGTATTTTAGCACACGAAGTGGACGGTGGCCACTCGCATGAAAATGCCTAACTGGACAACAACCATTGATTTTCTGAGGTACTGCGATGACAACCTATTAAACTTGTGCAGTTTCAAAGGTAAAAATAAAGAGGGTAGGTGCAATTTCTGGGATAGTTTATTTCAAAGAAATATAATAGACGTCCACGAAGAAATATCTGAATTGACGTCTTTCTTAGCGCGACCCAGACTTCCTTTAGATATAGGTCTAAATGGTCAGGCCCAACTAATAGGGGACACCGGCACTGAGATCAGTATAATAAATAAAAAAGCCATCAAAAAAACTTGACACCGGAAAAACCTTAGGAAGTTGCCAAGGAAACTTCATGCTAAAAAGCTACTTCCCTTGCAATTTCCAGGTGGTGAAATACATCCCAGGTCTTTCCGACTACAGCTTGTTAGGAAATGATTTCCTAGCCAAAAGCTGCAATGTTGAGGAACCCAACAAGGTTCTGCGATTTCCTCGCACGGAAATCAATCCAGAAGAACTTGCTGTTCCATTAGAAATCGCATCGTACAACCAGTGTTCACAAAGCACAGTCAACAAAGAGACACTGGTAGAAGATAATAAGCCCGATGGGGATACGCCTTCTATCCCAGGTATTCTCAAAGATTCTCAACCAGAAGAAGTCGGCTGTGGTAAGCAAGAACGCGATAAGGGTGACTTGATTACCAAAAATCTGGCATGTAAGACTGGCCAGAATCAGTTAAATTTAAATGAACCTGTCTGCGTACCAGCAAGGCTTCAGCTCGTAGTCAAAGTTCCGTTGCAGTTTCAGGAATAAATGCTCAGTCTGTCGAAAGAAATAGACGAAGGCGTCTTCTTAGCAAACAGCTTACTCTCAGCTGGGTTAAAGGAAGTCGCCATAGGAATCATCAACACACGCAGGTCACAAGTAGTTCTGAACAGCGTGGTCCCACATCTGGTTCTCATTAAAGACTACACTGTCGTCCCGATAAAACGCGAACCATATAAAGATAGTAGCCTTACCCATCCATCGAATCCCATTAGTGGAAATGACGGCGATGGTGAGGATCAAAATATAATTAAATCTAAAATTAAGACGGCAGGGCACAAGAGCTCCGGTCAACTAAGCAGTAATAAGAAATTGCTTCAAGACGCTTGCGGGTCCCTCATGAAAACCACAACGTCAGGCGCTGGCCAGCACGCAAACGGTCTGCCGGTAGCAACTCCCGCAGATCCGTCTGGCCCAGTGCCTCTCAAATATAAAACAAGTAGGTTAAGAGGTAAAATGAAAAACAACAATAACAATATAAAATCATTTAATAAGTCTAGATTTAAGAATAATAAAAACAGAGTAATAACCGCCGAACAGACGGTCACCCTACAGCATATAAAGTGCTTGTTCCCAGACGATGTCGAACAAGACGACACCATAACTAAGTGCCGTCTCACCAGGTTGGAGCACGAACTCAATCTGGATGAAACCCTAAATACTGAGGAATAAGGCTCAATAATAAATCTCTGTTACGAGTATGATAACATATTCTTTTAAAAAGGTGACAAGCTTACACATACCAACGCCATCACCCACGACATCCTCCTGGTGCAAGACCAAGCACCGATTAACCATATGATGTACCGGTTACCAGAGACACAGGGAAAGTAACTCTGGGAAATGCTGGACAACGATATTGTCCAGCCCAGCAAGAGCCCATGGAACTCACCACTGCTAGTCGTCCCCAAGAAAACGGGACCAGGTGGTGAGAAAAGGTGCCGCGTCGTCGTTGGTTTTCGTAAATTGAACGAAGAAAAAATTGGCGACGCCTTCCCGCTACCATGGATTGAGGATATCCTCAATCAAATGGGCCACTCACGATATTTTACCACCCTAGACCTAGCCAATGGCTATCATCAGGTACTCGTCGATCCGAAAATCGAGCAGAAACGGCTTGCAGTACGAACTATGGACACTATAAAATCGAAAGCATGCCGTTCGGGCTGAAAGGAACCCCATTTCAGCGTTTAATAAATTTCATATTAACTGGCCTACAAGGCCAGGACTGTTTCGTCTACCTAGATGAGATAGTCATGCATGGAAAAAGTCTGGCAGACCATAACAAAAAGCTTCGCTAACTCTTTGACAGATTAAGTGAAAATAACCTGAAACTTCAACCAGAGAAATTTCAATTTGTCAGTTCGAGGTAGTGTATCTAGCACACAAATGTTATAGCAAAGGAGCGGTACCTAACCCAGCAAAACGGCGTGCGCTCAAACTTTCCCCATTCCTAAGACATTAAGGCAAGTGCAATTATTTTTGGGTCTTGTCAATTACCACAGAAAATTTATACCCGATTTTTCAATAACAGTACGTCCTCTAACAAACTTACCCCAAAACGATATAAACTTTAAATGGAGTGAGAAATGCCAAAAGGCATTTCAAATCATTAAAAACGCTTTAATTTCACCCCCACTCCTAATAAATCCAGATTTTGCAAAAGCCTTTCACCTTGCCACAGACGCCAGCAGCGAGGCTCTTGGAGCAGTCCTATCTCAAGGATAGGTAGAAAGTGACCAGCCCATTGCCTACGCCAGCCGTACTCTACACAAAGCCGAACGTAAATATTCCACCATTGAGAAAGAGTTACTAGCTATAGTTTGCGCGACCAAAAATTTCAGGTATAATCTACAAGGCCGAGAGTTCACGGTCTAAACAGATCACAAACCACTCAAGGTGGTCTTCAATGTTAAGGACCCCACTTCCCGTCTGGTGAGATTTCACCATAAACTTTCCGAGTTCAGTTATAGAATTGAGTACGAGCCCGGAAAGTACAACACGAATGTCGACGCTTTAAGCCGCATTCCACGGGATTATGTTAAAGAGCAGGAAACTATACTCTTCATGGTTGAAGCTATAGTCCACCATCAAATAGACTCGGATATAGAGGAGAAAAAACACTCATCGGACCTTAAGGAGTGTCTGCAATGCAATGAAGTAAGTAGAGCCCAGACACGAAACATTCTGGAAAGAGGTTCAAACACAGAAAGCCAAGCCAAACAGCTAGAACAAAAAGATGAAACTCCTCAATCAAAGGAAGCAGAGGACCCTGACATTCCACCTAGTGCCAATCCAGAAATTATAGTCAAAATTCGTCCCCCTGAAGTAGTCACGAGCCCAGAGCAGATTCCATTAATCTTTAAAGATTATCACGATTCTCTCTTTGGCGGCCATCAGGGAGTGATAAAAACCTATAAACGGATTCGAAGAAAGAACCCGTGGAGGCGCATGCTTAGTGATATCAAAAAACACATTAAGCGGTGTGCCAAATGTCATACAATGAAGGCCTGACCACAGTAAAAATGCCAATGATGATTACGGACGTAGCGCAACAACCATTCGATAAAATCTATTTAGGTATAGTCGGCCCACTGGAGGGGACTGATTGCGGAAACAAATACATACTAACATATCATGATAACCTTATGAAGTTCATAGATTGGTATGCCATACCAAATGGGGAAGCTATAACGGTAGCTCGAATTTTCCTCGACGAAATCTTCACGCGCTACCGCATCCCCAAAACAAAAGTCACCGAACAGGGAAGCAATTTCCCGAGTGATCTATTCAAAAAGGTATGCAAACACCTTAGGATAAATAAGCTGTAAACCTCTGCTTATCATCCTCAATTAAATGGAGTACTCGAACGGGCACATAGCCCACTGATTGAATATCTAGAACTATAGTGGACGAAAATCCCAGGTCATGGGATAATTATCTGCGCCGCTTTCATGTACACGAAGGGACAAAATTAACTCCCCTGAACGGCCTCCACGGCTTTGCAGCGGACACTCGGTCCGACCTAATACGAGACCCCGAACCCGCGTATAACCACGAGAGCTACTACCATATGCTCAGGTATAAGCTTCAGAAGTCTTACGGCAGTCTCCGGCAGTGCGGAAATCTTTATATGACTAGCTCGACCGAATATTGTCGCTAGGAGTCATTGAGGAGAGCCAAAATTCATGGTCGTCATCAGTGACTTTAGCTAAGAAGGCTAACGGTAAAGTCCGCCTCTGCCTGGGCGCCCGAAAATAAACCTCCGTAACAGTCCCAGATGGCTTCCAGTTACCTCTTATAGATGGACTCCTCAGTAGACTACAGGAGACAAAGTTTATTTCTGCCATAGACCTGAAGGATACGTTCTGGCAAATCCTTCTCGCTGTGGGATCAAGAGACAAAACTGCTTTCGGAGTGCCGATAGGACCCCTATACCAGTTCAAGGTGCTTCCGTTTGGACTTTTTAACGCTTCTCAAACAATGTGCAAGCTAATGTATAAGGTTGTCCCACACCAACTGCATGACCGTGTGTCTGTGTATCTTGGTGAGCTACTCAGCACTTCCCCCACGTTCGTCGAACACCTAAGGCTTCTGGCGGAAGTCGCGGCGTAGCTCCACGTGGGCGGCCTGACGATCAACGTGGAGAAAAGCAAGTTTTGTGTGACTGAAGTCATATATCTCTGCTTTTTATTTGGGGACGGGTGCTTGCGAGCTGATTCCGAAAAGGTCACTGCTATTCAGAGCTTGCCTAGGCCAACCACTATCCAGAAAATGCGAAGTTTCCTCGTAGTGTGCGGCTCGTATAGGAGATTCGTCCCACACTTCGCTACCATCGGTAGACCTTTGACAGATCTTCCAAGGAAAAACACCAAGTTTGAGTGGAATGAACAAGCTGAACTGGCATTCTAACAGCTCAAACATTGTCTGATGACCGCCGTATGTGGAAGGACTGGAGTTTACGGTCATTACTGACCACGCTAGCCTCAAATGGCTCATGGACCAAACGGATATATGTGGCAGGCTGGCTCGTTGGGGCCTCAAACTCCAGGCTTTCAAATTTCACATTGAATACCGAAAAGGCAAAGACAATGTTGTGGCGGATGCTCTTTCCAGGTCATTTGCTATTTGATCCGGATCAAGTCAGCTCGCTTGATTTGAAATCTCCCGCATTCCATGAAAACAGGGTACGGGAGAGAATCCAGCGAATCTCTTCTAATCCAAGCGGTTTTCAAAACTTACGAATTAGCGGTGGTAATGTGTATATCTCATTCTCGTTTCCAAATAACAACGTCTCAGTTGAGCGGGTTCAGTGGAAGCTATGGGTTCCTGATAGTCTCACCGGCGATTTGATTAAATCAGAGCATAGTCCTCCTATGGCAGCATATTTCGGTTTCGCAAAATTTTTAGAGAAACTACGTCGTCAGTACTACTGGCCGAGCATGGCTTCAGAATTACGACAGTTGCCATTGAGTGTATACCTATCAACCAGAATCTTCAGCTGTTGCGCAATGAAGTGAAGTTTTTTCTCACGGAGGCATATCAAAAGTACGCCGCTAGCTACAACTTGCGGTCTCGGGAAAGAGCCTTTGTACGTGGACAGACTGTGTACGTCCGAAACTTTATGCAAGTCGACCGCTTTGCTGCCAAAATGGCACCTCAGTTCATAAAAGCGACTATAGTCGAACGAATCGGGCGTGTTTCATATCGCCTGCAGAACGATAAGGTTCCCCAATCGGAATTTTCCATGCTCAGTATATAAAGTCTTGACCAAATGTTGATTAGATCTCGGCAGCTATAAGAAGGCATCCGGCAAGCCTCACTTCTGAACGACAGGTTATCGTAAACGCTCCTACTACTTCCTCAGTGATGGGTGATAAACCTCTGTCATTGTGTTACTAGCCTTATCTGGGTTAGCCTTCATCTGAAGAATTTTATTTGCCGGTCCTTTCTTCAATTTTCTTCCAATAAAAGTGTGTCACATCGTCAGCGAGTGCGGATAAAGTCTCAGCGGAGGGCAGTTTTTTTCCATAGTGTATTATGTCTAAACTATCAAGTTTAGATGGTCTCAGTCTTTGTTACTAACCCCTTCTGGGTTAGCCTTCATCTGAAGGATATAACTTTCCTGTCCTTTCTTAAATTTTCTTCCAAAAAAAGAGTGCCTCAGCGTCAGGGCGTGCGGATGAAGTCTCACCGGACGATTGTTGTTTTTCATAGTATATTATCTATAAACTAACAAGTTTAGATGGTCTCAGTCTTCGTTACTAACCCCTTCTGGGTTAGCCTTCATCTGAAGGATTTTACTTTCCTGTCCTTTCTTCAACTTTTTTCCAATAAAAGAGTGTCTCAGCGTCAACGAGTGCAGATGGCGTCTGTCCGGAGTGTAGTTTTTTTTCTTCTTACCGTTTTTTATCTCTAAACTATCAAGTTTAGACGGTCTCAGTCTTTGCTAACGACACTTTCTGGGTTAGCCTGCATTTGAAGTATTGCACTTTATTGTCGCTTCTTCAATTTCAACCTGCTTGCCGCACTCCACGGGATTACCGTCGTCCTGAATGAGATGATGGATGAATTCCATCTGTTTGCGAAGTGATTTCCTCGCTTGAGATTGGGGGGTTTCCGGGGTCTTACGACCGGATTTAACAGAGCACCGAGTGACAGTGGTGTACGCAATTAACCGACCGCTGCGCTTCTTCCTTGTGAACTCGATGGCCGAGGCAATCGAACAAGAATCCATAGAAAATATCAATAATTAACCGAAATGAATAAAACTCTTTAACACATTAATTCTTTTTACGGCAACAAAACTGACCAATCTTAATATATAATTCACGCAATTCTAACCCGAACCGAACGGTAACTTGATATCTAAAACAAAGTTATCTCGCGACTGAACAATTAACGGCACTCGCCACACCAGTCGTTGGTCTTTTATGCGGAAGTAAACTTTTACTCGCAACGTGGATGTAAACAAACGACAACTACCTTGCCGTTTGTTACGCCGGTTGCAGCACCTGAGTCGCTTAATAGTAAACAATCGCTTTACATAATAATTACCATGCGAAGTTAATTATTATTGTAATCGTCGATTACTCCACTAAGCCATCGCAGCCAGCTGTTGGGCTAATCAGCAAAACAATACCATGCGAGGTTATTGTTTAGCAATTGCTGATTATATAGCTAGAATGCGCCCTAGGCAGCTAGAAGAATCTACCGCATATTTTGCCATAACATCCCTCCCCCCTTAGAAAAACTAGTTTCCGCTGGGAACTAGATCTGGTGAGCGCAATAGTCTTAAAATTTTAAAATATTTTTGGTCTCCGTTCGGTTCAGATTGTTTTACATATTTCTTACATATCAATATAAATCTTCTGATTTATCTTTTCTTACATTTTTATCATTTTGCATTGTTTTTCTTTCTTACCACCTGTATGATATCTTTTCTTTTTGATTACACGTATTTATTTTCACTAATAATTATATAGTTTATCTGTTTAACTGTTTTTAACATATATTTATTTCCTTATATATATCCTTATATATATTTTTCTTTGTCTTCATGCTTATCTCTAATTTATGAAATTTTTTCTTTAACAATTAACACTTTTTTTTTCTTCATGCATATTTGTACTTTATGAAATTTTTCTTTCACAACTAACATATTTTCTCAAAAACTATGAATCTTTCCAATGCTATAATCAAAAATTTTCTCTATATTATGCTGCAATCTATTGATCTCTTTTTTTTATTTAACTAAATTTACATGATTAAAACAAATATTTTTAATTAATTCACATGCATTTTAAAAATATACAACGTATTTATTGTCTGTCTAATAACAAAAAATAACAAAAATTACAAAATTCTATCTAAGAGTATACTTTCCATGGGTGCCGAAAACTTCTCTAATTACAATACTATGGCTACTCTAATTGCACCATCTGCTTTCCGACGAGGGTAATTTTACTGTTTGCAGGTTTGTTGTTCTTGACATGATGACTATATACTGGCCTCTGCTAGCTTGGATAACGTCTGGTTTATTGACCCTTTTGATGGTTTTCCGATGAACGCTCGCACTTTTCACTTTTCTAACGTTTCAAACGGTACACTCTTCCTGATAATGCTGCTGGCACTTGATCAGCTTTGAATTTCAAATAAAATTTTACGCTGAAATGCTACTTTATCCCATTAAATATTTGGTAAGAGTAATTGCATCTACATTGCGTTTCAGGAAACCATTACATCAGTTTGTAGCTTTTAAGATGTGATCATCATAGAACGAGTGGCTTACTCTTTACAGGCACTTTTTCAATTTCGTTTCAAGAAACATCTCAATGGAAATCGTTGCTCTGAGGGAGGGTCGGTGGTAGGACGGACTCATCAAAATGGTTTTTTTTGTTTTTAAAACGTTTCTTTTTTTGAGAGTGCACGTGTACTTAAAGATTTCTTTTTTTTTTATATCTTATATAGTAGGCTATATATATATGTTAGAAAGTACACCATATTACAGACCTCTTAACACAAAATTATGCGGTCGTAGTTCCGTCAGGTTTAATAATCTTAGCTTTCCAATAAATGTTTATATAAGATGTAGCTGGATTTTCGGGCCTTCTCACTGTTGCTCCAAGTTTGGCATCCAGATTATCTTTGTGGACTTCATCTACGGTTACCTTGTGCATGCCTAACGCAAATCTTTATGGCTGCGGAGTTTGTGTCTTCTTTTATGTGCAGCATTTTCCGTGTGGGCAGGACATTTCAATGTGTGGTGTATAAATTAACTTTCCCACGGTGCTCGAAAAACACTCATGTACGGCTTGATACTATATCCTCTCTTCTCTGTCTCCAGCAAGGTGAAGAGTGCAAAAATTGCCGTGATTTACCGCTTTCGTGGAGAAAAACTAAACCCTATACTTATATTATACTAATCTATTGCAACCTTTTTATTCTCCTTAAACGTGTGTTTTTTTTTACGTTAAAAATCTTTACTTTTGTCCTGTATTCTACTTCAAACATTTATCTTTTCATTCTTGCCTCCTTTACAACTTTCTTTCTTTAACTCCTATTTTTTAAAAACCTTTAAATTTTTACCATATCTTCTCTTTAAATCTTACATTTCTTCTAAATTTTCAATCTTTTCTTAACTCTTATTTTTAACAACCTCTTCGTTGTTTTTCAACATTGTTAACATATTGTTTTCGTTTATATTCATTACTCTATTAGTTTTTACCTTTCTTGAACCTACTTTTTAGTTCCATCTCTAACTTTAAACATTTATTTATTATCTTCATACTTTTCTTATTATTCTAACTTTTTCTTTCTATTTCGTGTCAAGTAATCTTCTTTTTTTTATATATTCTCTTTCTTTTAGATCTCTTCTTTTTTGCTTTTAAATTTCTCTTTACTTCAAAATCTCTATTTCTTCCTTTTTATTCAATTTTATTCTATTAAAATCTCAATTTTTTCTTCTTTCTTATTCTGGTTATTATTTAAGTAATTAAATAACTCTTTTTCCTAATCTCTCTTTATTTTAAATTTTCAAATTTCCATTATTCACTTGCTCTCTTTTTTTTTGTTAAAGATCTTCGTACCTTTTATTTTATAGATTTACTTTACATCCTTTCCATATTTTCCTGTCCATATCAAGCTCCGCTCATAGAATATCTCCTGAAATTATAGGGAAATTGTTGGACATATATTTGGTTAAGCCCGCCGATTCCTGGGTCATAACCATTACTTACCTTGTATAGGGTTATTGAACTTGCAGTAGAAGTCGCATTTGTAACATGAATGAATTTCCGTTCCCGTACTTTCCTTGTGCCTTGACGTACTTCTGTCCTATCCGGCTTACTATTATATCCCTGGACTCCCCTGGGCTTTTCATATTTGCCAATAGAAATAGTTGCTTCCTTTGTAGCGCCATGCAATTTGTTCAGGATACTTACGAGATCCGTGTTGCCCATCCGAAGAGTTCATGCTTTTTTCAGGATAGGCTCTTGCATTAGCAACTCTTACAAATGCACATCCATCCTCCAGGCTATTTCCGCTGTGGCTATAATATTCATCTCGCCTCCTCCCCTCCTCCCTAAATTCATCGATTCTTACCTCGTGAAGTCTCGCACTGTCGCGATCTGTCTCTACACTGGTGGTCTTAACTTTCAATTCGTTGTCTTGGCTATTAACGCCTGTGCTGATGATTTCTGCCATGCTCATTTCAACCTCTTCTATTCTCGCTTGTAAAGGGGTTCTTTTACTGGACAATTTCAGAGTTTTTGGTACAACTTGTCCACTAGCTGCGACATTCGCGAAAACTGCACTTTTTTTCTTTGGCTGGCCGACGGTTTGTATCCATAATTACCTATTTACACAGTCGATGATAGCTCTGTCCCTCAGAAAATCCTTTCCAAGTATCCCGTCAGCTGGAGTTGAATCCGTATCACCAATGGCATTAAATCGACAAGCCTGCTGATTGTTATCTATATGCAAATTCGCCTGACAAGTGCCTATGGACCTCCTAGCGAACCCAAAGAGACCTCCAATTGTTATTTTCTGTTGTGTCTGTACGGGATCATTTCCTTTTATTCTATTGATCTTAATTAAACTACAGGTGGACCCAGTGTCAATTAAAAGTCTAAACTTATGTGATGACAAACTTACTCTTGGAATTCACTTATTCACTCTCCCTCTCGGCTAAATACTTTTCCAGACAGTTTGCCGTGCAGTGATCCTGTGTTCGACAGAATTTGCAATAAGGCCCTTTCTGTCCTGAACGGAATTCATCTTGGATGCCAGTTGCATAGTTTGCCACTCTGACGTGATGAATTCGGCAATTGGATTCCTCGTGTCCGTATTCCTGACATTTACTACAGAAGAGTACTTGTTGGCACTCTCTCGCAAAGTGTCCATGCTGTCCGCATTGAACACACTCAATAGATCTGGGTGGTGTTCTTCTTGTCGGAGGTGCTTGGTATCTTCCTGATAACACTGGCCCTGTTCTGTGTAAGAACAGTCTCGAATTCTGTCTAGGCCTTCGTCTGCTAAATTTCCCCGTTGCCGAACTGTTTGGTGCATTTTCTGTGCTCGGCTTTAGGTCTTCTTGTCATATTCCTGATTCTCTTACTTGAAGCCTGTCGGCATCTTTTTCGCAATAGCTGGCTTGCTCGCTCATTTCCTCATATGACTCAAATTTACGCCCTGTAAGGTACACCCGCGTGAATCTACTCACCACACCCGCTTTGAAAGTAGCTAAAACATCGGCCTCCAACTTAGCTAGTAGTCCTTTCTCGCCTCCCGGGTATTTAGCCGAAACAGCCTCTTTTATCTGATGGCGCATGTCTTTCATTCGCTCCGCGCACTCCGTGATGGCTTCTCCAGGTCTCTGTCTACATGCTAGCACTTCAGTGCGTAATTCACTGAATGATTTTCGTGGCATGTATGCAGATATTAGTGCTTGCTGTAAGGTTTCAAAATCCCTCAGCTCCTGGGAGCTTACCACGTAATACGCATCATCCGTCAGCCGATATTTTACACATTTCATGAAAATAAGTTTTTCTGCGGCTTCCAGTCGGTCGTAAAGATCTTTGTTGCAACACAGAAATCGATATACTTCCTTTACTATCTTTGGAGTTCTTTCCTCAGAGAATGTTGGCACGTTTTTTGACCATATCCATAATCTTATCATCTGCATCGGGCATGTTGTACTTTAGTGGTCTGTCTACGTTGATTTTTGTCCTTATTGTTTCTTTGTTTCTATTGTCAGCTATATTTTGCTATCTATCCTTCCCTGCATAGCTTCCTTTTATTTGTTGTTGGTGGCCCTGGAGTACTAGTTTCCTTGGCATCTAACACCTAACCGCGAGGTTTGTAACAAAGCTATTACAATCAGACTTCGATACCCGGAGAGGATGGTTCCTTACAACTATATATTACTATGAAAACTTGACAAGACTCAACATTCCGATAAAGATCATTCCCGAAGACTCTGATCTTTCACTGGAAGTACTTAACTGAAAACAACTTTACTTGAGACCATTAAATCTGGACGAAACAGCGATTCGAGACTCATTTAATATTATTACTTTGCATCCTATTACCTAACGAGGGAGAAAAAATAAAGCACCAACAGCAAGTTCACATATACACCACACTCTCAACACTACTTAAGTTTTAGGCTGAAACGTGAAATCGATCAAACCAATTTAAAAGAAAAAAATATCTTCTTTTTTAAAATTTTACTTTAACACACAACAAAAATACAACTAACTATACTTTACTTAAAACTATGTACTCAACTGCGTTGAACACCAGATTATTCCCCATAATAACATTACTCTAGTAGTTACTGCGACTATTAAAAATGCGATTATTTGAATAAGGGTGAGTGTTTAAGCTCGCAGAGCAAATGTTATAAAAATTCTATATATTTTTTAAACTAAGTTCTCTGTCAATAAAAAACAAAAAGTAGTTCGGTCGTAGTTGGCCGTGAAAAAAAGTTTAGATTTTTGTAAAATAATTAATAAAATTCAATTCGAATTAGTTGTCACTAGAAAAAGTGTTTTTGAATTAGTTGTTCCTTGTTGTAAATAAAAACGCTTATTTGCAAACATTTTTTGTTCCTTCGATAGCACGGATAATAAGAATTAGCTTTTCGTCGTGTCATTCCGTACAAAGAAAATACATTGGTTTTCGTATTTGCAAGTTTTTGATAAGTTCTGTTTAGAAGAACACAGATTGGGTTGAATCATCATTTGCCATCGACATTGAGTACACATATGTACGCCGAAGGTTCCCGCTTAAGTTCAATTCAAAGGAAGTTTTACCATCTTTAAAGATTCCAGAAGATAACTCAATAAATACATAATGTCAAATGTTCAAAGTGACAGTGGAGATGATACGGATGCTGGTAGTCGTGGTAGAACAGCAGTGGAATCGCTGAGTGTTTTGAGGAAAAAATGAGCATCGTTACAAGGCTCTCTTACAAAACTTAAGAATTATGTGGACACAAACATCGATTCCATGAACATATTCGATTTTGAAACTCGCCTCTGTTTATTTGAATCGCGGTTCGCTCAAATAATGGCAATTCATAGCCAAGTAGAATCTTGCTCTGATAAACCAGAAAAAGAAGCCAACAAACGAGAGGAGCTCGAGGAACTGTATTGCTTCATAAGATCGAAATTATTGTCACATATCGCTCAACTCAAATCGCATTCTTCTATTGCATCCAATTCTCCAGCTAATAGTCTGGGTGCTCAGACTTCACTTAGTTCCCGTGGTCCTACTCCTCGATATTCACGATTACCGATGTGGAAGCTGCCTCACTTTTCTGGAAAGTATACAGATAGGGTCAATTTCATCGGCACGTTCAATACTCTAGTTCACAATGATACCGAACTGACAAATATTGAAAAGTTTCAGCATTTGCTGAGCTGTTTAGGAGAAAAGCTACTTCAAACCATTAAAGACTTGGAATCTACAGGAGATAATTATGAGCAAGCTTTAAAATTGTTAAGGGGGAGATATGAGAATAAGTGCATAATTTTCCAGGCTCATATAAGGGAACTATTAGATGATCCGCGTGCTAGTAAAGGGTTATCGTCTCAGCTTAGGGATATTGTTGATTTGTCTAATGCCCACCTTCGTGCTCTGCAGACCCTTGGAAGCAGCGAAGATATTTTGAATGGAATAATAGTTCACTTGATCATCGGAAAGCTAGACCCAGATACTATTTCAAAATGGGATGACGAAAATTCATTGGAAGATCTTCCATCATGGGATAAATTTTCAACATTTATTTCGAAACGTTGTACCAGTTTGGAATGTCGTAATATCAACTTTTGCAATTTTTCGAAATTTAAGCCCCAATGACCATCTAACAAGTCATCAACCTTGCTGCTCTCTATTTCTTCGCCAAATCCTCGGTGCGTCACCTGTAAAGCGAATTGTAATAGCTTAGTTCATTGTCCAAAGTTTAAGTCAGTGACACCGCTTCAAAGATTTTATGAAGCAAAACGTTTTTCATTATGCCTCAACTGCCTAAAGAAGGGACATTCGGTTACGACTTGTACTAGTAAAAGGTGTGAACAATGTCAAAGTCCACATCATTCATTGCTTCATCGTCAATCTTCTTCAACTGCTATTGGTTCAAAATGGAAGGAAGAATCTAAATCGCAGGGTACGTCAAATTATGTCGTCAATGTTCCCAAATCAATTGAAGGCTTGACTGAAGCAGCTTTATTTGTCAATACGTCATTGAAGGTAGATGCTCGATCGCCCCCAACAGCTCAGAAAGACAGTTTGAAAGATGAATACATCATTTTGGCCACTGCTGTCGTTTTGGTTCGAGATAGCACAGGCTCGTTCATTCCTTGCTGAGCACTTTTGGATTCGGCTTCACAAAGGAATTTCGTAACAGAAACTTTGGCACAAAGGTTGCGGTTGAGAAGAGAACAAATGAACGGTGAAGTTGGAGGCATAGGTGCGATATCAACAGCAATCAAGTCAAGAATTGAACTATGTGTGAAGTCTCGACTCAGCGAAGATACCGTCAGTTTGAGCTGCTGCGTCCTACCAGTTATCACCAACACACATCCTAGTTACAAACTGAATACCGGTGGCTGGAGTATTCCCCAAAACATTGAGTTAGCTGATCCTAGTTTCTACGAACCACAAAAGCTTGACCTCTTAATCGGAGGGGGAATATTCTTTGAGTTGCTTGCTGTAGGACAGATAAGAATTGGAGAAAACCAACCAATTTTACAGAAAACTTCATTAGAATGGGTCGTTACTGGGAGAATTCGAGCTCTCGAGTCGTCCCCAACATTGTCGGCAATTCTCACGGACAAAGAGATAGAACAAGAAGACGATCCACTGAGTGAAATGTTGGAAAGGTTCTGGGCCATCGAAAACCTCTCCGAATCTCGGAGCATTTCTTCACTCGAACATGAGGAATGCGAGTCGTACTTTGTGAACAGTGTTCAAAGATCCTTGTCTGGGCGCTTTATCGTGTCGTTGCTCTTTCGAGAAGATCCGATTCCGTTAGGGAATTCTTCCGATGGTGCATTCAGAAGATTTTTGAGTCTCGAAAGAAGACTGAATAGGAACTTGGAGCTTAAGATGCGATACTCACAATTCTTACAAGAATATCTACAAATGGGCCACACGGAGTTAGTAGACAAAGCTGAGTTGCCCATTAGACAATAGTATATGCCACATCACTGCGTCATTCGTCCGGACAGTACGACTACAAAATTACGCGTTTTGTTCGATGCGTCTGCTCGTACTAGTTCTAACAAATCCCTAAATGACATCATGATGGCGGGCCCATCCACTCAATCAGAATTATTTGACATCGTCATCCGATTTCGTTTCCATCGATATTTAGTAACAGCTGACATCGCAAAGATGTACAGGCAGATATTGGTGAATTCAGAAGACTGCAATTTGCAGTGTATTCTTTGGAGAGATCATCCCAGTTAAGAGATAAGGATCTATCGATTGCTCGCAATCACTTACGGAACAGCAGCTGCACCATTCTTGGCTACTCGATGTTTGCAGGTATTAGCTGACGAGAAATTCACAAGCTTTCCTGTTGGTAGTGCAGTGATTCGACGGGACTTTTATATGGACGACTTATTGACGGGTGCAGCATCCTTGGAGGAAGCGATTAAAATAAGAAAACAGGTAGTAGAAATTCTGAGAGGTGGACAACTTGAGCTTAGGAAATGGTATTCGAATGACAATCGCATTCTTGCCGATCTATCTCAAGACAGTGAAGAACAAATGATTCAGCTGCAACCAAGTGAGACAACGAAGACCCTGGGAATAGTATGGGGACCTGTAGCAGACATATTTGGTTTCTATGGCCACAAATTGACTTCGCACTCCACGTCAATAACAAAAAGAGTCGTTCTTTACGATTTGGCTCGAATTTACGACCCTATTGGCATTATAAATTCTGTTGTCGTGCTAGGAAAAATCTTTCTTCAGGAACTTTGGATTCGAAAAATTAATTGGGATGAATCACTGCCTCAGAATTTGCATACTCAATGGCAACTGTTTCGTAATGACCTCGGCTCACTTGAACAAATTCAGGTTCCTCGATTTGTGTTAACTGACGCAGCAATTGCTACAATCGAAATTCATGGATTTGCTGATGCTTCGCAGCGAGCCTACGGAGCCTGCGTCTATATTCGTTCAACGGATATCGGAGGAAAGTCGGAGATACGACTACTGTGCGCAAAATCTCGAATCGCGCCAGTAAAAACTATCTCTCTTCCTAAGTTGGAATTAAGCGCTGCCCTACTGTTAGCTGAACTTATCGATCGCCTTCGCTCAACGATTTGTATCACAGTGCATAAAATCTTTTGCTGGACGGACTCCAGGATTGTCCTCGATTAGCTGTCGTCCCACGCTTCCAACTGGAGCTCTTTTGTTTCGAATCGAGTGGCCAAAATTCAAGAGATATCTGCTAAGATATCATGGAATCACGTGGATAGTAAAAACAATCCTGCAGACATCGTATCTCGTGGTATGCTGCCGGAAGAATTAGCTGGCTCTGAATTGTGGTTTCAAGGACCATCATTCTTAAGGAAGCCGGAAGAAATGTGGCCCAAGTCCAAAACCATCGATATTTCGGTTGCAGATATTCCCGAAAGGAGAAGAACTAAGTTCACGTTTGTGGCCACAACACTAGAAAAGCCAGGTTCCAATAACATCGTTGATGAAGACCATTTTCTCCTGGACATCAAATATCTGAACGACTTTCGTAAATAGCAACGAATAATTTGCTTCATGTTCAGATTTATTCAAAATATTCGGCGATCGAGGAGCAGAAAACCAAGGATGACAGAACATTATCAACAGAAGAGTTGGATACTTCATTGAAACGGATGGTTTGGGCAGTCCAACAGACAGCATTTGGTACAGAAATTCGAGACCAAGGAAGGACTTCAGTGATAAGCTCAAAAAGTTGTCTTCGTACATTAAATCCGTTCCTTAAAGACAACTCTGGAGTACAACTGTTAAGAGTTGGAGGGCGTCTGCAAAGCATCCTATCTTGCTTCCGAAGTGTCACCCATTTGTGCAGTCACTTGTAAGCTATTATCACACTAAAAACTTTCATGCAGGTACCTTAGCATTAACAGCCTTCGTCCGTCAGCAGTATTGGGTGCTTAATTTGAGAAGTATCACGAAAAAGGTCGTATTTGGATGCTATAGATGCTTTCGATCGAAGCCAAGGTTAGATGAGCAGATAATGGGAAACCTACCAGCCCATCGCGTGACTCCAGCAAGGCCCTTTATCAACTCTGGTGTTGATTTTTGCGGACCTTTCCTCATACGTCATCAGCTTCGTGGTAAACATCCATACAAGATCTATGTGGCAGTTTTTGTTTGCTTTGCCACAAAGCCCATTCACATGGAGATCGTTTCTGATTTGTCAGCTCAAGCCTTCATCGCCACCCTGAAACGATTTGTTGCTCGTCGTGGACATATTCGTCATCTGTATTGCGATAATGCCACAAATTTTGTTGGAGCCAGACGTGAACTCAAGGAGCTACAAGAGCAATTCTATAAACAAGAGACAAGAGACGCAATCTGGAGATATTGTGCAGAGGATGGCATCGACTTTCATCGAACTCCAGCCCGTTCTCAGCATTTCGGCGGCTTGTGGGAAGCCGCTGTGAAGTCCGCAAAAACCCTTATGCTCATGACGATCAACATGGCATCACTAACATATGAAGTACTCTATACCGTCATTGTTGAAATCGAAGCGATTTTGAACTCGAGACCGTTGATAGGATTATCGCCTGATCTGGCTGACTTAGAGCCGTTAATTTCAGGCCATTTTCTAATTGGAGCTCCGCTGACAGCCCTAGTCGAGCCTAGTTTGTTAGATGTAAATTTTTCTCGTCTGTCTCGTTGGCAACGAATTTGTTCATTGCAGCAACAATTTTGGGCTCGTTGGTCGTTAGAGTACCTCCATCTGCTGCAGAATCGGTTCAAGTGGAGAACTAGATCCAGGAAAATTCAGACAAGAGCTCTGGTATTGATTGTGGAAGACAATTTGTCCCCGCAGAAGTGGTTATTAGAGCGAGTTATGGAAGTACACCCTGATCGTGAAGGCGTAGTGAGAGTGGTAACACTTAGAACTAAAAATGGAGTCATTCGACGGTGCATTCAAAAAATCTGCTCCCTACCTAGAAGTGATGAAGAGTAGAAGCGGAAGTTGAAAGCCTAGCTTCCAAGGCGGCCGGGATGTTTAAGCTCGCAAAGCAAATGTTATAAAAATTCTATATATTTTTTAACTAAGTTCTCTGTCAATAAAAAACAAAAAGTAGTTCGGTCGTAGTTGGCCGTGAAAAAAAGTTTAAATTTTTGTAAAATAATTAATAAAATTCAATTCGAATTAGTTGTCACTAGAAAAAGTGTTTTTGAATTAGTTGTTCCTTGTTGTAAATAAAAACGCTTATTTGCAAACAGTGAGAACGATTAACGCGACTTTTCACAAATTACTAAGATATTGCACCGTATAGCTTACTTCGACATTTATCACATCTTAAAATTAACCCTGTATGTATGTATGTACCTACGTGTATAACCGGAGTAGCTAAATTAGCTTTGCTCCCAGTGCGTGTGTTTGGAGTAGCTAAATTAGCTTTGCTCCCAGTTTGTGTATTTCTGTTAAGTAGCTGATAAAGATCAACTCCTCAAATGACATAAGTGTAATTTCTAATTTAATTTCACAAAAAAAATCATAAAACACAAAACTTAAGTCACTTAATCTAATACTTCTTTAATGCCTGAAACGTAAAAGAATTTTAAAAAAATCAATATTTAAAATAAACAAATTTCCACCTTCTTACAAAAACTTCTTGAAAGAAAGTTAGCAAAAAAAAAACCCACCAGCAAGACATTCTCAAAGTTTTTACCTAGTTTCACTGGTTGGGCCAACATGTCGTGTCCCAAAGCAATCGAACAAGAATCCATAGAAAATATCAAAATATCAATTATCAACCAAAATGAATAAAACTCGCGAACTTCTTTAACACATTAATTTTTTATGACGGCAACAAAACTGACCTATCTTAATATATAATTCACGCAATTCTAACCCGAAGCGAACGGTAACTTGATATCTAAAACAAAGTTAACTCGCGACTGAACACTTAACGGCACTCGCCAGAGCAGTCATTGGTCTGTTATGTGGAAGTAAACTTTTACTCGCAACGCGGATGTAAACAAACGACAACAACCTTGCAGTTTGTTCTACCGGTTGCAGCACCTGAGTCGCTTAATAGTAAACAATCGCTTTACATAATAATTACCATGCGAGGTTAGTTATTATTATAATCGTCGATTGCTCCACTAAGCGCTCTTCGCAGCCAGCTGTTAGCATAATCAGCAAAACAACCGACAGTTGCAGAACAATACCATGCGAGGTTATTGTTTAACAATTGCTGATTATTGCGCTAGAATGCGCCCTTGGCTGCTGGAAGAATTTTCCGTATATTGGGCCATAACTGGTCGTCCCCACGCTGTAACGTATACCCCCTTACGCTACCTTTTTTGTTTGGCTTCTCTACGTCTGTAGAGAAACCCCCATGATTTCCCAGAGGTAACTAGAAAGGGGACAAAAGTTAGATATTTTCGAGAAATAGCCCTATGCTACTTCCCCATATTATAAAATTCGTGAAAAGAAGAATTAGAGATCTTCGAGAAGTAGCCCTATGCTACTTCTCCATACTACAAAAAAATCCGGAAAAGAGGAAAGCAAGAAAAACTTTCCTTTAACTTAATAGTCTAAACGAAAAACTTTAATTCGCGCAGAACGCGCACGAATTAAAAATATTTCGTACAAATCGTAAAAAGAAGGAAAAAATATATGAAGAAACCCTGAAATTCTAAAAAGAAAGAAAATCATATTTTTGTTTCAGCGAAAAATTTTAATTCACGCAAAGCTAGCACAAATTACAATTTTTCGTTCGAACCATACATTCCACAACAGTAATTCGCCTAGCTGTCCGCCCGAAATTCCAAGAAAAATTTTTGGTTCGACGGTACACGATCCATGGCAACGATTTTCGTATAAAAAATGCACAACACCCGTACAAATATGCAGCCGAGTAGTCGCGAACAGTAAGCGAATCATTCCTTGGTCGAACCAAAGCGCTCGCCTGTCAGTGGGTTGAACAATGGAACGGAACGCAGTAGGGAGACCGCGCCGAATTGAGTCAGTTAGGCGATGATTGCGTGCGGGTTTAAGTTTCGATTGCGACGGGTTTAAGTTTCGGATTATTACTGAATTTTTTTTGTTTTTGAAATTTGATTCTGAGCAAGCGGCTTGGAAAGTTTGATTGCGTACGGGACGGAATAGAAAAAATTGCCGGCGGAGCTTGAGTTGGAGTGGACTAACTGGTTGTTGCAAGAAAATCGCGTGGCATTGTTCTGAAAGTGAAAGGAGTTGATAATTATTATTACGATAATTTTTTTTTTTTTTTTTAATTTACCTGTGCTTTAGCGGATTTTCTTTCATCTTGCGCTATATTGTTCTGAAAGTGAAAGAATTTTATAAATATCATTATGTACAGTGTAAATTTGTGAAATAACTTGTGCTTCAGCGGATTTTCTTTCATCTTGCGCTATATCGTTCTGAAAGTGAAAGAATTTTATTAATATTCTTATGTACAGTGTAAATTTGTAAAATTACCTGTACTTCAGCGGATTTTCTTTTATCTTGCGCTATATTCTCCTGGAAGTAAACTAATTTTTTTTTTAAATATTAGTATGTGCAGCATAAATTTGTGTAAATTACCTGCGCTTCAGCGAACTTTTCTTATAGTTGCGCTATATTGTTCTGAAATTGAAAGAATTCTATTAATATTATTATGTACAGCATAATTTTGTTAAAGAATTGTATAAATATTACTATGGACAGCATAATTTTGTGAAAGTACTTGTGATTCAGCGAACTTTTATAATAATTTCGTCATATTTTTCGGAAACGTGCCATAAAATAATGTTTGTTTTGTGTTATGAATTACCTGCTTTACGCAGAGGTGTCTACCTGACTTAGTAAGTTTTTGCAATTGCCAGCAACGTGAAGTTCCAACATATACCTGCAGTGAGCACAGAGCTAACATGCGATACGTGCGCTCCTTGCCTAAGATTCATGAGGTCAATTCTTTTGTTGCATGAATTACCTGACATCACTGGCATACGCCGCCATCCACCTCGTTGAGTCAATCCATGTCGAGCAGGCTTAGCATAGTGGTAATGATTTAAAGAAAACAAAAAAAATAAGGCATAAAAAAAGAGGCCAATGTGACCAACCGAACACAAAAATTCTGCGATCCGAGGAACGACAGAGGGCCCACCCCCACCAGCAGCGGTCTACATCAGCGCGGGACTCGCCTCATTACCAACAAGTGGTCAAGCAGGTTTAGTACCTTGGTTAAGTAATTACATTATTATCTTTCTTTTGTGGTCTTATATTTTCTTATTTTTTTTGCTCTTAAAGTAGTACATATCTCGTATATCATATATTGAAAAAATCCACAGAAAAAAAACATTATATATACATATATACATTTTTCTTGCATGCACCTCGGATAGATTAACACAGATAGCAGGGCTTAGGCTAGATTTAAATTGTAGGAGAAAAATAGCATCCTATATTGTATACAGTTGTAAGCAAGGAGGTGAGTCGCGGGATATCTGCGTAGTTCAGTTGGACCGTTGAAATAAAAGTAACAGGTATTCATCGCACGTAAAACGAAATCTTTTTTTTTGTACCCTTGGGGTCATTTGCAAGTTAAATTTGATCAATAATTTTTTTTCTGCTGATTTGGGTATTCCTAGCGTTGCTGCGCGTTGAAATGATTAACTAAATTCCGCTACATGAGGGGTGGAGGCTGACGGATTGGATATGAGAGAAGACATCATTCCTTGACACATATGTATGCATGGGGATAAGCATAATCTTACGGCTTTGGAGGCTTAGCCAGGGTGGATGGCGGCGTCTGGGCCCAATAGTACCCAAAGCTTGAGTCTCAACCTCATCAGTGACTCTCACTCGCTCTCTCTCTCTCTCATCGCTTCTTACTCCGGCGTTGAACGTTCTCCGGGTGTTAATATCGAGGTCCTGCGTTGACGATGTTTTCGCTATTGTTTTTTTGCTTAATAATCTCAAATAAAATGAATTTTCTTCCATCTAGGATTTTAGGTATCACCAGGAGGACGAAACCACCATAGATTTTTTTCCTTCCTGTCTGTCTGTTCGTCTGCAGTCATACCCACAACGTTTAGTTTCAGTCCGCCTGTCTGTCTGGTCAGTTGTTTACTATTCCTACGTGCACAGCTTACAAGCATTGAAGGGATGTGGGTGGAAAGTGCTCCCCCTATCCGACTGATCTCTGGCGGCAATTCTTGTGCAGCCACCCACGCATATCCTGGACATGACTTATGTAACAAGAGATGTCGGATGCGGTATCTATCTCTATTTAGGTAAGAGTGGATATAGGCAGATCTGTCGACTGTCGCCCTTTGCGTTACTTTCTAGTACATTTAACATTTTTCCTCTTCTTTGGTTTGTGATAATTGAGTTCACATTGATTGCTATTATATTTATTGACTTTTGATTTATATATTCATTATCCCTTTCCACTCTATCCATTGAGAGGGTCTGCCTCAATTAGATCGTATGTTACGGGTCCATGTTTGTTGTCACTGGTGTTATGTGTATTCTGGAAAGCGATACTGTTTCGTTGTTAATTTTAGGCAAACCTAGCGATACTAACGGGAGAGATCGGAAGAAAGAACATACGAGCAGTCCAAATAAGGAACGAAAGGAAAATATAGGGAGCGTGGAAAAGAAAAATCTGAATCATCTAATAAAGAGAAATCGGGACCGCCATAAAAGTTCAAGGGATAAACATTCCAGTAGTTCATCAAAGACAAAATAGGGACAAGCACTCACCTTTGAAAGTCAAGGAGATAGGAAAGCGAAGTCCGAGATGTGAAGCAGTTATTATCCAAATGGCAAAGCAACTTGAAAGCAGAAAAAGACGATATGGGACGCAAAACCGAAATAAAAGCATATAAAAAAAATGAAATCAATTTGATTGTATCTGAAGTATTATTAGCAGTTTTGGTTGCAAGTACTGGCAGTAGTATTAGTTGTAGTTTTAGTTGCAGGTAATGGTAGTAGTATTAGTCGAGGTATTAGTAGTAACATAATATTAGTTGTACAAATGCGAAGTCATTTAGCCACAAATGATTCCTAGTTCCGCCTTGTGCAGCAACTTACTCAAACGCTGTTTTCTAACCTGTCGTGTAATGGAAAGGATGTATAGCAGCGTGAATGAAACAGAAATTACCTAATATAAAATAAAATCCTTAAATTAACAAAAAAATTAGAAGATTATTAAAAAAAAAAGTGGCAAGGCGCCAAATATAAACGGTATCAATAATAATAATAAAAGTTAAAAAAAGACAAAGAGAAGAACCGAACCAAATTGATATATTTAATAAAAGCTAAATAATAATAAAGAAATAAATAACAAAAGCAATCTGTGCAATTAAAATGTTTATTACAAAAAAAAAATGCGCTATGTGGACTAATGCTTGTGAGCTATGACCGAATGCAACCCGCTGAGCGAGCGGAACTTTTACCAACGGAAGTGCTAAAAACGAAAAAAATAAGTTGAGAAATGATAGCAGATGTTGTGGTAGCGAGTCGCCGAGCAGGTCAGAGTGGGCTTGAAGAAAAGTACAAGTGTACATATTGCTCTATAAAATATAATCTAAAGTTTAAAGTAAAAAAAAAGTAAAATAAAGAAACATATAATCAAGAGAAAAGGACAAGTGGAAAAATAAAAAAAAAGAAAATCCATGGAAAAGAGGAGCCCTGGCTCGATAGAGAACACGCGGTTTAGAGGCAGGGTAAAAATTATAAAAATCGGCGACCCCAAAAGGATAAAGAACAAACTCGAAGGAAAAGCAATGCAAAGTTAAGTTAAACCTTTTTTTTTGTTATTGAAATTTTATATGTAAATCGGTGGATTTTGTGGCTTGCTGTCAGCGCAGTTTTGTTTAATTTTTCAATTTTTTTGCTCTGTAGTGAATTTTGTATTACATAATATATTTAGTGAGTGTACTTGATCTAAATCTCTTTTAGTTTCGAAAATATGGGTTTCGTGGTTTATCCGCCAAATGGGGAAAATCACGTGGCGCCCAACACCTTTTTTGTGGAGAATTTTTTTTTCTTATTTTATAGAACCACCCCATCTCCTGAGCTAACCTTTACGTCCTAACAAAGTACGTAACAAGTATAAGATAATTATTCTACTCCTTTCCTCTTCCAACAGATTCTTAAGATTTGTCATTTGCTTTTGCATTGACAACAGCAACTCTTTTATCTCCTTCAAATCATTTTGAGGATTTGTATTTTCGACAGTCTCACTATAATTTCCAATTTTATTTTCAAGTACACTTGCATATGTTACTTTTTTTGTATTATGTTTGCGTTCATTTGTGTTATGTTTTGTCCTTGTTCATATTTTCTTTTTTAATTAGCATTTTCTTTTTCAATTCTAGATATTTTGGGCATTCCTTATATGATGCAGGGTGACCATAATTTTTGCATAGTATGCAACACAATTTATCTTTGCTTTCAATATTTGTTGTAATATTACATGTGCCTGGTTCACGATGTTTATCACACTTGACGCATCTGTACTCCATCGCACAGTTACTTGCAGTGTGACCAAATCGTCGGTATTTTTTACATTGCGATACATTCCTCTTTTTATTCAATTTTTCCCACATTATCATCTGATAATTTATGTGGTTAACTTTTTTTAGGATATTTTTTGTGCTTCCTGCTGCTAATTGAACAAAGAAGATAGGCTGTTGAATTTATTTTGCCTTACTAGCATTAGTTTCTAAATTTTTAGCAGAAATGATTTTTATATTTTCAATATTTAAACAGTTTAGTTCTTTAATAATTTCCTCTGACTCATCCGGACCATGGTCAACTTTTTTTCACTCTTTGGGCAATATGTGAAATATTGCGCCGTTACTCTTTTTAACGCTTCCTTAGTTTTACTAAAATCAATTTTTGTTTTCTAACGTTTCTGAGTGCTTATCCACTCCTATTCTCTTAATTTTAAACTCTTTATTTATACCAACCTTTAATAATTGTATGGTGTCTTGCACTTTTTGCTGCATGATTATGATTGGTGCAACTCTTCCATCCTCTCCACCATTACCTGGTGTCAACATTAATTGCCTTTTTGTTAATTCTGTTTTTTCCTCCGATTGCCTTTTCCAACTTTCTCTTCTTATTTCATTCCTTCCTTCCATTTGACTGTGGATTTCAACTGAAGTACTACTCATTATCTAGTATCGATTTCCCTCTCCCGAGGCTTGATATTTTTTGCCACATCCTTGTTTACTGAAGTCTCGACCTTCGATGCCGCTTCCTTCTTCTTAATTTTTTTAATTTCCAAGTTCAACTTCCTTTCTCTGCTTCTTCGCCTAGCCACTAAATTGGGCTTTGTTTCCAGCTTGGATCTTTTTACAATTATTCCTGTGCCTTTGTTCTCCATTCCCACTCCGGTTTGCGGCACCATACCGGGGGAGTCCGTTTTTAAATGCTTGACCCACATTTTTATTTTCCGTTCACTATTTAACTTTCTTTCAGCAATTGTGCTTAATAGCACCACGGCACTTTTTAAGTTTAAATGTTATTATTTGATAATCACCCAATTTATTATTCATTTCAGGTATGTATATAAAACTGCATAAAAAACTTAAAAAAAAGCAATATTCATAAAATTAATTTTTTTTTTTAAATTATTTGACAGTTTAATCGACCGACTTCGATCAAGGTTCACTTGATTGTCTAAGGTACGCTTTGAACATGTCCATATGGACATCGTTGGACCCCTAGAAGTCTCTAATGGATTTATCCAAATTCTAACAGTAGTCGATAGATTCACTAGATGGCCAGAGGCTTATCCATTAAAAGAGACAATGACCCCAACTATTGCCCTAATCTTTTTCAAAGAAATTTTATGCAGGTTCGGAGTACCCCTCCAAATTACGACTGATCAAAGCAGTCATTTGGAATCGCGCCTTTGTGGAGAACTGACGAAACTATTAAATAGTCACCGAATTCAAACAACAGCCTACCATCCGCAGTCCAATGGGATGGTAGAACGATTTCGTCGCCAATTAAAGAATGCTCTAAAATGCCGCCAAAGCAGCACCGAATGGAGTAATGATCTACCAATTATATTACTAGGAATTGGATGCGAATACAAAGCAGACTTAGAATATAGTCCTGGAGAGTTAGTATATGGTCAACCTGTAAGGCTGCCAGCCGAATTTTTTGCGATAGATTCAAAATCAAATGAAATTGAACCAGAAACAGTCATTTACAAACTAAGAGCAACAATAAATAGTTTAAAACCAACTTCAGCATGGACCGCAAATATTCCCACTTATATTACACACCACCTGGGAAAATGTGAAAAAGTCTTTGTGCGAGTCGGCCAAACAAAGAGTGGCTTGCGCTCCCCTTATGAAGGCCCATATCTAGTCATCCGTAATCTTAGAACATATTTCATCGTCAACATTAGAGGTACAAATACAAACGTCGCCATTGATAAATTAAAACCTGAGTTCATATCACAGTCTAACAATGTCGTGGATAAACCACGTAAAGTGCGTTTCAAAAGACTTCGTCTAAAGAGTAGGTTACTGTAGCGACCATGTACATCACACTTAAATGCGTCGCACATGTCCACCACAATAACCCTCTTAGCGCAGTTAGCGCCAAAGTCAACGAAAAGGTTTAACTCGAACACTCGTCCCAGTTTCTCGTTCTTGTTTTTCTGAGCTTGCTGGAGGTAACGTGTCGTGTGGATTGGTATTAATATTTTATAATCGAGTAACTTCAGATAATTTAAAACTAGAAAAAGTATTATTTAAGGAGTTGATAAGTGTAGCGGTTAGTTGAAATAATAAAGTGGGAAGTTTCCGACCACCGTGCGTCGAATTTATTGACCAATAGTAACCCTACACAATTGGGTGGTATAATGGATGAATCTAAAGTGCCGTTGAGTGGTATTCTGCTTGCATTTGCATTTAGCGATAAGTAGTTTTTCAATGTTGTCGCGATTCCATAATTTCTTGTGCGATCGATTTCACTGCGTTTAATTCATAGCATATTTCCTCTGAAAAAATGGCTATAGCGTTGTTGACGAATGCAGTTTCTAAAACAGTTCCATACAGCTTTGTTAGCGACCCCTCCATTTAAAGAAAACTCCTGTTGTGTTGAACATTCAGATCCTGATGTTACACACAGATACGGATTTCATCGTGTTTTTAAACGATTTCAGAAACGGTGAACAGGAGTGGAATTCGGGTCTAGTAATACTGTTATCGAAGCAAGCATCTTATGTGATATCAAGTATTGCGGCATTCATTGCTTCCCCGTTAAGCCTATTGTCTGTTAATATGCTGTATTTTCAGGTGTTAATGTAGATCTTGATCGCTTCAAGGTTGCTCGTTGACTAATCATCTTGACTGCTCTGCACTCGTATTTATCATTGTTGTATATCAACATGCTGTGATTTCAATTGTAAGCTGCTGGTTCTAGTCTCTCCTCTGAAGTTGATTAAGTCACCATCTTAGTCAAGGAGCTTCAATGTTAGACAGCTAATTCGTTTGGTGTTCACAGGTGAATAGATTACATTTTTCGGTACCTCCACTATTTTATAGCCTTGTCCCAAGTTCGGGGGGAACTCGTGGAGAGTGTATAGCTGTGTGCTGTTGAAGAATGAGCCTGATATAACATTACATTCGATGCGTATAGGATTTACTTTAACGATGATGACCGGCAAGTGTGAAGTATGCACTGTATTAGCAGATAAATTTCTTTTACTGAATCCTACCAAAGGAGCTATAGGCCTCTTTTCTTCAAAATGTATTTCCTGCCCGCAAATTACTGTATCGTAGTTCTGATAAGAATTGTAGATGAATGTTATACTACTGCTCAAACAGTTTAGGAGCTCCCTTGTTGGTTGGAGATTACCAACGCTATGAAGATATCCCATGTTATCACCCTTCATTTAGTACGCTGCCCAGTGTGTACCTCCTCCAATTGAGATGTCCGAGTTAACTGTACCGCTTTCTTGCTTCCAATGTTTTTTAGGCAGATTATTACGCATAAATCCTCCTCTGAAGTGCGGCAAGTGTGTGGTATACCTACTTAGATATAGCTCGTTTAGTGGTCTTTTATGCAGCCACTTTAGTAGGTTTTTGTTTAAGGCGGCAGATAGAGTCCACGTCCTTTTCTATGTGGCTTCCATCTTTTGCAACCATTATAGTTTCCATTACTTGGTTATGACGTTTGCTTTTTTCGAATTTTGACCTTACTGCTTTAGGTATGGTTACTTCAACTCCTGATAGGGTTCCGAATGCTGAATGCCCAGCAAATTCTGCGAAGAGGAACGGATGTGCTCCACCAACCTTTGGTACAAGAATGACTTGTGCAGTTCTTATTAATTTTTTTTTTTTATAATATATTCTTGATTTTTAAAACCTTCCGTACATTTCGTACTGCATCTCGGAATATGGGATGACGTTAATTTTTAGCATTCAGGCCAATTTCCGGCACAATTTTAGTCTTCACTGCGTTCTGGATTGTCACTCAAGCTTGCGTCCTTAGCTTTTGCTCTCTGCCAGGCTTTTTCAGCTAATATTTTATCAGGTATATGTCGAGCACTTATATCTTTATGCTGCGAGTGTGCTAAATTGCGTTCCTTACAGGCTGCGTCCAACGGATTAATGCCAGGATCTTGTCAAGCCAATCTTTGTTGTAACTTTGTTCCTGACCCACAGTACTGATATCCCGGTAGATGTAATTCTACAGGTTATTTGTTGATGAGCGAATTTAATAGCCCTCTGCCCCCTTTCAACATTTTACATTTACTGGAGCATTTTGATTTATGATCCAGCATCTTAGAAGGTTCCATTGATACTATCGAAATGTTATATAAACAGGTGTATTTATAAAAATCTCGTTTGTCTTTAAGATGCGTTCATTAAACAACACGAGATAAAATTAGAAATGCTTACGCAGCTGTGTTGGAAAAACTAATGATATGATAAATGGGCTGGAACATCCGCAGTTATGAAAATATTTACATAAACTCAAAATCTCTACATCAACCAAAGTATGAACACTTAAAGCGAGTGATGACTCCCATATCAGGATTGGGGTAATACACATTCTCAAAGAAGTGTGACGATCTACCACCAGAGTAAGCCAATTAGCATTCAGTGTTTGTTCTCTATGATTAACATGTGAAAAGCACGATAATGTGCGATCGTATTTTTGGATGGGCCGCCAAAGAGATATAGACAGCTTTTATCTCTGTCGAACATATACGCAAGCAGTTAATGCATGACAATGCTAATTTGATCAACTTATTCAAGCAAAATGACTTTAATTTGATGAATATCTATAATGATCACGTGAAAACTGACCTGAAATTCGAATACTTTCGAAGAGCCTGTCCAAATGTTGGAAGGTTGAATATGGATTCTTGATGATCGATAAGGAGAGTTCATGAAACAAAAACCTTTACGGGATTTGATACGCTCATTGTACTATACAAGGAGTGAGCGAGTGAAATCTACATAAGTTGAAATTGTAGCTCAGCTGAATGCACACCGTAACATGGGGATCTCTTAAGTTGTTTTAACACTGTTATTACCAGACCTGTTTAGAACGCTGTTTAGATATTATATTTAGCTGTTACAAGACCTGTTTGAAAAGCTATTCAGCTGTTATAAAACCTGTTTGAAAATCTGTTTAACTGTAATCAGACCGCAATGAAAAGCCGTTAATTTCGAAGATGAGTGAAAATCTATTAAGAGAAATCATCAAGACTAGGAGTGCTGTGCGAAAAAATTTAAACCCCTAAAGACGGGAAGAATTGAAGCAGAAGTTCTTTTTTAAGAAACTTTTTAACCAATTAGCAAACTCTTAAGAGCCTTTGTTACAAGAGTCAAAAATGAGCCAGCAGATATAATCAACTTGGAGCAAAAAGATGACAAAGAAGAAGACAACGAGATTGTGGCACCTTGTACCCCCACCCACCAACGGAAATATGTAAAAATGGAGCCTAGTAGCACGCCCATAAATTGTGGAGGTTCTTCCTAACATCTGAAGAAAAAATCACAACATACAAACATTCAAGAACATTGATAGGAAGGTCTACTGTCACCTCTGAGGATACATCATTATATGTAGTTTCAAACTATTCAGAGCTATTCACTGACAATGCTTTAAGATTGACAACACTTATGGAGTTTACTATGTTGACAGCATCAATGAGTGGAGTGGTGATTCAACGGTTGATGTTGATGATGAAGATGATATTACTATAAAACAACTTTGGGTTTATGTGAGCTACTGGGGTTATGAAAAATCCAGTAAAAATTCTATATTCTAAAGAGGCCTCAACTAATTATAGAGGTATTTGGAGAGACACCAATGAATATAAACGTGACCATGCTGAAAATGGCCAGACAAACAGCACTAGAGCAAAAAGTATAAAGGCATAATCAGTAAACTTGTACAGTATAAAGGCATGGAACTAGCCAGATGCATTAGTTCTCAAATTCTCCGGTGTTTTGCAAATGGAAAAGTAAGTGGAAAATTCTCAACTGAGAGTATTGTCTGTATTTGTTGAGTTTTGTGAAGATATCTAGGCACCTAGGAATTAGAAATTGAGTTATGTATTCAGTGCATATCCTGGTTATATTTCAAAAAACAAATTATAGAAATCTATGCAATACTTACAGATAAACATGGATTTTGTGTCTCAAGGTACCCGGTAAAAATTTTAAATCAGGCGAAAATGATCAATTTGGTCGTCGTCCAGTACAGACGGGATGCTGTAAAATTTTTAAATATAGGCGTAAACGATAGACGGTTTTGGAGATAACTGTAAAAGAAGTATATCAGTCATTTTTAAGGTGAAAAACTGGCCGTTTTATTACAAAAATGGACACATTTTCCACTCATCTTTGCGGAGAATTGGTAAGTCCTTGAAATTCACTTCCCATAACAAAAATGTACTAATGAATGTCAAAGAAAGAACGGACCAAAGATATGCTAAATATAGGAACTGGTGTGTATATGACCCTAGTGCAAAAAAACGTTTTTCGACGGTAAAAAGTCGAAGACACTCTACACCACTCGATTACCCTCTCCTCCCTATTTACTTTGGTACATGACGTATTGGACAAACTCCTAGTTCGCCCTGAGCTCCCATATTTTTTGATACCACATACATTCTCCTTCTTCTCTCCATTCTCTCGTTATAGCGGAAAATTCGAGAAAACATACCCTCCTACATCCCTGAAAAACTACCCTATAAAAGAGAAATTTCAATTTATTTCGATATTGCAAGGTGGTAGACAGATGTATCTCAAATACGAAAAAACTGCAACCCTCTACGACAAGAGGTGATACCCTTAATTGTCCCAGGGGATTCGCGCTTTTCATATTTGTTACTTTTTCTCTAATTCTCCAATCATGTTAGCGAATGAGAAATGGTGAATTATTGAATTAGGAATTCGAAGAAATTGAAATTCGCGACTCCCAAATTCCAAATTCTCCGTGTTACAGAATCTGGGCACAGATCGCAATCTCATTCAAGGTGTGCACACTCTAATGTCGTGGTAGCTCCCACTCAATGTGTAACTCAAACGCATTGCCGAAGAGAGTCACAGAATCCGGAATGCATTGCAAGCTTGCAACTCTGCTTTGAGCTCAACTCGTTGTTGATGAAACTCATCTATGGAGTCGAGATTATACCTGTTATGAAGTGTGATAAATATATCGAATAAAGAAATAAAATGCTTTATATGATCAACACCAGATGACAAGAAAAAGGAAATAGTAAACCAAACTACGTTCCCAGCTTCAGTGCTATTTTTTGTTCTTACTTATTGCCTTGCCTATCTGTGGCTATCATGGGCTCTGCCTAGTGCTGTGCTGTCCTGGTCGCACTTTGTACTGCCCGTACGCAATTTGAGAGCAATACTTCCCACTCACAACTCACCGCAAGAGTTATCTGCCGTCATGTTGTGTTATAGTTCTTGCCACAGCCAACATGCGGAAGTATTTAGGCAGATTTTACGGGTGAGAGAAGAATTCGTGGGTGTGAAGAATTCCGTGCTACCAAGCTTCGATCGGGAGTACGAGTAGCATACTAATACTACTACAAGCACATTCGCTCCCACCAATTTGGAATTACGAAATTTCTGATCGGACGGCTGTACAGATTGAGGTGATAATATAATTATTTAATAATCATAACGTGTTGTGCATTTGTGATACAGTTATTGTTTAAACAAAAACTGTGACTTAATTGATATCGGTAATCATAAAGGAACAACCCGGAAGAACATTATTTTGTTGGCACGTCTCAGCAAAAGGGAAGGAAATTCCTCCCTTCCTTAAAACCGTCTCGTGTGGGAAGGCCCTTCGGTAGTTTTGACTCTGGCTGGAGTTCGTAACATTTCGCTCCGCTGTGATAATTAATATCACCAGAGCCACGAGTCAAATGACTCCTAATTAGCCACCTTCATATAAATTGAAGAGTCTTAGGCGGCTGACTAATAAGAGCCGACTCTTTGAGTAAACTCATCCCAGGAGTTGGCCAGCTCTAGTTAGTAGTAGCACTTCTACAATACAACAAGGTACTAAGTTAATTACGTTTCGCAATCACTAGATAATTCTATACACAAGGATAGAAGTAAGATATGCCATGCAATGCATATTAAGCGAGGGACGAACACCTGAAAACCTGCAGACTCATAGTGGAAAGGAATTCTAAAACACCTTCTTTAAAAATCTGAAAGAAAAGCATACAATTAATCATTACTCTGCATACAGTTTCCTCAAAACATCAATAGTGGAATAGTTTAACCGATCTCTGAAGATCATGATGTGGTAAGAATTAAGCTTGAATGGAACTTGTCAGTGGATCGGTATGGTAAAGAAACTGCTCACTGAATACACATCGAACTACAAAAATGAGACCTCAAGATATCAACGCATCCAATGAGAAATAACTGTTTGCAACTACATACAACCACATAAAAATTTTTGATGTACGCATCAGCAAATATAAGCATGTATTTGAGAAAGGCTACACACCAAACTGAACAGCTGAGATTTTTAACATTATTAAAGTTCAACACACAAATCCTATCACATAACCGTTGGAATATTATAAATCAAATCTAATCACAGGAGGCCTTTACGTATTGGATTTGCCGAAAGTTAAACACCAAAATCTATATCTCGTGGAGAAAATTTTAAAGAAGAGCGGAGAGAAAGCTTTCTTTAAATGGTTACGATTTTCATCACAACACAATTCTTAGATTAATGACAAAGCTGTTTTATAATTCGCTAATTATAAATATAATACATTCTTTATCCTACAATTATACATGTAGGTATAATGCAATTAAAACAAATTACTTAAAGAAATGAAACTATAACCATAATACACTTTTTATTTACACTAGGGTTAAATACTTTCTGTGGTTGTTGCTTGTTGATCTGATGAAATAGAAGAAGAAGAGAGAGTTGTTATACTCATAGTATGCCGCTTCTTATCATAAGGACTCAATGCTATCTTCTTTTGATTGACCGTGTAGACGTTATGATTATGTTATCGTATGCAGCTATGAATTGCGGCTAATACTCGTTTGTTATTAAAGAATTCCACACAGTCTTGGAAAATGATATGCCTCTGGACTACATTCGTCTTTATTCCTTTCGCCTTCTTTGCAGTTTTACCATCGTTTATAAGCAGACTGTAAATTCTCGAGCGCGGGCCTACAAAATCTCTCGTGTTACTCCTAGTCAGCTCATCCCTCTTAGTCCAGCATTGTTTTTATTCATGAGCGATAAATTCAATTGATTGTATTCTGGGTAATCAGTTGTATAAAATTTGGCCATATATTCACCTATAAACTCATGCATTTTTCTCTTCAAGTTCATATATTAGAGAACCTATATCTGTATACATGACTTTACAAACTCACACTGCTTAAAACTGTAGTGGAGATCGCATAGGCCTTTTTCGAAATTTCCAAAAGCCGCCGTTCCTATATAGCGCGAATTATTGAATAACATTTTATGTCCACAGCAATAAAGTTCTCATCAAATTGCATCTCCTGTAGAACAATGACTTAAATGCAATTTTATATAAAGTATTTTTTATGCAAAGTGACCATTCGTAGTTTTAGATATTTGGGTAAATACTTTTTTATTTACTTACCTTTAATTGTGTCATTGTTCCACTAAATTTTCTTTTTTGTTGGATGTTAAGACAATTTATGAACGTTTTATAACATTTTTCTTCCAGAAGAAATGACAATAACTTGACATATTTACCATTTGCGACATTGTTACTTCTTAGACACATCCATTCACTGCCACACCATAAGTACAACTGATAAATCGGGCGTTGTCATTCCAATAGTGAGATGATTTTGGAATCAACGCTACAACGAAGCAGACGCTTTTTGATGGAAGCCAAGAGAACTATCATTATGTCATTGTTACTCAAGAAACGATCGTGCTTTTAGAATATTTTACTCATTACCTTAATTTTCCGGTTTCTGCACTTAGGTCGTTGTTCCACCGGAGGTGCAAGATATCTTCTTACTGTGGAAATTAGGTGCTGCAATCAGAACTTTTGCACCATAACGACTTTCCCACTTTACCCAAAGTTTGTTATCTTTATACTTTCGAACATTTTCGAACGTCTTGCATTATTCGTACTGTTATAGCGATCCTTCTCATGATCAGTTTGGTGGCATTCAAATTTCGGTAGTGTATAATATATTTAGCTTTATAATGTGATATTGGCAAAAGCTTTCCTAATATTTATCCTGGTTGTGCTGCATGCTCAGAGCAAAATGGTAAGTCCTTATTCTTATCATGTAGATGTTGAGGATAGTCCAAGTTGACTTCGAATATGTATCCAGTTGGAGAATAATCAGAAATTTTCTAAATATCAATATTAGGAATATCAATCCATTTGAAACCTACAGTTGGTAAATGATGTGATATGGCCCATCCATAAAGGATGTTCACATCATAATACATCAGGTATTTTTCCTTTTCATCGGACTTAAAATCAACCATATATTTATTATTTGCCTTGCTATATCTGTTGGAGCACTGACTTAACCAGCCCGAATGCCCATCTTTCTCTGTCAATAGCACTATATCTACCTCGGTTATCATCTCTAGTCTCACTTTGGTATATAACTAGCATCCCATGTTAAGTCTGGCATGGTGTAATAGTGTGCTGGATCTTAATTGTATGTATTCATGCACACTTCTCGAAAGTTCTCAAACACGTCAGCCAATGGGAGAATATCAGCTTTAATATATAGATCTGAATATTCACCAGCAGTTAAGTGGAAATGGTTGCGGACTCATTTCTCATCGGTCGCAAACGTTTTTCCGCATATATGACAGCAAGTATTTTCCATGTGCAAACGTCGCGTCGTTCCGCTTTAGTTAGTGACTGCGTGGGCCTGATTTTGAGCTTTTCCTAGCCAGCTATTGATGCAATCTTTTGCAATTCTAATGTAAATTGATAATGCTTGCCGCGATATGCTCGGTAATATTAGAGTTTAGCATCATATTGGCAGTGGAAATAGAATCCTATGCTATGAACTTCATTTTCCTAGATTCGGTGTGTATTTTGATCGTTTTCCTGAATCGGCTTCGATATTGATTCAAGATCAGCATACACATAAAACGGGACAGCATTCTCATGATTATAATTCTTGTATTCTAGCCATTTCTTTTCCTCTGAGGGAAATATTATCATGCAGTCGTCATAGGAAATCTCATTCCAGCTAAATTAAGAATAGTAGAATAATTCGGATATGATGACGTCCTAGCAGAATTAACATTTGCAGCTTCAGGATATAGCGCTGGTATTATGGCCCACGCGAAGCGCTTGATCTTTATTTTTTAAATTAAGGCAAGCTTTCTTAGAAGCAATCTCTTTTGGTAGAAGTATAAAAGAAGATCCTCGGAGCTGTTCAAATTTACTTTTTCTTGGGACTCTTCTAGCTTAGTCAGTATTCAATGATAAATATTGACTTTATACCACTCATTTAAAATATAATCCACACTCATTGGAGACGTTCTTACTTGGAAATTTTTAATGTATTCAATAACTTCGTTATTACCAGTTTCTTAACTAAATTTACCACAACACATTGTAGCAACTTTAATATGAAATTGTTGTTTTAAGGTATTCTTAATACGACGAGGATGTAATATAGCAGCATTTTGCATAAATAGCTTAGGATTTCTATATTTTATATTTACAACAACACCTGCTTTAATTCTACCTGCGAACGCTGATTTTATTTCCTCCGAGTTTACAAAATCACTTCTTTTTACACGTTGAGTAATTCTTCCACCTCGATGGGAAGCTTTCATTAACACTCTCAACGATTTAATTTGTTCAATGCACGGACCCAAATATCTTTTCATAGCATTCCTATTGCACATTCTTGAATATTGCGAATGTTGCACTCTTTAACAATATTGTTTTTATTCATTGAATTTGTATTACTTAAAAACTTCAACACATCTTCTCGGAAATTTGAATTTTATTTAAGGACTTTCATTTACTACCGTGATCGACATTTTTAATTTTTATGTGACACTAATACTGAGATTCACTAAGATTGACTGGTGGTCCCCAAGACTTTGTTGCCCTTTTATAGGACCGGGTCGTAAATGAATGATCCTCATTGCTGAAATAATCATTGGATTTTTTTTTATCTATCAAGTG
The DNA here is from genome assembly GCA_963930735.1 of Dioctria linearis. Taxonomy (NCBI): domain Eukaryota; kingdom Metazoa; phylum Arthropoda; class Insecta; order Diptera; family Asilidae; genus Dioctria; species Dioctria linearis. The sequence goes on along the minus strand of OZ005742.1, from coordinate 155,256,498 downwards.
TTTACTTTATTCTAACTAATTTGCTTGCAGGGAAACATGACATAAATTTGTATACAATTACATTTATAATCGTTAAATAAAAGTTAGTAATGTGAAATTAGTTTCTTCATTCTTCAAAGTATAAAGTATTTTTTATATAATGAACGTTACATTTAATACTGGTGCTCCATAAGTACATATGGTTACGAGCGTGGCCTTAGTTCGTTATTTAAGACACAATACTTCAGATATAATTCAAAAGTTCTTTCTTTATTTAACTTTAATGTTTATTCTCACAAATTCCCAAATAATTATCAAATCATCTCTTTATTTATCGCTAGTACTAGACTTCTAATAATCGCAATCCAAATAGTTTACTTCGTTCACTTCGCTGTCTGAAATAATACTCGCCTCCTGGATGTGAGCAGCGCCGTATTTATACTCTACGAATTATCCTAGAAACTTCCTGAATATTCCATTCTCCAAACCCAGTTTACTAGGATGTCACGTTGTTTCCATTTCCAATAGATGTCGCTTGTGTCACTTTGTGGCGCGTAGCACTGCCCCCTTCTTAACATTGTTCGTCCCGAACAATTTGTGATCCACGGTCTTGATGCTAGCAGTATTGACACAAACCATCTAGATGAACGATTTTCCGTTTGCCTCTTGTATCCGATCGGTATTTATTGCTAATTTTGTTCTCGTGACCTCGTGTACATCAGCTAATCGTTGTGTAGGTTCCGATACATAATCGTCTGGTAACTTTTGTTCACCGCTGGGTGTACCAAACTTGAGACCGCTAGGTAAACGCATCTCCTTTCCGAATATCACTTTTGCTGGAGTTTGTCCGGTCGTGTTGTGTACAGCTGATCGATTAGCCATTAAGATCATGGGAATATGTCAATCCCAATCGCATTGGTGATAGTCGACTACTTTCTTTAGATGCTCGACCAATGTTCTGTTGAAGCGCTCTACCATGCCATCAGATTGTGAATGCAGAGGAGTTGTTCTGGTTTTTCTTATTCCCAGAATTTTACACATCTCTTGGAAAGTCCGTGATTCGAAGTTCCGTCCTTGGTCCGAATGAAGTTCATGAGGAACACCAAATCTACTGACCCAATACATTACTACTTGATCCGCTACTGTGGTACACTCTTGATTAGGGATTGCATAAGCTTCAGGCCATTTACTGAAATAGTCAATAGTAACTAATATATAACGGTTACCGTTATCTGTTTCTGGAAAGGGTCCAGCGATGTCTACGGCTATCCTTTCAAATGGGGCTCCTACATTATACTTATGCATTTCTCCTCTACTTCTGTGTGATGGTCCTTTGCAAGAAGCACAGATAGTGCATCTGCGGCACCACTCCTCAACATCCTCTCGCATGTGTAACCACTAAAACCTTTCACGTATTTTGGAAATTGTTTTATTCACCTCCAAATGTCCTCCAGATGATCCACTGTGCATTTCTTCTAGAAAATCTTTACCCTGGGATGTTGGCACGCCTATCTGCATTCGGAATGACTCGCCGTTAGTTGATTCCCACTTGCGCTTTAATATACCACATTCAACGTGAAGAGAATTCCATTGAGCCCAGTAGCTCTTCAGTTTCTCACTCCTCTCCGAGTTATCTTTCCATTGGGGTCTTTCCATACCTTCCTTCCAAGCAAGAATAGGTGATATGTCTGGGTCTTCCCGTTGTGCTGTTCGCAAGCTCTCGTTGTTCCAACCTGTCGATGGTTCCACCGTCATCAGCAGTATTGTTGCTTTTGTTTCTTTTTCTTCCAGCCGAACGCAATGTTTGCATTCAGCTTTGCATGGACGTCGTGAAAGGGTGTCTGCATTTCCATGGATACGTCCTCTTCGGTGTTGGATTTCAAAGTCATAAACTTGGAGTCGCTCTGTCCATCTCGCCACTTTCCCCTCAGGGTTCTTAATCTGCAAAAGCCATTTAAGCGTTGCATGGTCAGTGCGGAGGATAAATTTCTGCCAGTAGAGATATTTATGGAAATGCTTGGTTGAGTTTACAATGGCAAGTAGCTCTTTCCTTGTAGCACAATAATTTCTCTCTGATTTTGAGTCCTTTGCTAAAATAAGCTACTGGCACCTCTTGACCATCCTCCTCCTGTGAAAGCACTGCACCAATACCTACATTGCTGGCATCCGTGTCTAATATAAAAGTTTTTCCAAGCTTTGGATAGTGAAGCACTGGAACTCCACAGAGCTGTTGCTTCAAATTTGCAAAACTCTCGTTACATTTATCTGACCGTATGAACGGCTTTCCTTTTTCTGTAAGTTGATGTAGGCTCCTTGCTATATCTGAAAAACCTTTTACGAATTCGCTGTAGTAGGTAGCCAATCCCAGAAAACTCCTTAATTGATGTTTGTTCTTTGGAACAGGCCAATTTTTCACAGCTCTTATCTTCTCTGGATCAGTTCTTACTCCTTGTGATGAAACTATATGCCCCAAATATTTTACTTCATTCTTGAATAGAGCACATTTATTCGTACTGAGCTTCAGTTTCGCATCTCTCAGTCTTTGAAGTACGTCCCGTAAGTTGTTTTTATGTTCCTCGAATGTCCTTCCGATCACAATTATGTCATCCAAGTAGACAAGACATTTTTTCCACGTTAATCCACGTAAAACACATTCCATGAGTCGTTCGAATGTGGCTGGAGCATTACATGATGCAAATGGCATAACTTTGAATTGCCATAAGCCACTTCCAACTGAGAAAGCAGTTTTGTCTCGGTCCTCGGGATGTATTTCAACTTGCCGCTCTTCAAATTCAATGTGGAAAACCATTGCGCTTCGGAAAGGGTGTCCAATGTGTCATCAATCCTTGGTAACGGATAGCTATCCTTTCTTGTTACATTATTTAGTTGGCGGTAGTCCACACAGAATCGGGTGATGCCATCCTTTTTCCTGACCAAAACAACTGGCGATGTCCAAGGGCTGTTAGATTCCTCAATTATGCCTTGTTCTTTCATGGAATTTGTCATATCTGCAACTTCCGGTTGTTTTGCTAGTGGTAGTCTTCGTGGTGGTTGCCGAATGGGCCTAGAATCTCCTGTATTGTTCCGATGGTGGACATGATTTGTTTTGCCGAAATCATCATCATTCATTGCAAATAATTCCGAAAATTCATCGATCATCTCTTTGGCATCGTTGTATTGCTGTTCACTTAAGGCACTAGATGAAAGAAGTTTCTGAACCTGTTGAGTAGTAGCTGGTATACGTATTGCCTGCTTAATATTACTACCATTTTCCAAATTAACAATCTGATAAACAGGCTTACAATTTCCAATTATAGCAGCTTCTTTTAGTTGTACCTCATTTTCGGATGTGTTGAGCACTCTGACTGGAATTAATGTTGCGCCTTCTACCTTCACTAAAGTCTTACCAACGATGATGTTCGTTGTTACTTTTGTAGGGTTAGGCTCCACCAGATAGAATCGGCAGGTCCCGATATCATCAGTAAGCTTTGTGAATACTAGCGTCTCCGAGAATGCAGAGAGAGTCATATTCTCACAGCCCATCGTCCTTATTTTTGCAGGATAATCTGTTCCTCCTCCTAGTCTCATAGGAATTTCTATGTTGCCATATTTATATGTGGTCATGAAGTTTACTCCAAGGATGCATTCATCCATTATGTCTGAAACTAGGAAATTGTGAGGAAATAGTAGTTCACCTAGTTGAATATCCAAAGTTATTTCTCCAAAAACTTGTGCTACTGCTCCAGTTGCTGTTCTTAGTAAATATTTGGTGGTATTGTGAAGCCAGTTGTTCTTGACAAGATCCGCTCTAATAATTGATCTCGAAGCTCCAGTGTCGATAGTGACAACGCAGTCATTTTTTCCTACACTTCCATATATAACAAGACTGCTATTATTTCTCTGCAACTGGGCTATCTGAAAGATGACTTCGGGGCTGTCGACTCTGCCAACCAACTTCTGCCCCCCGAAGTTGGTTTTTACATGTTTTCCGACTGCTGAACAGGGGAGCTAAGGCGATTAGTCGCTGTTTGATTTCTGGGCTCTCCCCTAATAGCTTGCTCCCTGGCTTGACATCTTTGGCATTCTGTTCTGTCCTCCTCTTCTGGTGATTCTGTTCAACGGCGTTTTCTGCAGTCCCTTTGGAGGTGTCTCTGTGATGGCTGCATTCTATTACAAGTACATTCCTCCACCGAAATTCTCTCACTCGTACTACACTTCGAGAAGCTTGCCTGGCAGATTCATACGCTAGTGCATAGGCTAGTGCTTCTGCTGTTGATTTCTTTCCTGCTAGCCTCAACCCTTGTTGTAATTTTTGATCTGCAATAGCGTTCACAAATGCTTCTGTTGCCACTTCATTAAGGAAATCCGCATTTACGTTAGAGTATGGGAGATAAGCTAATCTTTCCACATCATCCTGCACTTGTTGTAGTGATTCGCCATGCTTTTGAATCCTGTTGCGTAGCTGTAGGCGATATACTTGCTGCATCATCTCCATAACGTAACTCTATCGCCTGTACTAATGAAGTATAATCACTTTGCCTTTCTATCGGTATAGTTTGTAAAAGCTCTGATGCAGGACCTCGATGTGCTAATACCAGAGCTGTTGCTTTTTCTGCATCATTCCATCCGTTTACTTCGGAAGCAACCTCGAATTGTCTCTTGAAAATATACCACGAATTCTGTCCATCAAATATTGGAGGTTTCATTTTGCGTGCATTGGATATTTCATTTCCTTCGTGCCGTGGTTGTCGATGTTTCATCTTCTCCAAATCTGATTTAAAGTTGTAAAGCTGTTCGGTGACTTTTTGTTGAACTTCCGCCAATTCCTGCTCGATTCCTTCAATTTTTAACTTTTGTTCATCTAACGAGTTTTTCAGGAAATTCTTGTGTTCCTCTAAGCGATTTTCTAGACAATTCTCCAGAGAACTCTTTTCTTCATCCAAACGCGTTTCCAGTGATTTCTTGTGTTCATTTAAACGAGACTCCATGGAATTCTTTTGTTCATCCAAAGCATTCTTCTGCTCCTCTAAACGAGATTCCATAGAATTCTTTTGTTCATCCAAACGGGTTTCTATAGATTTCTTGTGTTCCTGGAGAGAATTCTTTTGTTCGTCCAAACGGGTTTCCATAGATTTCTTGTGTTCCTCGAGAGAATTCTCTTGTTCCTGGAGAGAATTCTTTTGTTCCTGGAGAGAATTCTTTGTTCATCAAAACGGGCTCCCATTTTGCTCATTAAAGTACTTAAAAGCTGTTCTATGTTCATTGCAGGCACTTCCTCAATTTCTGGTTCTTCTTCGAAAACGAATGTCTCAGGATTCTTTTCTTCCTCTATCAAAGCTTGTCTAAGTCGCTCGACTAGAACATTCTTTAAGCCAGTCGTTTGTAATGACCGCTTCCCCAACTCCACTTTCAATTCCTGTATGCGAAGCTCCTCTAGCTTGCGTCCCATTCTTGCGTCTTTTGTAATTCACTCACAGTTTAATATAAAATTATCTTTCGGAATTTTTACACACGATTTCACAAAATTAATCACTCTTTGAATTTCAAAGTCAAATGCTACCACTTTATTTCGCGATTTTATTTTATTTCTGACACCAGTTGTTACGAGCGTGGCCTTAGTTCGTTATTTAAAACACAATATTTCAGATATAATTTAAAAGTTCTTTCTTTATTTAACTTTACCGCTTACTCTCACAAATTCACAAATAATTATCAAATCAACTCTTTATTTATCGCTAGTACTGTACTTCTAATAAACGCAATCCAAATAGTTTACTTCGTTCACTTCGCTGTCTGAAATAATACTCGCCTCCTGGATGTGAGCAGCGCCGTATTTATACTCTACGAATTATCCTAGAACCTTCCTGAATACTCCATTCTCCAAACCCAGTTTACTAGGAGGATGTCACTAACCTAAAGTTGTTTCGATTTCCAATAGATGTGGCTTGTATCACTTTGTGGCACGTAACAATATATAATTGAATATGTGCCTAAAAAGGGCCTTAGAGGACATAAGCTCTGGATCGCCTTCGTTTCCTGGATAGGGTTCATAGAACTTCAGTAATATTATTAGCAATTTTAAATATAAAACACAGAGAAAAAGTTTATAGCTTAAGATTTAGAAATAAATAATGAATTTGGAAATTTATTTGGCATATTATTTATTGTTGTTGTTTTTGTTGTTTTTTCAGCAAAGAAATTGTTTCAATACAGTTCATACCAAAAAGATTGGATTGAAGTAATCAAGTGTTGATGTTACCTAAATTGGTTTACTTTATCTTACTTGAGGCGATAAATATATGTAGAAATATTTGAGGATCGATTTGTTGCTCTAAATTTCTCATCAGAAGGTGGATAAACATAATTTGATTATGACTATCTCGAGTTCATGAGTTTAAATTATTTGTATTGAAGCTGCAAAATATATCAATTTATTTTTCGAGCGGACAGGAATCGAACCTACATTTCTAAGAATCGGTCTAAGATGAAGAATAGAAGAATTTTTAAGAACTTTTATTTGTAATTATTTTAAATACATTCCCGTCCGCTGGAAAAATAAATATAATTGAATTTACAATTTATGTGTGTGCTTTCATCGTTACTGGTTAATGCCAGCTGAAAGAAAAACGTGGCTTAGAAGACTAGTTACATATTATGAAAATGCAAGAGTGAAACTCACCTGTCTCGTTAGCTCAGTGGTAAGAGCAGTCGGCCGGCAAGTGAAAGGTCCCGCTTTCAAACCCCGGACGAGGCGATTGTTTTCTCCTCTTGTATTTATGATTTGTTTTAGAATCGTTCAAAATAAATGTTCTTAAAAATTCTACTATTCTTCATATATCAATTTGTTTACAAGGAGTGCGCAAAGTGCGAAAGGGATAAATTTAGGCACGACCCCTCAGCTAAAAATCTTCAATCAAACTACATACGTACAAAACCAACCTGTTAAAAGACTCAAAGACCTAAATATCGTCTATTCCATTCGTCTCAGGAACATCACCAGCCTATCTTCAGATCGTCCCAGCAATCATCTTCTGGGCCACTCTGTCATGCTCTCAACAAATCCTATCCTAAATTTCGGTCTTCTCATGGACTCAGGTCTCACTTGGGAACAGCAAATACTTAAGATTTGCTCCAGGGTATATTTTGGCTTCCGCTCCCTTTATGCTACTTCCCAGCATATTGATCTGGTCACCCGTACAAGGCTTTTCTCGGCCCTGATTCTTCCGTTTTTTTTCCTACGCCGACATAGTCCTGTTCCCCATCTCCAACGAAAATTTTTTCAAACTATTCCGTGTATTTAAGGCCTGCGCCAGTTACGTTTTCGGTTTCAAACGAGGTTCACATGTGCCCCACTGTTCCTTGAAATGCTTTTCCTCGTACACTTGCTAATATGTATGAATTTAGTGCCCTAAAGCTTATTTGTAAGGCTAGATATGGACTATTGTCCAACTATATTACTAGACGTTTTAGTTGGAGCGCCCTGAACAGCTACAGAATTGCTCTCCCTAGGGTTCGCACCCAGTACGGGGGGAAAACTGTTTTTCTGAAAGGGGCCTTTTTATGGAACCGTATGTCTGAGGAGGCTAGATGCGCTGCTACACTGAACTCATTCAAGTCTGAAGCTCTGTACTTCCTGATATATGAGGGCCATCCGCCCTGCAGTCTTGTACATATTTTACATTTTTAATATTCTATACATTTCTCACACAAGTTACCTCACAGCTATTCCGGGATTGGATATATTTCCAGTTATCCGTCATTCAGATGCTTCAATTACCTATATAGAACTTTTTTATTTTTAGTTTAACAAAAACTGACAGATGTGGTACGATTTTACTATAGTCTCTGAGACTTTATGCACCAAAGAGCCAATAATTTACCAACAAAGCACGCGATTCCTATTAATTCTAAGATTTTATACCCCGTTGTGTCAATAACTTACAACTATACTACGATTTTTCCAGCACTTCAAAGATTTATCACCATAAAGAGTCAAAACATACAGAGACATTATGATTTTTCCGGCATTTCGAATATTTTAAACACTGCTGGCCTGATAACTTACCGATAAGTTACGCTTCGTCTAGTATTTTGCAGATTTTATACCCCAAGAATCAATATTACGCCGATATATTATAATTCTACTAACGTGTGAGAGATTTCGCACCCTTAGAAGCCAATAACACAGGTAGGCAACAATTTCACTAATATATCGAGGGTTCTAAACACTACAGGATCCACAATCCACCAGCGTACTGCAATTTCTCTAATATTTGGAATATTTTATACCCGAGAGGGCGGATAGTTCGCAGAAATACTACCACATATCTAATACCTTGAAAATTTCCAAGAGTAGGGGTTAAAAATCGGACGGAAAAAGGATCAATATGAGGAAGATTTTACGTCTAAAGAACAGAAATTTATTGAAAATAATTTCAATAAATTTGCAAATTTGCAAAACCATCAATCTTTCAGGCTCTCACGAGTTTCTCTGAGCCACCCGCCCGCCCGATAACTCGAATATATGGTGCTGGGAGTTTGTACATTGACTTTAAAAAAAAAAGGAAATTTAAGTTCGAAAATATGCAAAATCGGTCAAATTCTTTGCAGGGATGCCATGCAAAAATTTCGTTTTTCACAATAATTTGAGTACTCCTCGAGAGCGCGTTGATATAGAGAGCTGAAATTTGGTATATGTTATTTGCATAGAAACTGTATATAATCTTTCAAAAATGGACTAATTCGGGCAACTCTTTCCTGGTGTTGAAATACAAAAATTTTGTTTAAATATGTATTTGGATACTATCTGAAAACGCGTCAACTTGGAGAGCTCAAGTTTTGTACACGACGTTGCTATAAAAAATGCAATTACAAGCTCAAAAATTTACCAAATAGTAGTTAGTAAAATTTCAAAAATGAACTAAATCGGGCAACCCCTTCTTGATGTTTCCATACAGAATATTTGGGTTTTCACTTTATTTATTGTCTATTTTCATCTAGGATGTTTTATTACTGGATTAGACCATTTGAAACATTTTCTTTTGTTAATACTTAATTAATTGAAGAGTGTCGAATAAAAATGTTGAAACTGCTAAAAATTAGAACTAGGAATAAATCAGAAAAATATTTATAGTTTTCAAATGGAATCATATTTATTTAAACATACAAAAAAAAACTTTATATGGGAATATATTTCAAAGTTTGGGAAAAAAACTATAATTCTTTTGCGACGATATGTTGATAAAATTCGGTTTTTAAGAACAACTTCTAAGATATGCTGTAACTGCCATTTGTTGAAACATGAAAAGTGGCAAAAGTGCAGTACAGGTTAACTTGAAAAGGATGAAAGTAAAATTAAGAAGTATCTCCTCATGATGCACGAAAGTGCGGTATGAGATGGCATATACAGCTTTATGCCGTTATACCGCACATCCAGATTTGGGAGCGTAGATATCATCAAAAAGACTTTTTTCCACTTACGATCAGGATCAGTAACGCAATCAGGATTTGGCTGTGGGGGGAGACAATATGTGTCCGAAGTCAAAATAAGTCGGAAAATTGGACTCTAAAGTCGTGTCCTGCGCTCATCTTAGCATTTGAGTACTGCTATTGTATATTTAAACGTTTTATTTTATTTTATGGGACATTGTAATTACATTTTATACATAATTTGTAAATTATGTTAACAATACTGACTTTCTGGGAGGGGACCGGTCCCGTTCGTCTCCTTTCTCGGTGCTGTAGCGTTCTGCCCTCACGCTACTTTCCGTTTTTCTTTCTGTTTTTTTTTCTTTTCATCATAAAAAAATCCTTTTTTTTCTTTCTTCTTCTTCTTTTAAAATTTCTACTTTTATTTTTATCCATTTTCTTTTATTTTTATTTTTTTTTTATTTTCCTGGGTACCTGAAAAGTGGCAAAAGTTTCATAATTTTTCGAAAAGGTAGCCCTATGCTAGCCTTTCATGCTAAGACCTGAAATGGCTAAAAGAAAAAAAAAGTTATGTTTTCGAAAGCAGCCCTATGCCACCTTCTCAAAAGCACAAAACACCTGAAAAGGGGAAACATAATAAACGAAAAAAAATATATATATAAACGTGTCCCAAAATTCAACGATAAGCCGACACCGGAGGATAGACCTGCCCATGACTACTTGGAAAAAAAAAGAAAAAAAAATATCTCAATTGTTTTTGTAATTAAAAAAACGAAATTCAAAAATTTAGATCTTTTATGATCATTTTCACTACCACGACCACAATTTTTTAAATATATTTTTTTTATAGGCAACCTGAATAGCATTGCTATCCACCACAATCCTTAAAAATTCCAGAATGCCTATAGTTTTTACACAAAAATTAATCAAATTTATTTTTTCCCTTAAATTTTTTAAGATTTTTACTTTTACTCAACTTTAACTCATCTTGGTGTGAAAAAAGAGTACGAACATACTATGGCAAGTTTTTTTAAAAATTGACGCAACTAACCAAGATTCCAAAATGCTATAATACTCTATTAAAACCATCCACAAAAAAATAATATGCGTAATAGTTCAAAACAAGAACCAAATTCCATAAATTGTAGTTGACAGTAATCACTTTTACTACGTGCCCAAAACGAGATCTAGTTACAATTTCTTGGAATTTGAATGGGGCATACATACCTTAGAAGTTAGAGAGAGAGATAGATAGAGAGATATTTACGTTCAGTACGCTCTGCTCCTTTGTTTACTGCATACCGTTCCGCATTCAACTGACGTGGCTCTCGTACGTACTAACGACTTTTGGCTTGGATTTTTGGCGTGGAATCGATCTGCAAACTTAACTCATCTGGCATTATTATGGACTGGAAGTCATCAGCAAACTGAACTGACCTGGGATTATCTTGGACTACGATTATGTGTATTGTGATTTGGAGTTCTGGCGCATTTTGGACTGTTTAGCGTTTATCATTTCGCAACCATACACACCACAGGAATACGATAATATGCACCTCATCTATGGAGAGTGCCGATGCAATGCTAACGCTGCTAGCCGACTGTATCGAGAAAGATACCGAAATGCTCAAAGATATCCTGATTATCGAGTGTTTATCAATGTGTAACAAGCGTTTTCGGAGGGTCGTATGCCATCCAGTAGGAGAAACGCTGGAAAACCTAGATTGGATCGTGATGAAGAAGTTCTCAATGAGATAGAAAATAATTCGACTACTTCGCTACGTGCCATAGAAGAAGCTGCAGGAATCCCGAAAAGTTCTGCACATCGCATTTTAAAACGTCACAGGCTTCACCCATATCACTACAGGCGGGTGCAGACGTTATTACTGCGGGATTATCCACAACGAGTCACATTTTGCCGTGTGATGCTGCAAAGGCACAGGGAAGATCCCCAATTCCTAGACAAAATTCTATGGTCGGATGAAACAACATGCAAGAAAGATGGGTATTTAAATCTTCACAACCTACATAGTTGGAGCAATGAAAATCCGCACTTGATGAGACAGCTCCCAATATCAATTCAAGGTTAACCTATGGACCGGCATATTAAATGGAAAAGTAATTGGTCCCTTTGAGTTCCAAGGAAACTTAGATGGCAATAGTTATTTAAACTTTTTACAGAATGACTTGCCAGAATTGTTAGACGACGTGCCCTTAAGTGATTTCCAAACCATGTGGTTCCAAAATGATGGTTGCCCAGCACACTTTGCCCGTCCAGTGCGAGAATATTTAAATCAAGAGCATCCAGGGCGTTGGATCGGGCGACTTGGTCCTATCTTCACCCGATTTGAACCCCCTGGACTTCTTCTAATGGGGTTGTCTTAAAGACAGGGTGTACTCAAAAACCATTGCGACACTAGACGTGCCTCGTCAAAAAATCACTCAGGCTGCGGATCGCATCAATAGCAGAACATATGCAAGACAAATAAAACGATCATTTTTAAGGCGATGTCGTGCATGTATTAATGCTGATGGCAAACAATTCCAACATTTGCTATAATGTTAATAACGTAATAAATTACACGTGAAATTGTTTGTACCATTTGTTGTGAAATATTAAACATTTTTCAAGTACTAATACGTTTCATTAGCCGACCATCATTTAGACCCTGTTTAGAAATAATAGGCACAATTTTTTTTTTGTAACTTGTTTTCCTAGAGTATTATAGCATTTTGGAATCTTGGTTAGTTGCGTTAATTTTTAAAAAAACTTGCCATAGTATGTTCGTACTTTATTTTTACACCACGATGAGTTAAAGTTGAGTAAAAGTGAAAATCTTAAAAAATTTTAGGGTAAAAAATAAATTTGATTAATTTTTGTGAACAAACTATAGGCATTCTGGAATTTTTAAGGATTGTGGTGGATAGCAATGCTATTCAGGTTGCCAATAAAAAAAAACTATTTAAAAAATTGTGGTCATGGTAGTGAAAATGATCATAAAAGATCTAAATTTTTGAAGAATTTCGTTTTTTTTTAATTACAAAAACAATTCAGATATATTTTTTTTACTTTTTTTCCCCAAGTAGTCATGGGCAGGTCTATCCTCCGGTGTCGGCTTATAGTTGAATTTTGGGACACGTGTATATCCCGCAAGACCTGAAAAACATAAAATAGATTCCGCTTTGGCAACACAGCAAAATTTACACATTCTCCTGAAAAGAAGGAAATTTTTTTTTTATTCCTAAAAAGAAAGATTCTAAATTGTGCAAAATACGCACAAGTTACAATCTTTACTATGAAACGTACCGCTACTCATACAAAAATTCCAGCGAACTAACGGCAATTCGCCTAGCAGTACAATATCATGTGATCAGCACACACAAAGTATCACCGCAAGCCAGCCCATAATTCCGAGAAAATTGTTACTCGACAGCAGACAATCTGTGGCAACCAGTTTGAATGTAAACTAATACACACCCACCCACACGAGTTAGCCAGAGTGCAAACGCCGGCAATCAGTGAGACTCCAAGCTGTATTGTGACGATGGAAAAGATGCTCGCCAGCCGGTGGCTGGAAGCGAGGAACGGCTGTTGGAAGGCAGACGGCGCGGAATCGAGGAGTTCGATTAGGGATTCGTTGGCGTGAAGTACAAAAATCGTGAAGGCCTAGGCGGTTATGATTAGTGCGTGAACAGAAAAATTGTATTAAGTTTTTTTCCATTGTGTAGTTTTACAACGTGAGCATTGTAAAGTCACCCTGCGGAAAAAGGAAAAGTTTTCTGTAGATTATCGGCAAAGGCAAGAGCATTCTCTTCAAAAGAGTAGAAATGAATAGTTCTAGTGGAGGATTAAAAGTACTGTGCGTGGGAAAATTGTGAAATTTAAGCTTACCTAAAATTTTCGTTAAGCCGCAATGGCAGTGAATTTTCCTATAAATAATTTAGTGCGTGAAATTTAACTTTGAATTTGCCTGGAATTGATCTATTCTTTCTGCGGCAATTGCAGTGATAGATTCTGTAAATAAAAATATATAGAAACCTAATAGATTTAGTGCGTGAGATTTAAATTTACCTGGAATTAATTTATTCTTTCAAGCGGCAATTGCAATATTACGACCTGTAAACGAATATATATATGAACTTGATAGATTTAGTGCGTGAAATTTAAATTTACGTCGAATTATTTTAGTCTTTCAAGCGGCAATTGCAGTGATAGGTCCTGCAAATAAATATATGTAGAAATTAACTAGATTTAGCGCCTGAAATTAAGCTTACTTTTTTTATTAAGCCGCAATGGCAGTGACTTTTCCTATAAATAATAAATGTTCGTATATAGAAACTTAATGGATTTAGTGCGTGAGATTTAAGCTTACCTGAAATATTTTTATTAAGCCGCAATGGCAGTGACTTTTCCTATAAATAGTAGTCAATAGTTTTGCGGCAATTGCAGTGATAGGTACTGCAAGTAAATATATATAGAAATTTATTAGATTTAGGGCGTGAAATTTAGCTTTGAGTTTACTTGGAATTGATCTATTCTTCTAGTGCGTGAAGAGTAAGCTTACTTGGAAATTACTTCCTTTTGAGCCGAAATGGCAGTGACTTTTCCTACAAATATGTGTGTATAGACACTTAATAGTTTAGTGCATGGAAGGATTAAGCTTACCTGTGAGTTGTTTTTTTTTCTCAAGCTGCAGCGCCAGAGACATTTTCTGTAAATATATGGTCAGACGTTGATAGTATGCGTGCGTGAACTAATAAGCGACCTACCACTATTGCCACACTCCTCCAGGCCGCCACAGGTGGGGCATCCTCGATTTGATTTTCGTCTCATAGTACCTGGAAAACAAGCACAAGAAAAGTGAGATTTGGGAAGTATAGTACTAAGGTTCTCGGCATAGACTCACCTATGCTCTAACGACAGTATTGATCCGATCTTCCTCGAATGGCACCTGAAGTAGAAAAAAAAGGAGATCTTCAATCAAAGCGTTTCGCACATATGCAAACCTTAATTTCCTACATATATGTACGTGCGTTTAATCGATGATAATTATCAAGGACGTTCCTTTATATTCCCTGTCTGAATACGATTGAGAAGAGAAGCAGTTTTGTTGTAAGTAGCGAATGTCGGTATTGATTGGATTTGAGTTTTGGCATTGCAACAGAGGATTCTGGAATTGTCCTTACCACAAGTCATCCGCCAGTTCATGCGTGAAAATACAAGTAAGGTAACATTTTGTTTTGGTATTAAAATAAGTTGCATGATTCATTCCCTCGAATTTCTTTTGGTTCACTTGGGCATTCATTCGATTGTTTGCCAGTTAAAGTAAATTGTGATGAATTATTACAAGCTAGATTTAAGAATCTGAAGGTTAGGTGCTCGAGCAACGTCAGGCAGGTAACACGCTAAATTGTTTTGCATTAGTTTAAGACATTGTGAACTAGCTAAGTCGCACTCCATTAAATGCTACGTGTAATCATTGGTGTAAGACGCAAGGACTGGCGGTCGATGGTAACATTACTATTAAATAGTAAGTGGTAGTGAACTATAAATCGGCCTATATTATTTCTTTTTGGTACATAGAGCTTTTCCTTTCTTTCCTGCTGCTTACACTCACATAGGTTTTCTTCTCAGTCCTTCCCTTTTAGTATATATATATATATTATCTTTATCTTTTTTCCCCTTCTAGCATACATTTCTCTGGTCCTCTCCCATCCTAGTTAAGGACTTCGCGAACAGAGGATATGAACCAGTTGGTAAACCAGATTATGACCTTTCGCTGCTCCTCACAAGCCTAGATGCCATGCGGAGGGCCTCCTGAACACATACACACCTTAGTCGAACGAACAAAATGGGGCTAAGAAACTATCTCTGACTGCGACGTCTTAGCCAGGGTGGATGGGGGCGATGGGCCCAATCTAAGTCCAGTCAGGACTCCACTTCCATCTCTCCTGCTCTCCGCATTGAACTCTCTCCGGGTGGACAAGCATTTGTACGGCGTTGTTCTTTCATTTCCGTTTGTTTCAGCACATCGCATCGCTGGTAATATTTAAATTGAATCACTTTCAGAGTGGAGGCGAAGCACTTTGAGACATGTAAACTTTGTTTTGTTTTCGTCCGTCTGAAGTCTAGTAAAGACAAGTCAGTTTTTTTTACGCACAGCTCTCAAGCACTGAGGGGACGTGGGTGGCAAGAACTACCCCAAGCCGGCTGACCGCTAGCGGCAATATGCTGTGCGGTTCCGAAGGTGATTTTTGCAGCGGGAGGCGTCTGTTGCAGCACCAATCTATGCTCATGGCAAGATGGATGTAGGTAGGGCTGACAGCGGGCGCACTCTTCGCTACAAATGGCGCCCAAATTTGTTTTTTTTGTTTGGCTTTAGTCAAACTTCTCTTGACTAAAACGTGATTATAATTTCCATAACTATTTCTGGTCGTCCATTTTCGCTTTGCTACAAATGGCGCCCAATTTTGGTTTTTTTTGGCTTCAGTCAAGCTTCTCTTGACTAAAGCGCGATTTGAATTTCGATAAATGTTTCTGGTCGTCCATTTGCGCTTCGCTACAAATGGCGCTCAAACTTTGGTTTTTTTTGGCTTTAGTCAAGCTTCTCTTGACTAAAGCGTGATTATAATTTCGATAATTATTTCTGGTCTTCCATTTGCGCTTCGCTACAAATGGCGCCCAAGTTTGGTTTTTTTTTGCTTTAGACAAACTGCTCTTGACTAAAGCGCGATTATAATTTCGATAATTATTTCTGGTCGTCCATTTGCGATTCGCTACAAATGGCGCCCAAATTGGATTTTTTCTTTCTTGCGCTTAGTCAAGCTTCTCTTGAGTAAGTGAAATGCTTTTACTTCCTCATGTCAAACGTTCTTGTTTCTTTTGTAGATCAATTAAATACACCTTATAAATCATTTCCTCAGTTTCATTCGCTCTTCCTTAAGTTATGCAGTAGTTTGTTCTCAATTTCGATGTTGCAAATAAATTTTATGTTGCGCATTTCAATTCATTTCAAATGAAAATCTTTTCGTCAAATTAAACATGCAACTTTTAGCTTACTGGAACGAGTTGTTTTGCTATCCTGCCAATGGCTCGGTCTACGCAGAGCTATCCTTTTCTCCCGTAAAGTGCGTTGCTTTTGTGGTAGTTCGTTTTTAGCTCTCGTTAGATCCGGCGGTGATAGCTGGCGATATGGGTTGTGATTTCGCTCCATTGGTGTAACCACGTAAATCTCGTCGAATCACATTTAAATAACATATTCATTTTTATTTCTTTTGAATTTTATAACCTTCATGATGTAGTATCCATTTTCCTCGGTAGTGAGCAGGTTATGTATGCTAGGCGTACTCTCCGAGGCCAAAGCTTCAGCCGCGAACACGGGGGAGATAATCATTCATCGAAAAAAAGTTTTGCACACTTAAAGAGGCATGGCCATATTTCAACTTCGTCGCCAAGTTGGTGAACGGCGTTCATCTCTTGATTCTGCGGTATACTTGGCAATGGGCTTGAGGTGGCAAGGCTTAAATTTTTCCTACCGATTGAAAAGCTGGATCATAGTTTTTTTTTTAAATCTCAAACTTCGTTACTCCTTCGTCAGTTCCTGTCGTGAGACATTAGCATTGGTAATGCACGATGATCGGATGGTCAAGTGCGCCCTGAACGTTGTGTGCGAATCATACCTTACGAGCCTCAGCTCCGTTCACAGCTGCTAGTTTCAGGAAGAGGACAGTATTTTTTTATATTTGTGGCAGTAATTATAGTGATTCGTTAATTCGGGACATGACTGCTGATGGTTTGTTTTTATTTTCTTTGGGTATCTCAAGACAGCTACTGCTTCTTCCTGAGTACTAGTAGCCACTGAACAATCAATCATCTGCTCCTGATTTGGTTTGGTTCACTGCCTCGGTAAATTGATGAGCTAAGTTCATCTTTACGACACCCGTCTTTGCTCGGGCAGTGGATTCTGCCAACTTGTCTTAATTCCATCTTCGCTAACTAATTCCATGTTTGTGACCAGCCCAGGGGTTGGACAAAGAGAGTTAGAGAGAGAGATTGAGAACGTTTTGTTTCGTTCCAGTTCGCAGAACTGGATTGTTGAAATGTTGTTGTGTGTGTGTGTTCGGGTGGAATGCTGCACGGCCAAACCACCTCCTTCGTATGAATTAGCATTTCGAATATTAGTTGGCGCAATTTATAGATCTTCCTTTTTTTTCTTTTTTTTTTCATTTATAACAAGCCATCATTTAGGATTCTTCCTTTCAAATACCTATACACTTATATATGCACCAGCATAATACACGCACAAATTATAGAAATACATACAATTTTCTTTTTTGATTTATAATAAAGTAATATTTTCGAATTTTCGTTTGAATATATATAGTTATATACGCATAAATTTGGTAAGAGTAATTTATATATCTTCCATTTTAGATCTATTTTAAGGTTAATGTCCTGAATTTTCATTTGAATTTACATAGTTATATACACACGAATTTAGTACAAGTAAATTTCTAGATCTTTCTCTTTGGATGTATAATAAAGTAACATTTTTGAATTTTCGTTTGAATATATATAATTATATACACATTAATTTGGTACGAGTAATTTATAGATCTCCCATTTTAGATCTATTTTAAGGTTAATGTCCTGAATTTACATAGTTATACACGCACGATTTTAGTACGAGTAAATTTCTACATCTCCCACTAAATAAATAAGATATTAATATTAATATTGAATAAAGGTACCAATTTGGAAGTTTCTTTCGAACGTATGTATATATACTTATATATGCAAATATTATACCCGCATAAGAAAAGTTGTTTCTACCTTAATTCAATAATAAATTTATTATTTTGAATTTTCACTGAGCTGAGATAATAATAGAATGCGCAAGTTACAGATCTCCTTCTTTAGATCTATGATAAAGGAAGTATTTTGGATTTTCTTGCGAGTTTACACAAGTATTGCGCGTTAAGTCTACAGAGAACTCTGGTGTATCGCATATTCGTCATTTTGTACACCTTCTGGGTACAGAACACCTAACCTCCGAACGGGTTCCACATACGAGCCATATACATCTTCCCTATTTCCGGGATATTGGTACAGTTGTCAACCTAAATTTCTATTGCAAGTGGTCACCTCCCACTGACCGAATATGGACTTCACATATCTGTCAACAGACGAGTTGGCGGTCGAGTATATCGTACGCAACATCGATCCATCTCACGAGGACGCTCGAAAGCAGCTCTGAAGGCTTTTGAAGCCGAGCAGTTCGATCCTAGCAGAGAAGCGCAAAGATCACATGCTCTCAAGAATACCTCCCGGAAGGTCGACTATATCAGCAGCCGAGTGGAGACCTTGAGGTATGACCTCACTACGGACCCTATTCGAACGGATGTGGATCGCGCTCGCTATCGTGGTCAGATCATCCACGTTGTTCACAGAGCCCGACGGTTACACAATACCTCTCCGTCTGTGCGCTTAGAAGTGCAATAACACCTCCCCGACATTGGAAGGTATTCTGAGTGCAGTCGAGACAGCTCAGCTTTCATTGCAGGGACGGGAGTCGGATGGCGAAGGCGCTCGTGGCCTGGAAATCCCATCCGTTAGCGTAACCGAGAGCGAGCTTGGAAAGATGTCCTCAGGATGTCCCAGGTGTCCCAGGACAGCAGGACCAGGAGTCTCACCGCTGAACGCGTCAGCATATCATCGGCAGAGCACGGCCAGAGACCGTAGTGGTGTAACAAATAGACCTGTCTTTAGATAGAAACTATACTTCGATGGTACCTCAGGCGTAGACTTAACTGAATTTATTTTTCGGTGGAGTTATTAGCCCTGCTGGAACAAGTGCCTTATTCCGAGCTCTGCGCGGGTTTTCATTCACTCGTCACTGGAATACCCGCGAATTGGTACTGGCTGAACCTGCGGGACCACCGTTCTCATTCGTGGACGGATCTACGCGCGGCACTTCTTCGGGAGCTCAGGGGTCAGGAGACAGACTACGAAATACGTAAACTAGTAGAGGATCGAACGCAAAGTCCCCGAGAATTTTTCAGCGACTATCGCTTGGCGGTTCATGCGCTCGTGTCAAAAATGTCTCGTCCGATTACCGAGAAGGAGCTCGTGGAAATCCTAAGGTGGAATATGAAGCCGGCTTTGCAAGAGGCATTGCTGCTGCACCACACAGCGAACGTTCTCGATTTGAAAGACTTGTGCTGCAAATTTGAAAAAACTTTGGTCCCAGATCAAGCCAGAATCTCGAGAGTTGCCGCCACGGAGATTAGTTCACGAATCATATTCGGAAACTCAAGTCAGATCACCCGGAAGTTGAAACACATGATGTCATAGCAGCTCTTCAAGCTATGCCACACAGGGATTATCAACCACCACCCAGATCAAGACTCGTCTGCTGGAACTGCGCTGCGGAGGACACACTCACCACGCCTGTCGGCTTTGACCACGGCGAATATTTTGCTACGGGTGCGGCTCAGCAGGTGTTGTTAAAAGCAAGTGTCCAACTTGCTCGCTGGGAAACCTTAGGAGGAGTCAGAATTCAGTGGGAACTCCGCGTATTCTGACTCCGGCCCAGATTTCCAGACGTTCCACCAGCGAAGCGGCAACCAACACCGAACCAGAGCGCTTGCGCTAGGTCAGCTGCTTGGGGGTGATGGGTGTGCCCCGCCCAAGGGCAGCCAAATAGAATTCCGTGATTCACCTGAGCAGAACCTGCTTTCAGTATTAATCCCAGATCTTACTAAACCTGATCAGTCATCTACGGCACCAACAACCACATGCGATGTGGGTGTCTAAATCATTCAGACTCCACCAATGGATGAACCATGGGACTCACAGTCCTGCAGTTGTACATCGTCGTCACCGATTCAGACAGCGATTCCAGTGAAGAACCGTTTCCCCTTATCAGCACAAACGTGCATCCGCCCAGGACCGTATCACGAACTTGCAGCTACCACAGCCTGCGCAGAAATATAAAGGCTGCCGTCCCTGGAACAACGCTACCAGGTAGTACAGACCTCCGGCCTAACGATCTGATGTCTTCATTCAAGGCCAGCGATTTAGGGGATCGCACACCTTACGTTGAGCTTGAGATAGATGTCGGTGCTGCAAAGCCCATCAAACAACGCTATTACGCCTTGTCCGCAGTGATACAGAAAGCAATGTACGAGGAGCTCGACCGTATGCTAGCACTCGGGGTTATCGGGGAGAGTCAGAGTGCATGGTCTTCTCCCGTCACTTTAGTGAGAACACCAAATGGAAAGGTTCGATTATATTTGGATGCTCGCAAGGTAAACTCTGTGACTCTGCCGGACGCATTTCATCTACCACTCACCGTCGGGCTTTTGGGTCGATTGAAGTTTATCTCAGCTATTGATTTGAAAGACGCTTTCTGGCAAATTCCACTAGCAGAACCTTCCGGCAATAAGACTGCGTTCGCCGTTCCAGGGCGGCCGTTGTACCAGTTCACAGCAATCCCCTTCGGGCTCAATACCGCTCCTCAGACGATGTGTAACTTAATGTGTAAGGTTATTTCACACGAACTGCACGACCAGGTATCTGTCTACTTAGAAGACTTGCTCATTATCTCCTCCACGTTTGGTGAACAACTTAAGCTGCTTAGCACAGTCGCAGAGCTGTTGCTAAAAGCCGGCTTAACCATAAACGTGGAGAAGAGTAAGTTTTGCATGCGAGTATTAAGGCACCTTGGATCTGTAGTTGGAAATGGCTGCATGAGGGCAGACCCAGAGAAAGTGGCTGCCATTCAGAACTTTCCAAGACCAAACACCGTCAAAAAGTTCCGAAGCTTCCTGGAGGCCTGTGGTTGGTACCCGGCGTTTCATTCCGCAGTTGCGACAATCGCTACTCCTCTCACGGATTTGTTAAGAAAGAACGTCAAGTTCGTTTGGAACAAACAGGATGAACAAGCTCTCACGCAGCTGAAGGGGTGCCTTAGCATTGTGCCAGTACTCGCCAGTCGATATTTCTCTCGGTAGTTCTTTATACAATGCGATACAAGCACGACGGGAGTGGGCAGCATGTTATTCCAGCGATCTGCTAACGGAGATGAACACCCCATCGCGTTTAAGTCGCAGAAGTTGAATGCTGCACAAAACAACTATAGAATCACCGAGCTAGAGTGTTTGGGGCAGTTCTGAGTATCAAGCGCTTCCGACCATATCTTGAGGGCCTGGAGTTCACGATTCTAACCGATCATGCTAGTCTTAAATGGCTCATGGACCAGACGAATCTATGTGGCAGGCTAGCACGGTGCAGTCTTAAACTCCAAGACTTCACCTTCAAAATCGAATACCGGGAAGGCAAGGAAAATGTGGTGGCTGACGCTCTGTCTCGCTGCTTCGCAGAGGAGTTGGAAAGTTCTCTTATGGGGAAGGCCGCCTGTTCTCCCACCATCGAATCAATCGTTCTACACTAACCGGCATATCTTGAAACTTCTTAATTCGAGCGAGCTCAGATAATAACCTCTAACCCAAACGCCTTTGTTAACCTCCGAGTCACAAACGGCAGGGTGTACACTGTACATATCATTTGCGTCTCCCAAAAATATCGTGGGAGCAAGTCTCATTGAAGCTCTGGGCTCCCGAGGGGCTCACCACCAAACTGATTGACGAGAAACACTGCTCACCAACATCCGTGCATTTTGGAATTGCCAAGACCCTCGAAAAGCTGCGTCGTCACTGCTATTGGCCGTCGATGGGGCTCGACGTACAGAGATTTGTAAATGCGTGAAGCCTTGCAACTACTCCCTTAGACCCCCTTTAGGAGATATGCGCCACACAGAACTTCCGTGGCAGCGCGTGTTTTGTGACTTCTTAGGTTCCTACCCACGAAGCAAGAAAGGGAACAGGTACATTTTTATTATCCTTGACCACCTCACCAAATTTGAGCGCACAGGCCGCGATGCGTATCGTCTTAAGAGCTACAAGGGGCTCCCGATCGGAGTCTATCATGCTGAGGATATTAAGTCCTGACCCGAACTAGGTTAGTCCTGGTAGCCCTAAGAAGGCATCCAGCCAGCTTAACTGGTGGCTACAGGTTACCAATACGCCGTTTAGGACCTGATCAACCTAGCGGTCGGTATACCTCTTGTTAGTAAGCTCCGTTTCATCTTTTATTTAGTTCTTCCTTTTTTGTTTCTTTTGTTCCCCTTTCCACAATTTTAATCCCTGCCTTTCTTCCTCATTATTTCCTAACCTGCGGCGGCTGAGCAAAAAATTTTGTAAAATGGACAATGATCCTATTCGAACCCATCTCTAATTCAACATTGTAGATGTTTCCACACTAATCCCGTCTGGATTAGCCTCGATATTAGGATTTTATTCTTTCCTGTCTCTTCTACATATTTCAAATTCTGTGGTGGCCGAGCGAAAATTTTGTAAATGGACGACGATCCTAGCATAACCCATCTCTACCCTTAATGAGTAGATATTTCCATACTAATCCCTTCTGGATTAGCCTCGGTATGAAGATTTTAATTCTTTCTGTCCCTTCTCCAGTTTTCCCTAGTGTTTTGTTTCATTTGTGCGATGCGGTGCCATAGCGAGATCAGGTTGTAGAACCAGGTTTGTGACATATGCCCGGCTTGAGACTCTGGTGGGTCGTCGCCCGTTGGGCACTGCTACGAATGTTTTCACCTATTCCTATAGCTAGTTCAAGAATTTTGGGTTTTGTTTGGCCCGGCTCTCTCGGTGGTTCGTCCTCACGCTGTAGCGCTCTGCCCTCACGTTAGTTTCCGTTTTTCTTTCTGTTTTTTCTTTTCATCATAAAAAATGCCTTTTTTTTCTTTCTTCTTCTCTTCTTTTAAAATTTTTTCTTTTATTATTATCCATTTTCTTTTATTTTTATTATTTTTTTTTCCTGGGTACCTGAAAAGGGGCAAAAGTTTCATAATTTTTCGAAAAGGTAGCCCTATGCTACCCTTTCATGCTAAGACCTGAAATGGCTAAAAGAAAAAAAAAGTTATGTTTTAGAAAGCAGCCCTATGCCACCTTCCCATAAGCACAAAACACCTGAAAAGGGGAACATAATAAACAGAAAAAAATATATATATCCCGCAAGACCTGAAATACATAAAAACACAAAAATAGATTCCGCTTTATCAACACAGCAAAATTTACTCATTCTCCTGAAAAGTAGGAAATTTTTTTTTTATTCCTAAAAAGAAAGATTCTAAATAGTGCAAAACGCGCACAAGTTACAATCCTATGAAACGTACCGCTACTCATACAAAAATTCCAGTGAACCAACGGCAATTCGCCTAGCAGTATAATATCATGTAATCAACACACACAAAGTATAACCGCAAGCCCGCTCGAAATTCCGACAAGATTCTTGCTCGACAGCAGACAATCTGTGGCACCAGTTTTATGTAAACTAATACACACCCACCCACACGAATTAGCCAGAGTACAATCACCGGCAAGCAGTGAGACTCCAACCTGTATTGTGACGATGGAAAAGATGCTCGCCTGCCGGTGGCTGGAAGCGAGGAACGGCTGGTGGTAGGTACACGGCCCGGAATCGAGGAGTTTGATTCGAGATTCGTTGGCATGAAGTACAAAAATCGGGAAGGCCTAGTTGTGATTAGTGCGTGAACAGAAAAATTGTATTAAGTTTTTTTTCCATCGTGTAGTTTTAAAACTTGAGTATTGGTAGTCACCGTGCGGAAAAAGAAAAGTTTTCTGTAGATTTTCACGTACATGACTGTCGAGGAATATCGCGAAGTGGTTCAAGTGCGTGAAAGCTCAAGATTACCTAGGAACTTTTCCTAGCCGCAAAGGCAAGAGCATTCTCTGCAAAATGAGTAGAAATGAATAGTTCTAGTGGAGGATTAAAAGTACTGTGCGTGGGAAAATTGTGAAATTTAAGCGTAGCTGAAATTTTCGTTAATCCGCAATGGCAGTGAATTTTCCTATAAATAATTTAGTGCGTCAAATTTAACTTTGAATTTGCCTGGAATTGATCTATTCTTTCTGCGGCAATTGCAGTGATAGATCCTGTAAATAAAAATATATGGAAACCTAATAGATTTAGTGCGTGGATTTAAATTTACCTGGAATTAATTTATTCTTTCAAGCGGCAATTGCAGTATTACGTCCTGTGAACGAATATATATATGAACTTGATAGAGTGAAATTTAAATGTACCTGGAATTAATTTATTCTTTCAAGCGGCAATTGCAGTATTATGTCCTTGAACGAATATATATATATATGAACTTGTTAGATTTAGTGCGTGAAATTTAAATTTACCTGGAATTAATTTATTCTTTCAAGCGGCAATTGCAGTATTGCGTCTTGTGAACGAATATATATAAATGAACTTGATAGATTTAGTGCGTGAAATTTAAATTTACCTGGAATTAATTTATTCTTTCAAGCGGCAATTGCAGTATTATGTCCTTGAACGAATATATATATATATATATGAACTTGTTAGATTTAGTGCGTGAAATTTAAATTTACCTGGAATTAATTTATTCTTTCAAGCTGCAATTGCAGTATTGCGTCCTGAGAACGAATATATATATATGAACTTGATAGATTTAGTGCGTGAAATTTAAACTTACCTGGAATTAATTTAATGTTTCAAGCTGCAATAGCAGTGATATGTCCTGCAAACAAATAGATATACTCATATAGGAACTTATTAGATTTAGTGCGTGAAATATAAGCTTACCTAGAATTTAATTTGTTTTTAAACCGAAATGGCAGCGTTTTTTCCTATAAGTTATGTATATAAACACTTAATAGTTTTAGTGCGTGAAATTTAAGCCTACCTGGAATTCAAGCCGCAATTGCAGTGACATATGCTACGAATATATATATTTTGAATTCGATAGTTTTAGTGCGTGCAGATCAAGCTTACATGGAATTTACTTTGTTTTTAAGCCGAAATGGCAGCGATTTTTCCTATAAATTATTTATATAGTTACAAAGCGACGTACCTCATTTGTTGAATTTTGATTTCGGAAGGCATAAGTAGTTCTTCTTTCACTTTGTTGAATTTTGATTTCGGAAGGCATAAGTAGTTCTTCTTTCACCAATTGCAATCTTTGGAAAGATTGGCATCGTCAAAAAATAAAAACTCCATTTGAGTTTGTATGAAATTCTCCCGCTTTCTACCAGGAGAATTTCGTTAATTTTACTGGTTTCTGCTGACTGATGTCTTCGAATTTCTGATTAGGAGTTGCATGAACGTCACAATACTCCCCTATATATATTTAATGCAATTTAAGGTCATTACCCGCGGAACTGTTATTAAAAATTGAAATAAAACACTGAAGGGTAAACAATAAAGGATTAAAAAATCGGTATTTGCCATTGACACTTCTCAGTCGGTCAGCTTTCCTATAAAAATGTTTATACAGTAGTCACAGAATTACGTCACAGGCTATTATTTGCAAAGTGTCAACATTTTAAAGGGAATGCCTGGACTCCTATATAACTTGAATAAACCAATCTAACAAATGTGGGAAGTTCGAAAAACCTAGAAATAAGCGGACTTTCAAAATAAGAATCTAACGAACATAGAAAAATAAAAAAACTAATAAATAAATGGACACTGACCCGGCGATTGCACGATTCACTGGCGCTGACGGACGGTCTGATATTGTATTCCAATTTTACTTCTACAAACGTCTTGGGTTCGGGTACTGACTAGCCAGTAGCAACCACTGGTAAGTAGAGGTTTACACGAGGCTGTGCAGGTGTCGGTTCCACTGGCTCGTGTAGTCTGCAGGATATATAATTGCAAAATAAACTGACATTTCCAACCCAAAAGCGAAAGATGAATAAGTCAAAGTGAAATAATCCAAAAAAGAGAAAACGAACGGGCATTTCTAACCTCAGATATAAAAGTACATGAAATAAACAATGAAAGTTGTATTAGATAGAACAGTAATGAAGAGTAATGTTGAAAATGTGCTTAAAAAGTGGTTTCGAAATTTTTATTGAAGATACATAAAAATAATTAAAATCAATTGTAACAGATGATTGAACTGAAGATAGGTAGGAAAGTCATATTAGCTATAAAAATCAATAGACAATAATGTAGTAGATATAAACTTGTAAAAATAGATGCCGCCAAATAAGAGTGTAAAATGTAGTAGAGTAGGGCACGTAGGCGCCAGAAAATTAATGAATTTTGTAAATTTTTAGTCTAGACTGTTCTGTTCTATCTAAGTGCGAAAAACGAGAAGTAGTCTTTGTAAATTTGTAAAAAAACGAGTTTTTGATTAAAACAGAATTGTATTGAACAAAAAAATCCGAGTTCTTTTTTATTTATTTGAGGACCCATTTTTATCAGCCCCGGCCGGATGTTATTAGTCGAATAAAATTCAGAGCTCTGGAAGAAAAGTCAGAGTCTTGCGCGATTTTCTTTGGGCGCCAGAACAACAAAAGGAAAATGCGCGTCGCCTTCTACGAAGTATGAAGGGGTGGGAGAAGAAGTCCTTGTGTTGTTGTGCTGAGTCTCTCCAAATAATTTCTGCCAGATCGGAGGAAGAATAATTATTTCTACTGGGAGCCCGGTGCAGGGTCCCACCTCAGCAACCCAGAGGTAAGGAACACCACCAGGTAAATTCGTTTTGTGCTATAGGCTCAAGCCACTAGAACTTACATCCACGACTTGGATCGACCATTGCTGCCAGGGTACCCGCTCGGCTAGGCAACTAATCTAACGGTCGTCCTAGGTTCAAGTAACGGACCACGAGGCAGATGAAAAATATTGCAACATTGTTGTTGTAGACAAAGTCTGTAACATTGGTGTCAAGTGTGGGGTGCTTCGATCTCTTAAAAGGGACCTCCTCGCAGCCTCCGTCAACAGCAGGAAAGCCATGTGAACAGCCCTGCGGTGGCTCCAACAACACAGCGATATCGTGTTAAATAACCTATAAATAAAACGTTAGCTACTTATATATAAAGAAATATTTTTTTATAATAAGCTATATATAAAACGTTTAGCTACTTATATTTAAAAATTTCTTTTTGCTCAAATAACCTATATATAAAATTTGTTTTAGCTATCTATATTTAAAGTTCGAAACCACGTATACATATTGCAAATACCTGTATTAATCAAGGTATATACATTTGGCAACTAAGTTGCCTCTGAGGTTGAAAATATTTGTTCCTTTTCAAGTTAATATAACGTAATAGATCCTTCTTGAAAACGATAATTAACTCTTTCGGTAGGTTGGAAGTGTTTTAATCGCGCTCGTTTGTCTTAATGCTTAGTGCAACAGTTACTTCGATTTCGGCGCGACCTTCAAAAAATATGTTTCGGCTTTTGTCCCAATATCAATTGTCTAATTTTTCAAATAGTGCACTCGTTGAGTCGCTACACAAGTAAGGCAACATCCTTTAATTACGTCTAGGTACGTGCTACAGATTCTAAGACTCAGAAACAGCTGGAAATATCGTACAAATATCTGTTAGATAAATTTAAACTAGAAAAGTGCTTATGGCCGGAATAAAAGAGAGATTAGTTGCTCACGATTTGTATATAATTATTTCGAGTTTCCGTGTTTTCTAAATTTTAGTAATAAAGTGCAATTTAAAGAGTATTTGTAGACGATTCTACAGCGTGAAGTGAGTCTTCGATTTTCTCATATTTGGTATAATTCTTAGATTATTCTTACAATTACGCATCGACAAGCGTAAAGCTGGGAAGGATTTCCTATATTTGTCAGATTGGGTTCAAAAAGTTAGAAAATAATGGATAGAATTCTTGATAGGTGATGCCAACTCAGAGTGCCTCCATCACGGAGTAAAATAACAGCAATACTACTAAATCGTTTTATCTGTCTTCGAGACCTTTATTAAAGCTAATTAACATATGTACGTACGTGCAAATTTAGAAAAGAAGTAACAAATTTCTGTTCTTCTTGTTTTTTTTAAAAAACCTTGTTGATAATGCCTTGATCCTAATCGGGTTCGAAGCATTTTCAATTACCGTCTAGCTTTAAATTGAGTGGATCGTTCGACTCATAATATTGTGGTGCAGTTTTCAGTAAACATTTGGGTCCAACGTCCGTTACAGTTCAAATATAACTCTTTGTGGTGTTGCACGCCGGCAACAAGAGTTCACTTCTTCTGATTGTTGCGCGCCGGCAACAAGGGAGTTAATCGTAAAATCGTAATAGTCCGGGTTGACCAAAATGAGAAGGCTGCGTTTAATCTTTACACTGATTTTATTTCTTTTCAAACACACTTTTAATTTTTACTAACAATACTTTTCTTTATACTTGGAATACAATAATCTAGGTTTCACAATAGTTTTGAAGTATACCTTTTCTTTTACTTTCCACTAGGGGCCTTACCTTGGGTAGGGGGACTCTCTAGCTTCGGGTTTTAGAATATTCTGATTTTCCTTGCATCAGAACTCTCTATTTATTTAAAATCAATCTGCAGTGGTTAATACTCCCTTCCACTTGCAGATTGATTGTTTAGCAATTTTTGTGGTAACCAATCAAAAATTACCTATTGAGCATTTTTCTGTGAAAAACAACCCAAAATCACCTATCAAGCATTTTTTCCAATAAAGGTGAAAAATTTATTGCATTAATGCAATTTGATTTTTCACCCGCAAATTATAAAAAATAATTGGGAACAATTGTATGAAAACAACGGTATCAATTTTCACACGAGTCCCAAAACAATAATTCACTTGCTTTATTACGTATAACGGCAAAAAGAAATTTGATGCCGGCGCTTCCGCTAAGGCAATTTCTTTTGGTCAGTTTGTTGCACGGCGGGTGTGAGGTAAAATCGTTCAGCGAGTACCATGCTTTACTTCTTATCGCTTTGAGTTAATCAGTTGATTCCATTATACGTTTGGCTGATTGTTCTCAAGCAAGAAGTCCAAAGGTTCTTATTTACGTGTAGAAAGGTGACAGGCCTTATCTACCTAAGAATTATTACCGTGGACATGGGTACATCTAACGATTACTCATTATGTGCTGCAACTTGACCACAGTCGTGTCCGTATAGTTGTTTGTTTATTGTTTTGGTTCTCATTGTGGGGTCGGATAACCGTGATTTATGGATGAGAGGTGTTTGCTTGATCTTTTTAGGTAATGCGTTATGAATCAGAGGCAATTGAAGTGGTCATTGCTTGATCATATTATTTGGGTTGTTTTGGGGATTCATAACACCTTCCCCCTTGAAAAAAATTTTCTTTTATATCCTTTAAGAGGATGTAAAAAAAAATTTGAGAGTTGCTGACGCTCGGAAATCTAGAGTACATAGTTTGATTAGTACTACGATATGATATTATATGGTACTTAATGGTATGTATGATACAAACATATGTTAGATTTAATTGTTATGATTATGATATGTATTATACAAAATTAGATTTAGTTACTAATGATATTTTTATTCATTAGCTCCATCGTTTATGATTTATTTATGCTAGATTAAATGATATATTTTTTTTTTTATATATATATACATGTTGTGTTTCTTATTTTACAAAAATTAATTGTTACCAAGTGTGGTATTATAATAGTATTATATAAAAGCAACTTATTTGAGAGGTAATTAATTAGTTATCTGTGATTCTAGATAATGGTATTTTACTGGAAATACTTTTGATTTCAGTAATTTTTTCATTATTTGTTTTATTTTCTTTTAAAGTTTTTTGGTTCTTCTCCTTTTTAACATATCGCATGATTATTTTGATTACACCATAAGAAGTAAGTGTTATAATTAATAGATATATGAAAGAATAATGGTGTATATCATGCGTTGAAATATTATTTAATTTTTGTTTTTCCTCGTGCTCCAGTGTTTTTAAATCTTGGCTTAGATCGAATAGAGCTTGGTGATTTACTTTTTTTATTGTAATCATTTTCGGGAGTTCGAGTTTTATGTCTTTAAGATGATTAGCCATTGTTAGGTTAATTGAGGGTAAGTATGAATTATTTGAAATTGATATTCTTTCGGAATGACCGTATAGCGTTAGGTCGTTGCTTCTTATGTAGCAATTTGGAGAAATTTCTAAAATACCGTTTCTTTCGAGTGTTAGCGGTTCGATTCTGTCGCCGCATATATTATCTATTGTTAGAGGGTTTCTAAGACTGAATAACCATTTATTTGGGTTGTTTAATTGAATCCAGAAAGTAGATGTTTTTATTGTTTTTACATCGCAGGATTTTGGAATTTCCGTAGTATGTTTTAATAGATCCATTTCGCATTTGTTTTGTTCGGCATTGCTATTAAGGATTGGGTGTGTTATTTGACACAGATGAGTATTTGAGAAACTCAATTGGCATTTGTCGAAGTCCTCTGTATTCATGGGGTAATGTTTTTCGCGGTTAAAATCTACCAATAAATATTCGGTAGTAGGTTTTATGTAGAGAAAAGAGGTGGTTACTATACTTGGGAATGGTATAACTTTGTATGCCTGGAAAATTGTGTTTAGGGGTAATGGGATTTTAATTTCGATGATGATATTATTCTTGATTTTGTTTGTAGTTGTAATGCTAACTTTATATAAGTCGATAAGACTGTCTTGTGTGGCTGAAATGGGTAAGGTGGTTCTGGAAGGAAGATTTTTCCTAATAACTGTAAGAGTTTCCTCCAGTTGAAATGGGGTGATAATTAATGGATTGGGAATGCCATGTTTTATATCTAAAAGCATGTCGAGGATTGCTTTTTGCGAATTTTGGTATCTCATAAGTGATAGTGTAATGGCGGAAGTGATACTTTCTAGTTCTAAGTTTATGAAGGTGGAGTTCACTTCGGCTATTATGAAATTGAATGCTTTAGAAATTTTGTCAAATTTTTCTTGGATGTTATCAAATTCGAGTTTAATATCTGAGGATGTTTTATTAAAAAGGTTGATTGTTTTATCTACGATAATGGTTTGTGATTTAATGAGTTCTAATAGGTGGTCCTCATTTATTTTTAAGTAGTGGATTTGTTTGTCGTGATGCTTGGCACCGTCCTCATTGAGAGTACCGAAGAGTGTTTTGCTAAGGCTGCCTATTGCGTTTATTAGGCCGCGTCGGGCGCGCAAATGTTTGGGATCTATAATCTCTGCATTTTGCTCTATCTCGTTAATTAATGATTTGATAGTTTTTATTTGTGACTCGCATGGGTGGTTGCGGGTTGGATGTTGTATCTTAAAATGTAAACATATTTTTTCTATGTCTATTGTTTGGGATCTTAGGAGGTTATGTTCTAGTTGAAAATTGTCTAGGCTATAATACGTAACTAGTTTCCAACTTGAGCTGTATAATTGTATGTTTCCGTATTCCTCGAAATATATTCCTGGAGTTGAGGCGAAGTTTGTTGTCTTTGTTCCGCTCGTGACTCCGATGTTAATAATAAGATTAGTATTACGTACGGCATTTTGGCCTGGTGGAATAGAAGAAAAGAAAAGAGCGCGATTACTCTATGAATAGCTTTAGATGGTTGTTATGGAGTTTTATATTTTTGTTTCTAACTCTTACCACTGAATTCTCGGTTGAGGCAATTTGTACTATTTCGTAAGGGCCTTCCCATAAGGGAGATAATTTATTTTTTCTCGTGTGATTCTTCACTAATACCTTGTCACCAATTATAAAAGGTTTTGGCTTAGTAACGTGATCATAGTACGTTTTGGATTTCTCCTTGTTTTTTATAAGATTTTCTCTTGCTATTTGATGAGCATATTGGAGACGCGCTTTTAGCTCACTGACATAGTTATCGTAGTTATACGTAACTTCTGGGTCCTTTTTTAGTGATGTTGGGATTTCTGCGTGAAATCCAAATAGTAATTCGTGAGGCGTGTAGCCTGTACTTGAATGATTAGAATTGTTGTATGTGAACATAGCGTAAGGGATCCATGTATCCCATGTTAGTGGATCTGTAGACACATAGTGTCTAAGGTATTCAGCAAGCGTACGGTGGCTTCTTTCTAGAGCTCCGTTTGTCTCTGGGTGGTATGGTGTAGTTTGTAACTTATGTATTTTCAAAAGTTTACAAATTTCACCAAATAGAGAACTTAGGAAGTTTGATCCTTGGTCCGTTAGGATTGATTCAGGTAAACCATGTTTACAAATGATGTGGGTTACAAATTGCTCAGCTACCGTTTTGGCTTCCGCGTTCGGTAGGGGTATAGCATCTGAAAATTTAGTCAGATCATCTTGGAATGTTAATAGATATTTGTTGTTTTGATAACTTGTTGGTAGAGGTCCAACGATATCCAAGAAGATTTTTTCAAATGGTTTTTTGCTTGTGGTAGTAATCTTCATAGGTATTTTCTTGTTTGCACCTGATTTATTGACCTGGCAAGAAGAACATCTCTTGATGTACTTTTGAATGTCTTTTTTCATACCTGGCCAGTTATAGATTCTTCTTATCTTCCCGATAGTCTTCGTTTGTCCCTGATGACCGCCTAAAGGAGTAACATGGTAATCCCTAATTACCTGTTCGATGTCCTTTGGGTCTTTTAATTGTACTATTTTATTGAGGAAGAAAATAGGCCTCGTGGCGGAATCCTTAAATTCTTCAGCACATATGAGTTTCAACTCGAAGTACGAAGTGCTGTTCAGGATTGGTATAGCAATTGGAATTATCTCTTCGTTAGATGACAATTCTTTGAATTTTTTTTAATATATTCCTTGTTAATTCCTGATCTTTTTGTTCTTTAAAAGGGAGGGGTGCATGCCCCACTATATACGCAGTATTCCCTTGTTTATATTCTTTGATTCCTCCTAATGGAATTTGATAATTATCAGGTAAATAAGTTTTTAATAAGTTTTCAAATGTGGTGTTTACTGTCGGAATTATGAAATATTTTCTTTTGATATTCCGTGTTTCCAGTAAATTGTTCGAGTTTTCTCCTACTATTTTAGGGGTTTGGTTTGTTTGTGCCCTCTGTTGATTCCTTGTTATCACTTGAATATTTTTGGATTCTGGTACTACACGACTGAGCGCGTCAGCGTTAAGATTAGATTTCCCTGATTTGTGTATGATCTTGTAGTCATACTCTTCAAGTTTAATCCTCCACCTCATCATTCGGGAAGTGGGGTCTTTCAGATTCATGAGCCACGTAAGGGGCTTGTGATCTGTAATAATCGTAAATGTCCGACCGTACAGGTAAGGACGAAATTGTTCTACCGCGTATATTATTGCTAATAGCTCTTTTTCTATAGTTGAATATCTTGTCTCAGCCGGATTTAGGGTGCGGCTGGCATAACAGATTGGTTTGTCTTCTCCGATTTTCCCTTGTGATAAAACTGCGCCAATTGCATAGTTACTTGCGTCTGAAGTAACTAAAAATTCTTCGTTAAAGCGAGGATATTGCAAAATAGGCGGATTTAATAATTTTTCTTTCATGAGCGTGAAAGCTTCGCCGCAGAACGCATCCCATTTGAAATTAGCATCTTTCTTTAATAGAGCCGTGAGAGGCTTAGCTATTTTAGCGAAATTAGGGATAAAGCGACGGTAATATCCAACAAAACCTAAGAAGGATTTTATGTCTTTTTCCTTCTTGGGTACTGGGTAATTTTGGACAGATTCTAGTTTAGAGGGATCCGGTGGTACTCCGTTTTCTGTAACCAAATGTCCAAGATAAGCTATTTGTTTGCTTAGAAAATGGCATTTTTCAGGCTGTAGCTTGAGATTATTTACTCTAAGCCTATTGAAAACGTGTTGGAGTCTTGCATTATGTTCTGTCAAGTTGTATCCGTAGACAATTATGTCGTCTATGTATACAAAACATTCTATGCCTTGGAGTCCGACTAAAACATTGTTCATCAGCCTTTGAAAAGTGGCTGGTGCACGTTTCAATCCGAATGGCATTCTATTAAAATGGTAATGACCGTAAGGTGTACTGAAAGCAGTTTTTTCCTTATCCCGGTCCTCCATTTGTATTTGATGAAAGCCATTAGCTAAATCCAATGTACTAAAGTATTTAGCTTTCCCCAGCTGATCTAGTATATCAGTAATGTTGGGTAAGGGAAAGGCATCACCGCCTGTTATGTCGTTAAGGCGCCTGAAATCGACAACTACTCTCTATCTTTTATTTCGTGAAGCATCAGGTTTTTTCGGAACTAGAAGTAGAGGAGAGTTCCAGGGGCTAGAACTAGGGCTTATGATTTCTTCTTGAAGCATTTTATTTATTTGTGAATTAATCTCAGTACGCTGAGATTCTGGAAGCCTATAAGGTCTTATGTTGACAATGGGTTTTTCAGGTAGCGTAGGTAATGTGTGCTTAACTGCACTTGTGCAAGTTAGGAAATCCCCATCTAGATAAAATATGTCATTGTATTCTCGACAAGTATCTAGAATTGTTTGGGCTTCTTCCGCGTTGCAGTGAGCGAGGTTTAGCTCGTTCTCGAGTCTATTTAGTCTCTGCTTTATTGGATCCTTTTTCGGATTTAATTTTTTTACACTATAATTATTTAAGTTTCTTAGATGAGGTCTTATTTCTGTGTTTCTTATAGTAACCTCCTGCTGATTTGAGTTCAGGATTAGGATAGTCGCGTGACCTGTGTTGTCAGGTTCTATTAGCGTATTTCCTGTTATCACTCCTGGTTTCAGTTCTTGGTGTTCACTAAAGAAACAACCTCTTTGATTTAGTTTTATTTTTGCTACCATTTGTGTACGTGCCGGTATTTTTATACTTTCGGCTTCGTACTGATTTATTTTGTTTATTATTTTCGAAACATTTTTTTGTTTCTTACCCTTAGGCTCACCTCTTTGTGGGGGGGGCCTTGTCAGCTTGTACCAGCTGATAGTCTTGGCTTGGGTCTTTCAAACCTCCATGCCTGCTATCTGAGCTGGTGTAAGTCAAATTGCCGAAGCTTGGGTCATTCAAACCTCCATACTTGACATTTGAGCTATGGCGAGACAATTTCTTCGAACTTGGGTCATTCAAACCTCCATATTCGTTTTTGCACATTGTCTCTGAATTTGCCTTAATAACTTTGCGTGTGGTTTTGCCTCCTTGGGGCTTATTAATTTTTAGTGATAGACTTTTGTTTTCGTAGTCTATTATGCTAGAAAATTTATTTAAAAAAGTCATGACCTAGAATTCCATCATATTTGAGTTGGAGGTCATCTTCCACTATGTGTATATCGTGGGTAAAGAAATTTTTGCCTACTTGAAATTCGCATTTGGCGGTTCCTAAAGTATGTAGGGCTTTTCCAGCTAGAGGTGATACCTCCAAGCTCTTTGTTCTATCAACCCTTGTGTCACCAAGTGATCTGGTTGCTTTAAGGACCGATATTTCGGCTCCTGTATCTATTAAGAAATTACTAGTATCAAATGCTGTGATGGAATTTCTGATCGTCAAAACTAGTGATTGGCGATCAGCACTGAGAGGGAGATAAAGCATTTGATTTAATTTTCCGGAAGTCGATAGACATCCGCGGATACAGTCATCTGGCTGAGGCGAGACTGGGCGACTGTAATGGCATCCTCGTCTCGCCGCCGGCTGTTTTCCGATTTCTGTTGATTTTTTGATTTTATTTTGGCAGTTGCTGCTCTAATATTTGGCGACCGCTTAGGTGATCCTGTGAAATTCTGTTGGGATCTTTGATTTTGAGGAACATAGGCCTCTTGTTGGTTGCCTTGAAAACGGTGATTAACTGGAGTATTCCGTTGATACTGTGGAACACTCGAAGTGTAATACCTTTGTGGTAGATTTTCCCTTTGTATTTTTGTGTGAGGGAATGACCTGCTATTACTTGGATAACTTTGCTGGAAAAGTCTTTTACGACATTCCGAAAAGTGATGATTAGGTATTTTGCAGTAGGAACAAATGAGTGAGGGTTTTTCCATTTTCACTCTT
Organism: Dioctria linearis; assembly: GCA_963930735.1. NCBI lineage: Eukaryota > Metazoa > Arthropoda > Insecta > Diptera > Asilidae > Dioctria > Dioctria linearis. Next base: position 155,220,262 of record OZ005742.1, on the reverse strand, counting down.
GTGGAATAACAGACTTCAGCTGTATGTCCTTTTCTGTTGCATTTTGAACAAATTGAAAAATGATCATTATGAGTAGAGTTCCTTTCGGATTGGTCTATAGCAAATTTAATAAAAGCTGACAGCTCCTCGTGGCCTTTTGCCTTGGTTAATAGACGAACCTGACTGTCTTTGAAACCGTCTTCAAATGCTCGGAGAACCATTTTTTGATTTTCTCCAGCTAAAAGATTTTTGAGTGTTTGATCATTTGTAAAACTAGAGGTTGCATCATCATATAATGCTAACAACTTGCGAGCACGAAAGGCGTAATCTTTCATATTTTCTCCAGATTTTTGTCTGAGAGCTAGAATCTCATTTTGTATTGAGACTCTAGAACGAGTCTCTAAAAATTGCTCTTGCAGGGCCTTTTGGAGTTCTTTCCAAGAATTTACGTCGTTATATTTAACAACCTCATAGGCTCTGCCTACCAATTTTGTTTTGATTATTTGCAAAAATAGAGCCTTTTCTGTTTCTGCAATACCTTCTTTCTGAAACATTTCACATGTATTCAGAAATCGGTGTAAATCATCAGAATTACCATCGAATTCTGGAATGAGTGATCTAGCATAACTGAGAGATAATTTTTCGGCTCTCGCCGCAACTTGATCGTTGGGCATATTGCGAGCTCGTTTCCGTGCAGGCCTTCTGTGGATGATTAGCCCAGGAAGAAGCGTATCTCTTACGCCTCGACGCTTTTGTAGTCGAGTATGAATTTTTAAAAAAAAAAAAAAAATTTATATTTTCCCGATATGTTTTTTTTTTTAAACTTGACGAGTATATTAATTTAACTAATATCCCGGAGAAATATTCACAACACCGAAAAGCACTTGATAAGAAAAACACTCGAGAATATGCACTTTTGTTAAAATAAAAAAAAAAGGTGAAGACCAGGAGTACATTAAATAGTTATATTTTAGTTATAATATAGGTATAATATAATAAAGTAAAATATATATATTTATATAGAATATAATATTTATAATATAGAAACCTTATAACTCTATTCTAGAGCGTCCCGTACCTTTTGATAGAAGTCCACGTCGATTGCTGAGTTGAAGTCCTCTTCTGGGTACAGCTGGTATCTCAGCGTTCTATAAATCGCGTATGCTGACGGGTTCTCGTGTTTGAGCAGGATGTCCAGCAAATGGTCGATTGGGTCTGTGTATTCCTCGAGGTCGTCCAAACAGGGATTGTAGATGGGGCCAATGCTTCCCTCTTCGTCGGATGACACACTGCTTCCTTCGGATCCGGGGTTATAGTAGCAGTCCGTAATGTCTTCCTCAAGCTCTGAGAATGAGCCTACCTCTGTCGTCTCTGAATAAAAGTCCGCCTCTGAGTAGGAGTCTTCTTCTTAATAAGCGTCTGCTTGTGGGTCCGCTAGCCTAGCTCTTCGTCAGAAAGTCCCAGTGGACTGGTAAGTTTTTCTTCTTTTGGCCAGCTCATGAGTTTGTGGGTGTAGTCGAGGGTCTTACTAACCGTGTGACTTATCTGCACCGCTGCCACCAGTTTTATATGTTGCACGCCGGCAACAAGAGTTCACTTCTTCTGATTGTTGCGCGCCGGCAACAAGGGAGTTAATCGTAAAATCGTAATAGTCCGGGTTGACCAAAATGAGAAGGCTGCGTTTAATCTTTACACTGATTTTATTTCTTTTCAAACACACTTTTAATTTTTACTAACAATACTTTTCTTTATACTTGGAATACAATAATCTAGGTTTCACAATAGTTTTGAAGTATACCTTTTCTTTTACTTTCCACTAGAGGCCTTACCTTGGGTAGGGGGACTCTCTAGCTTCGGGTTTTAGAATATTCTGATTTTCCTTGCATCAGAACTCTCTATTTATTTAAAATCAATCTGCAGTGGTTAATACTCCATTCCACTTGCAGATTGATTGTTTAGCAATTTTTGTGGTAACCAATCAAAAATTACCTATTGAGCATTTTTCTGTGAAAAACAACCCAAAATCACCTATCAAGCATTTTTTCCAATAAAGGTGAAAAATTTATTGCATTAATGCAATTTGATTTTTCACCCGCAAATTATAAAAAATAATTGGGAACAATTGTATGAAAACAACGGTATCAATTTTCACACGAGTCCCAAAACAATAATTCACTTGCTTTATTACGTATAACGGCAAAAAGAAATTTGATGCCGGCGCTTCCGCTAAGGCAATTTCTTTTGGTCAGTTTGTTGCACGGCGGGTGTGAGGTAAAATCGTTCAGCGAGTACCATGCTTTACTTCTTATCGCTTTGAGTTAATCAGGTGATTCCATTATACGTTTGGCTGATTGTTCACAAGCAAGAAGTTCTTATTTACGTGTAGAAAGGTGACAGGCCTTATCTACCTAAGAATTATTACCGTGGACATGGGTACATCTAACGATTACTCATTATGTGCTGCAACTTGACCACAGTCGTGTGCGTATAGTTGTTTGTTTATTGTTTTGGTTCTCATTGTGGGGTCGGATAACCGTGATTTATGGATGAGAGGTGTTTGCTTGATCTTTTTAGGTAATGCGTTATGAATCAGAGGCAATTGAAGTGGCTATTGCTTGATCATATTATTTGGATTGTTTTGGGGATTCATAACATGGTCAACACGAATTCCTTATAAATGGATTACCCATCAGGTTTAGGATCCAAACAGGTGGATGAATGTAACTGAACATTTTGATTATCCTCGGTTGTTAATGAAACCTCGTACTAAGCTGTCTGGTATTGATAAGAAACCCTTCGACATAAAATCAGTGCTTGTCCTTTTCCAGTTGAATTTATCCATAATTCTGGAAAACTGTTGTCTTACATTAAGAGAAGATTTTATTAGAGAGGAACGAATAAACAATAAACTTGTAATATACTCCTAATTGTGTCTCGTTGATCTGAATTTAAAGTACGATGAGGCGATGGCAGATGAGAAATTAGAACGAACTCTGGATAGCATAGAGGCTCATGCTGCCTCGCTAAAGGAGTTGACGGTAGAAATTCGGAAACAAGCTCAAGACGTATAAGATCTGAAAAATGGTTTAAGGGAAATTCGCGAAGAAAATGTTAGTTTTCGCGAAGATTTTTCGGCACTCCGAAAGCAGGTTAGTGATCTGACCATTATGGGCGCTTCTACCTTTGTGGATAAAGTTTTTGATAATACCAACGATCACGACAGAGCTGATGAGCGAGCTCCGGAACCACCCGACGCGAATTCAACTTTGTTAACACCCGAGTCTGGGCCCGGAGCAATTGATAAGCTCGGGCACCACGCAAAAAATCCAAAGAGGGTTCGTTTTACTACCCCAACAGACATTGACGATTCGAATCTGCGACAATCTGTACCACTGTCACTGTTGTAGAACGAACAATAAAAAATAGGAGATAAAAGCGAAAGACCCCGTGTGCGACTTAGTGATTCTTTATTTTAATCTGTGTCAATCGACTGCGTACAGAAGACTAAAAATTACTTCACCCTCGGCATAGTGCCGTACATAAGCGATACAATATACAACTACTTACTTACTACTCACGATAATGTAGTGGTAGGCTTCAACATTCCGCCCACCTTGAACTTATTAGGCAATGAGTTCAAATATACATGACTTAAACAAAAAATTCAAATTATCGATATCAAAGAAATTAGTTGGCAAATGAAATCAAGTTTACAAGATTTAAAAATTTCAGATTATTGATAGCAAGAGACTAATTAGAAAATGAGTTCAAATTTCCAATTATTGATACCAGTGAGATTAAGATGTAACTGCAACTTCGGAAGAGCTTTCATTTAAATGGAGTGGAGAAACCTTGTTGATTGGGCGTATCAGAGTTCCATCACATGTCCTCAACGTAATAACTCGAACTCTCCCGTCTGCTCCTGGATGCGTGTTAGTAATTCTGGCCAGTTTCCAGGAAGTCTTTCTTCCCGCACAAGAACAAGATCGCCTATCTTGAGGTTGGAAGTCGTACTATTCCACTTAGTATGTTGTTGAAGCTGGACCAAATATTCAAAGCTCCATCTTCTCCAGAAGTGCTGTCTTAATTGAGATAATAGCTGCCATCTAGTTAGGATATTCGTATTAAATTTATCTGTGTCGGGCTCTGGCAATACTTTGAGCGGCTGCCCTATTAGGAAGTGTCCCGGCGTTAGAGCAGAAAGATCGTTGACGTCTGATGACAGCGGACAAAGAGGTCTCGAATTGACGCAGGCTTCAATCTCTGTCAAGAGCGTAGAGAACTCTTCGAAGGCCAGAATATTGTCCCCTAGAGTGCGGCGCAAATGAAATTTTACCCTTTTCACGGCGGCCGCCCAAAAGCCATCCATATGACGCGAAGCAGGCGGGTTGAAATGCCAAGCAGCTCCATCGTTCGCGAGATATTTGCGTAGCTGTTCATCTTTAATCGCCTGGGTTAATAACTGCTTGAGCTCCTTCTCAGCACCAACAAAATTTGGGCCATTGTCGCTGTACAAGTCCTGGCAATGCCCAAGGCGTGACACGAACCGTTTGAATAGAGCAATGAATGTTGACGAGGACAGATCGCTGGCAAGTTCTAAGTGCATTGCCCCTGTTGCCATACATATAAAGATCGAGATGTACCCTTTCACTGCCTTGGAACCTCGCCCCTTGGAAAATCGAAGCCAAATTGGCCCTGCGAAATCGACACCGCTGCATAAGAAGGCCCGACACGCTTCCACTCGTGGTTTGGGTAGGTCACCCATCAATTGTTGATGAAGCGTATTGCTATGTCTGCGACACTTGACGCACGATCTGGAGATTTTGAGATGAGTAGTGTGAGTCTCGCCGATGATGGCAGGAGAAGAGGGTGCTTCCTGTCTAATTGAAGTGAAGAGTTACTCAGTCTTCCGCCCACCCTGAGCAACCCTTTTGTATCCAGGAACGAATGAAGCCTTAAGTTTTTCTTTGACGACTCAGTGGTTTATTAAACTTGAGGCGCTGTATGTCGTCTGCGAAGTAGTGCCTTTGCGTTAGGTTTATCCAGAGGATTAAAGCTTCGTCCAGTTCTTGAAGATGTAATTGTCGGCCGGTACGGTATTTCACTTGTTCGCCGGCTTTACGAGCGGAGACTGCTAGTCTTGCGTTATACAAGAACCTGAGGACATATGCTGTGACATGCTTGAGTTTACTTAGAGATGCATATTGTTCGATGAGTTCCCATACTGATGCCATTTGAGGGATATTAGTTATGTTGACTGAATCGGTCCGTTGATCGAGGGAAGTAGTGAATTGCTGTTGCGATGGCCATGATGATTCTAGCTGACTAAGCCACATTGGTCCATTCCACCAGAGAGGATGTTCGATTAAATACTGTGGGAGTAGACTTCGCGATGCACAGTCAGCAGGATTCTGTTCAGATTGGATGTGAAACCAATTCTCTGGCGGAATTACTCCCTGAATTTGTGACACCACACCCGATTAGCTACGAATGTGCACCACTTACTAGGGTGTTGGCGGATCCAAGCTAGTGTTACAGTTGAATCTGTCCATCCATATGTGTTGCGAACGAGCGGCTCTAGTGAGGCTTTAATGTATGTTATTAGCTGAGGCAATAAACCGGTAGCACAAAGCTCTAAGCGAGGTAAAGTTGTTGTTTTTTAGAGGAGCTACCCTCGTTTTCGCGGTTAATACATGAACGGAGATATGACCATCTGGAGACTTAGTCTCGAACTGCGACCTGACCAGCCGTAGGGTGATCGCATTTTACGTCGATTGCGGTTTGCTGTAGAGCTTTCACGGCCAGGTGAGAGGCTGAAGCAACTCCGTATGTGACCGTAAGCAGGCGATAGTCCTTGATGGGGTCTGAAGGCGACTTACGCCAGACAATCCTCTGATAGTCGATGTGTTCGTCGTTGATTCGTACCTGCCTATACATTTTGGCCACATCAGCACTCATAGCGAATCGGTGCGTACGAAATCGTAACAGAGTTGAATACAGATCAGGTTGCAATTGCGGCCCAATCATCTGCGTATCGCTGAGGGAAAAGCCAGAGCTGGTGCGACATGATGCATTGAAAACTGCTCTAAGCTTTGTTGTTGTACTTGACTCTTTAATAACAGCCCGATGCGGCATATAGTAATACCTTCCTGGTGCTGGAGTACCAACCGCTTCCTCCATGTGACCCAGATCGAGAAACTCTTGCATGAAATCCTTGTACTGCGCATTCAGGTCTTCAGTTTTAGCGAAAACAGTTTCCATACGAAGTAATGCACGCACTGCTGCATCACGTAAGTTTCCGAGGCGAGAGTGTGGTTTGAACGGAAGCTTGACAACGTTGTGTCCATCGTCTTGACGGTAATGCGTGTCCGCAAAGATTTTCTCGCAAATTTGCTCTTTGTCGGTCAGGTGCTTAACTTCCGGCAGTTCTTCGGTTTCCCAGAATTTGGCGACAGTCTTTGTAGGAGCGACATCGCAATGCATGCTTACTGCAGTAGGAATAGCGGATGAACTTTCTAAACCGACGATTTTTCCGAATAATACCCACCCTACCGTTGATAGCTGTGCGACCGGAGTACCATGAGGTCCTTTGATTAGACCATCCAATAAAAATTGTCCCAATTCATCCGAACCTAATAAAATATCAACAGCTGCTGGTATGTGATAATTAGGGTCGGCTAATTTCAAGTTGTAAATGTGAGGCCAGTCGATTTTGTGTACTCGAACTGGTGGCAAATTATAGGTGATTTTAGGCAAGATCTGCGCGTGAATTGTTGTCGAAAAGCTTTGGTCGTATGATGATAGTGAAAGCTGCACCTCACCTTTTGATGTTCCAGCTACAGTAGCGCCGATGCCTACAATTGCTCTTGACACCGAAGATCTTTTAAGTTTGAGTCGTTGGACACAGTTTTCGCTAATAAACGTCAGATGCGATGCGTTATCGAATAATTGCCTTGCGGTTTGATATCGTCCAGCGTTATCGACGACCTTAACAATAGCTGTACTCAAGGGAACTTGATGTCCTGCGTTAGTTAGATGCGAAGGACTGGTTGTATTAGAGACTGCGATCGGTGAACTTTCCACCTCTTGATGTAAGAGAGTATGATGGTGTACTTGACATACACGGCAAGTATGCGCGCTACGTCATTTTTCTTGCTCGTGTCCGGCCCCTAGACAATTTATACAGAGGCCCTTTTCGCTCACGAAGGACGCCCTATTTACAGCTGCTAGAGCTCGAAATTTATCACATTTGTAAATCTTATGTTTGGCAGTGCAGTACGGACATGTATCGAATTGGAGTCTTGATCCCTTATATTGAGTGTGCAAATTTTTAGGTATGTTACGCTTGTCCCTTTGTTCTGGACGCTTAGCGGCAGCGGCGGTATGTAATGAGCCTGAAACGAACTTAGATTTCATTTTATTTTGAGAATACATTTGTGTTTTAGAATTAGAGCTTGCGGCTCGATAATGTGAGCTGACAGCATCCAAGGATCGACATCTCGTTTCTAAGAATCTGACTAAAGTGTTGAAATCAGCAGCCTTATCGTCTGTCTGCAACAACTCCCATTGCCTGTGAGTCTCGGCATCCAGTTCGCTCACTGTCAAGTGAACTAACCAGTCATCCCAATTTGCTACCGGTCGACCAAGTGCTTTCAATGCCTGAAAGTGCTCCTGCGTGGTATCTAACAAAGACTTAATAGCTGTGGATGATTCTGTATCGAGTTTTGATATGGAAAATAGAGCTCGAAAATGAGAATCCACTATGACTCGCTCCACGTCGTATCGATTCTTCACCAGCTTCCAGGCTTCACTGTAATTATTATCGGTAATTGGGAAAGCTTTAATTACCTGTAGGGCCTCGCCTTGCAAGCTGCAGCGTAGATAATGGAGTCTTTGCGCACCAGTCAATAGCGGCTCGTTATGGATGATTGATGTAAATGTGTCGTGAAATTGTCTCCATTCCTTTGGATCGCCTGAAAATCGCGGAAGGTCCATACGTGGTAGCTTTATATCTGCGCGAGCTGATTGTGGAGGGAGCGTTTGTTTTTGTTTGTCACTTAACACCTTTGCCGCGCGTGTGAAATTAGCTAAAGCTTCTCCATACCATTCCTCACCTTGCACTCTTTCCCCTTCTTGATCTTCCAGCGTAGCTTCACCACAAGAAAGTTCTACTGCTTCTTGCGATATACAAAATTTGCACCATTGATCATTTTGAAGTGTCAAAAATGATTGCAATTCAGCCTCATCATAATAATCCGCCTTTTTACTCGAGGTTAAACAGCGCTTTACTGCCCTTCGAATTGTGTCACGTTTGACAAGGGTATTTTTATTGGTGCTCATATTTGTAACTCGAGAAAATTATAAAATTATAATAAAGATCAATCGTTCTTAATAGATGTTTGCTTTAAAATTCTGGTAATATACTGTCACAAAATGGCTTCGTAATGTCACTGCTTATTGTTTAGAAATATGCGAAGAGACTGCGAGCACATAAATTTTGACAACACTGGTTACTGCGATATGGGTATACACAATAATTTCAATTGCTTGTGTGTAGGTTTGTCCTTATGCTATGATATTGATGATAGTATATATTACGGCTGATACTGCCGAAGAATATTCACAATTGTTAGTTACACAGCGGAGAATAGCTGCAATTACTTCTGCACTTGCGATAGCGAGCGACGTACACTTTCGAATGTAAAGGTGTGTACTTTATTTAGTTTTGGTCTGTAAATAGGAATCGTATCGGTTACGCTATGTACTTTTGCAAAAGTAGCTGAATTACACAGTCTTAAGTTATGTAGATAGAGGATTGTAGCGATTGATTGTGTTATGTACACTTGCGAGAGTCCCACACAGAGTTTTCGTTTGTATAGAGTCGTAGCGATTGTGTTGTTTTATGTACACGGTTTCATTCATATAGATGATAATAGCGTTTGTAGTGTGTACACTTGCGAAAATCACACACACAGAGTTTTGATTTTTAATAATTGATAATAGCGTTTGTAGTATGTACACTTGCGAAAATCACACACACAGAGTTTTCATTTGTGTTTTATGTTTTAAAAACGCAGCGGTGAATATTCCCGTTAGGAATGTTTAGCACTTTTTGATGCTTAATACCGAACAATTTATGATTTTCGCACACGCGGAAAATTATGCGATTGTTTTTGCATGCAAATCGCGACGTTCGCGGCGTAACTTGCGTTTGTTTATCGTTTAGCGATATTTAGTAAAAATTTAGTATAAATTTAGATAATTAGTCTAGGAATGCTTTAGTTCTTTTCGCGATTTGGTCAATAAGCGTTCGAAATGTCAATAAGCGTTCGAAATCCGGCTCGAATGACCATAAATGTTGCAGAACGAACAATAAAAAATAGGAGATAAAAGCGAAAGACCCCGTGTGCGACTTAGTGATTCTTTATTTTAATCTGTGTCAATCGACTGCGTACAGAAGACTAAAAATTACTTCACTCTCGGCATAGTGCCGTACATAAGCGATACAATATACAACTACTTACTTACTACTTACGATAATGTAGTGGTAGGCTTCAACAGTCACCCACGAGACCTACAGTAGCCGCAGCTTGTGCCTCGCAGAGGCTGGCCATTCCACCTACGGAGTATGATGGTAAAGTTATTTGGAACCGATATGAGGTTCACTTCAATGCTGTGTCACAGGCCAATGGATGGACCACTGAATTGAAAGCTATTTGTCTTGCGGCCTATTTATGAGGTACTGCACTGACTTATTATGAGACGTTAAGCCCAGAGAAGCGCGAATCAGTCGAGGAAGTAAGTATAGTCTTAACAGCTCGGTTTAGTGTCAACCATCAGCAGTCTGTAAATCATATTCAGCTACGAACTTGGACCCAGAAGAATGAAGAGAATTTTGCTGAATTTGCCAATGATTTGCAGAGGCTAACACAGCTGATATTTTGTGATTGTCCAGAAGGTGCCAAAGACCGCATTGCGCTTGAACAAATCCTAGACGGCATTGCAGACATAGATGTGAAGGAGAAAGTTCGGCATTCGGACCCAACCACAGTACAACAAGCTCTGCTGACAGCCATAAGAATAGAGGCTAACCACAGATCAAAAAGGGCAGCCAAGAGGAATATACGAGTAGCTACCGCTTCTACGTTTCACAGAAATCAGCCGAGGAGTTGGGGAGGAAGGTTGACTGGAGGAGTTCAACGAACTGCAATCACATCTAGTAATCCAATTTCGAGGAAAGCTACATGCCAGAGGTTAATGGAAGTGGTACTACAAGGTTTATCGCCGCAACCATTCCTAGTATACCTGGATGATGTCATTATCCATGGGCCATCATTCGAGAGCATGATACAAAATTTACACCTAGTTCTTGAACGTCTCAGTTTGGCTAACCTGAAAGTGTCTCCCAGAAATTGTCAGCTTTGTCAAGGAGAGGTTAAGTTTCTCGGGCATGTCATAAGCGCTGACGGAATATCAACTGACCCTGAGAAGACCTCTGCTGTTCGGAATTGGCCTGTACCAAGGAACAAGAAAGATGTCCAATCCTTCCTAGGTTTGTGTGCGTACTATCGAATATTTGTCACAAAATTTTCAATTGTTGCAAAACCACTTACTGAGCTAACGGAGAAGGCACGTACGTTTTGCTGGACAAATTCGTGTGAACAAGCATTTCAAACACTAAAAGATCGACTTACGTCAGCACCAATATTAGCCCAGACGGATGAAAATCTACCAGTTTTATTATACACTGACGCAAGTCAGCATGCCTGGGGTGCGATGTTGTCGCAGCTTAAAGACGGAAACGAACACGTAATAGAGTTTTACAGCAAAACTTTCAGTAAGCCTTAGAGGAACTATTGCGTGACGATAAAAGAATTAGTAGCAATTGTAAAAGCATGTGCGCACTTCCAACCATATTTATTGGGTAAGCCTTTCACTATTAGAACTGATCATGCGTCATTGCGCTGGCTAATGAATTTTCGATCGCCAGAAGGGCAAGTAGCCCGCTGGATAGAACGGATGCAAGTTTTTAATTTGGAAATCGTACATCGCGCGGGAGTCAAACACAGCAATACCGATGCCTTATCACGCAGATGTGCGGAATTTAACTGTCATTACTGCCAACGCCTGGAGGACAAAGATTCAGCAACAATGTGCCTAAATACGGTACAAGACAACATTGCCGAATACCAGCAAAGTGATCCGGACTTGAAATGTGTACGCGACTGGCTGCAAGCTGGAAAACGGCCCGAGAAAGATGACATCAATCAGCTCAGCCCAGAGTTCAAATCCCACTGGTCGATGGGGGCAAATCTACGTTGGGAAAACGACATAGCCTATCGACTTTTAGATAATGGACGGGGCACTGTAAAACAGATCATTGTACCTAAGTCATTTAGGAAGTTAGCTGCAGCAAGTACATGATTCACCCGCTGGAGGACACTTAGGTTTCGATAAGACATTAGGCAAATTACGCCTTAGATACTACTGGACCGGATGTAGCACTAATATAAAAAATTGGTGCATGACCTGTACTCAATTCCAAGGACCTTTGCCAAGGACGAGAGCAAGGTTACAAATTTGCAATTCAGGAGCCCCGTTCGAGCGATTTGGCGTGGATATCATGGGTCCATTACCAAGAAAAACAAACGACCATCGCTACTTGGTATCATGTATAGATTATTTTACAAAATGGGCAGAAGCTATACCAATACCTGACCAAACTGCGGAAGTGGTAGCCGACACTCTAGTAACAACAGTGTTAAGCACTCCAGGTGCATTCCGATCAAGGGAGGAACTTTGAGAGTGCTGTATTTGCAGCGAAACTTAGACGATTTGGTATAGGAAAAACACGAACTACTGCACTTCACCCACATTCTGATGGCCTAGTCGAGCGGTTTGAACGCACAATACTGGATTATCTCGCTAAATTTCTAGACAAAGACCAACAATAGTTGGATCAGTACATTCCATTGCTACTGCTTGCACACAGAACCAGCATTCAGGACAGCACGAAACAAACTCCAGCTCGTCTCCACTTTGGACGAGAACTAAGGCTACCTCTCGAAATGGTTATGGGTAGTCTGCTGAACCAACCTACTTGTATGTGGAAACGCTTGTCGAAAGGCTGAACGCTATTCACCAGCATAATCGCACGGTGCTTAGTAACGCGAGAAGACGAATGAAAACCTATTACGATCTGCGGTCGCGAGATCGCGTTTACGAAATAGAAACGAACGTATGGTTGTATTTCCCACGTCGCATCACTGGTCGGTGCCCGAAACTTCAGAAGGACTGGGAGGGTCCGTACACAATAATTGAATAAGTTACGGAAGTGGTATATAAGATAAAGAAATGTCGCGGCGGGAAGGTAAGAACAGTTAATGTAGATGACTTAAATCCCTACCTCGAGCGCAGTTCGGTACACTTCAAAAATGTAATGTTGTCCCGCGCATCCGTGTAAAACGCACTCGACACCCCGAATTCAAACCAGGCAAATATCGCAACAACAAAAATATAAAAGGTATTCTAATAGATAATCCACAATTTTCAACAAGGGGCTAACGTAAGATTAAACCGTTCGGAAATAAAATAGGTATAACAAAAGTGAACATAACCTCATTTAAACTGTAGTATTAAATTGATTGAAACTAATACTTAAAAATTTTTGAAAATCTTGGAATTGAAATGGCAGAACCTCTGCAAGCACTTGCTGCATGGGAAAATCTCTCCATCTTGACTATCTATTACCGTTTTATGTTCGAAAAGGGGAAGACATTACACCGTTATTGTTCAGTGCATTTAACCCATTCTTGCATTAATAGACGGCAAAACGTTTGCTACTCTTTAAAAAAAAAAAAAAAAAAAAAAAAAAAAAAAAAAAAAATGAGCAAAACAGACTTATTCCCCAGAAAGGATGAGCAGTGGTGCCTGTACGCCTCATATTTTATTGGGGATGCTTCCATATATGAAAAACTAATAGCCAAGGAAATATTTTCGGAAGTTGCACCTACAAAAGGAAATCTGCTTTTATTTGTGAAATATTCAATGTATTATCATCAACAAGAGAACAAAAGTTTGTCTAAAACAACTAGAAAAGCAATTATGCTTTGGTATAAATCCAAAACTTCAGAGCAACTGATAGAATATTTGGGATGTAACCAGGGTCTTCATGGATTCAGGCATAAAGATTTAATCGTTCTATGTTACACTAATTTAACTAAATTAAATCTACAAATTCCAGCTTTAGCGTTTTTCAATCGTTGTAATAAATTTATTAATTTAATGAAACTGAACAGACAAAGCAGAACCATCACATGAAGACAGTGCTTCTCTAAAAAGAATGAAAATAATATCCCAATTAAGACTTTGTGAAAATGTAGAAGATGCTAAAAGAATTATTGAAGAAAATCAGCTGGACTTCCAACATATTCCACAAACATTAATTTCAAATCCAGAAATTTGGGAATTAATTCTTCCAAGATTGAATTATCAACAAATAATTCAAAGTTGTGGTTTTGTTATTGATAGCAAAATGTCTGCAAATGTTGCTTTCGAAAAAGCATTGCTAACAGCAACAGGAAACATTGAGTTGTTAAAGGAAGCTAAAATTCATCCGTTTGTGTTTCTTGTTGAGAAAAGTAAAACAGATTACACCAGAACCAGTAAGACATTCTTCAAAGATAAAGTCATTACATTATAGGGAAAAAAAAGTCTTGATACATAAAATTAAACCACACAAGCCTCTCAATGATATTTTAGAAAAGAATTTTGAACTATCTTTCAAATTTTGGCCAGGTACAGCTCTTCGTATATTCATAACCATAAATGTACAACAAAACTATTGCAAACGACCAGTAGAAACGCAAAAGCAGGTTTATTGCTTTGAAACAGCAATCACTCCTGCCCTGGCTTATCTGAAATCTGAAAGATTCCGGGTTGTTTATACTTTTTCACCCGAAACTGAGAAGATAACGCAAATACCGTGGAATAAAGATCGCACTTACAAGAACGCCGAAGAAGTTGGTAAACCTCTTAGGAACAAACGAGATTGCCAGCGAACTTATCTGCCATTTAAGGAGGCAAACAAGGAGAAATTTTCTTATGATCTCTTCATAACAATTGTTCCCTCTATAGCTAGAGGAAATCCAATGAATGCGCCTGACAAATTACTGGATCATCTTCATGAATATCGGGCAAAGCACAAAAAAAAGCAAAAGTGGTGTTAATAAATCTTCGCCGATTTAAGCGGGCACTCATTCAGAGTGGAGAGAAGGAATTCTAGAAATATGCGGTATTGATGAGAATACAACAAACTTGATTAATGCTTTTGGCACAGCTATTTTCTAATAAGATGGTAAATTTTGTATGAACAGAGAAATACTTTAATTTAAGTTTTCGCAAGTAAATATCACCAGGACACACATTAAAAAACAGAGATAGTTTTTTATTTGGGAATAGTAGGACTGGATATTTGTACTTTTTGAATGTTACACCAGACCTAACATAGCATAAGACCATCTATTCGCGTATCTATTCTGAAAATTTGAACACATTCTGTTTTTTTTTAAGACTAAACTAAACAAAATAGTGATGAAAAACCATAGAATAATTTTTATTAAGCTTTTAGTTTGCAAGGCTCGCTTATTATAGCTCTAAAAGAAGTTAGTATTAGTAGTAATCTTTATAAAATGGTACAATTACCTTTGAGAAATGGATAGCTTTTGTTAATTTTATCTTTGGCGGGCAAGAGAGAATAGATTCTCTAGTTTTCAACGTTATGGGGTATGCCTATGGCTCACATTATCCCTAACACTTCCGAAACGGGCTATCCCTCACTAACTCTTTATATAAAACGGGGTATGGAGTACTAACTACTCAAACCAACTACTACTTAACATCGATAGCTATGAGCTGATGCGACTAAAAAAACAGGAATACATGAACGCAAGGCATGTGTAAATTTCATAGTCCAATGAGATTTTTGCCACAGGTTGGCTTCGATACGACCAGATTGAAAAGATAGCCAGGCCCAGACCCTTGAACTTTTCTTTACTTTATAATTAGATTAGATTTTCAAATAGTCAATTAAAGCAATTCTAAACAAATTCTTAATTGCACAAGTTAAATTTGAACGCGGAATTATACGTCTCGAATTAGTTCAAGTGGTCGGTAAACGTCATGTGCTATTCCTCGGTGTAGGCAAATAGGGGAGCTACTAGTATACAAACTTCAACCCGTTCGCTATTTCAGTGACCTAGCACAGCTTGGATGGAACTTTAAGCTTTCGAGTGGGGAGTAATATTACAAAACGACTTACCCATTTGTTGAATTTTGATTTCGGAAGGCGTAAGTGGTTCTTCTTTCAACAATTGCAATCTTTGGAAAGATTGGCATCGCCAAAAAATAAAATCCCATTTGAGTTTGTATGAAATTATGAAATTCTCCCGCTTTCTACCAGGAGAATTTCTTCAATTTTACTGGTTTCTGTTGACTGATGTCTTCAAATTCCTGATTAGGAGTTGCATGAACGTCACAATACACCCCTACATCCATTTAATGCAATTTAAGGTCTTTAACCGCGGTACTATTATTAAAAATTGAAATAAAACACTGAAGAGTAAACAATAAAGAATTAAAAAATCGGTATTTGACACTTCTCAGACGGTCAGCTATTCCATATCGGATATCTATCAGGCAATAGTGGAGCCACTAACCGAAGTAAGGACTCGACCCAAGTCCATCGGTACCTTCCTTTAAAAATCGTAGCCCTCCATCGATTGTACAAATAAACTCAGGGTATATGGGATACAAGATATTCCCATTACGAACCGCACTCCGCCATCAGTGACGTGAATGTATAAGAAAGCACGGTACAGAGAACGCAATACTCTCTCCTCTAACTGTCTTTCCTATAAAAATGTTTATACAGTAGTCACAGAATTACGTCACAGGCTATTATTTGCAAAGTGTCAACATTTTAAAGGGAATGCCTGGACTCCTATATACCTTGAATAAACCAATCTGATGTGGGAAGTTCGAAAAACCTAGAAATAAGCGGACTTTCAAAATAAGAATCTAACGAACATAGAAAAATAAAAAACTAATAAATAAATGGACACTGACCCGGCGATTGCACGATTCACTGGCGCTGACGGACGGTCTGATATTGTATTCCAATTTTACTTCTACAAACGTCTTGGGTTCGGGTACTGACTAGCCAGTAGCAACCACTGGTAAGTAGAGGTTTACACGAGGCTGTGCAGGTGTCGGTTCCACTGGCTCGTGCAGTCTCCTGGCTATAGAATTGCAAAATAAACTGACATTTCCAAACCAAAAGCGGAAGACGAATAAGTCAAAGTGAAGTAATCCAAAAAAGAGAAAACGAACGGGCATTTCTAAACTCAGAAATAAAAGTACATGAAACAAACAATGAAAGTTGTATTAGATAGAAAAGCAATGAAGAGTAGTGTTGAAAATGTGCATAAAAAGTGGTTTCAAAATTTGTATTGAAGATGCAAAAAAATAATTAAAATCAATTGTAACAGATGATTGAACTGAAGATAGGTAGGAAAGTCATATCAGCTATAAAAATCAATAGACAATAATATAGTAGATATAAACTTGTAAAAATAGAAAGATAAGAGTGTAAAATGTAGTAGAGTAGAGGACGTAGGCGCCAGAAAATTAATAAATTTTGTAAATTTTTGGTCTAGACTGTTCCGTTCTTTCTAAGTGCGAAAAGCGAGAAGTAGTCTCTGTAAATTTGTAAAAAAACGAGTTTTTGTTTAAAACAGAATTGTATTGAACAAAACAAGTCAGAGCTCTTTTTTATTTATTTGAGGACCCATTTTTATCGTCCCCGGCCGGACGTTATTAGTCGAATAAAATTCAGAGCTCTGGAAGAAAAGTCGTAGTCTTGCGGAGTCTTCTACGAAGTTGTTATGGAACTATGAAGAGTGATGGACATCGGACGTAAAATCCAGACAGCCAGCATGAACTGACAGATCACTCGACGGACAGAGTTGACTGCAGGGCGGCACGCTAGCTCGCCTCGGCTCACTGGCGGAGAGTGTGAGGAGGTTCCACGAAAACCTGCCGCTGCCGTCAGCCATAATCAAAAAAATTTCGTGCCTATCCAACTAAAAGCCGGCACACATTCGGTCCTGAAGGGACCCTTACGTCACTTACCCATATCCTTGTGGTAGGCGCAGATGTTTTGCATTCTTTGCCGGACCCATCCTCCCATCTGACTCTGAGGGGCATAGTTATTCAGAGTCCCTATTTGACCTGTAGAGCGAGAGAGACTAGGCGAGCCTAGACAACTTTCAACCTGCGTGAGAGGGCTCCGGGATAGTGAAGGAAGAATCAAAACTTTCAAAATTTCATATTTACGTTATAATTGCAAAATTAACAAAAAAATCATCACTCCAATGTATATATAGGTATGTATACTATTGAGTTAATTATATCCATATGTAGATACATTAGTAAATCAACAGGCCACCATTCTTAAATATATGCAAGTAAGTATATCATTATCGTATATATAGATATATGTGTAGAGTGTTGGCACAACTGGATCATCCATTCAAAATGTATACTGGTAAGTATATCGTTAAATTGTACATATATTTATACATATAGAGTGTCTACTTAAACGTATTATCATTTCAAAGTAAAAAGATCTCACTAAATTAGCGGTATAGATACGTAATTATAGTATTAAATCGAAAGTATATATAGCTACATGAAAAGAAAATCAATAAAAAGGAAGTCCTACATGTGTAAGTCGCTACAGAAGCCGAAGTATGCGTATACCAAAAGATAATGTGTAATATATCAATAATACTCACGTTGAAAATTCCACGGCATGATGAAGCGCTTCAGCCTCCGGCATCTAGTTAAAAGAATTAAATTGGAATTTAATGCTTCGACTTGCTGTCTGTAGGCTCTATCACAAAAGTAATTTTTGTTGAGTTGAAATGAGATTGCCCAGTGGCATTCGTATCTACTCCTGCACAAAACTAAATGCAATTGAAATAATTATATGTAATTTTATAAAATTCAAAATCCCAATTAATATCAAAACAAATTAAACCAAATATTTCAACTTTAGCACTAAACACAAGAAAAAAATGAAAACTATAGGCTTTAGACCACTAGCATAACTGAATCGCTATCACTTTGTTCTCGATCGAAACACAACTCGCATAATTGTTTGAGTTTATTCACGAAATATGAATTCCTACTAAAATATATAGAATATATATAGAAATAATAAAGAACACAACACAAAGCTTATGAAACATAAAAAATCCGCACCTAGTCATGAAATCTACTTGATCCAATGTGTATAATTTTGTTTGTTTGCAGTCACAAATTTCCCATTTCATGTGCTATTGTAAACAAAACATATCATTTTCCTCACTTTTTAAAAAATATCATTTTCTTGTCGTTTTCAAAAGTTTCAACAAATTATATAAAGAAACTAACACTAAACCTTCTTCTGTTTATAACCGATATAGGCAAGCTAAAACTCTTAATTAATGGAGCATTGTAAGTACCTATCAGTACAATTATAAATATTATTGAACTTCGACAATTACTCAAAAGTTACATGTTGAGCAGTTCTTTGATTTACTGATGTGTAAAATTTCTTTTAGCAAAAGTTGTGTTCCGAAAAATTTGCAATTCATACATACAATCGAAGCACACTAATATTAACTACACCACCGAAGTAATTACAAGCGTTACTTTTGTTGATAAAAATTTGTAAAAACAACCTTGCAATTGATGCCGATCTTTTTTGTCAAATTTATTTACTGAGTTTCAAAATAAAACATACTCTTTTTATATATACTTATAAAATTAGGCTACGAGAATAAACCTTAGCATCTATCACGTCTACTAATGGCTGGCGTCTTGGACAAATTAATTAATTTTAGTCTTAATGCATTTACGTGTATCACTTAAGTGCTTAAATATTTACAAGTTGATATGCCAAAGAAAAACAAAAATATCTACCAACACTATAAATCTTCTGGATGATTACTATGGAAATCCCTTAATGCTGTTTCATTCGTATACCCAAAGATGCACTTCCTGTATTTATTGGAAGCATCACAATTATTCAAGTAAATCTTCTTTTTCTTGGCATCGGCTTCCAAATATCGCATGTTCTTGCTGTGTATGACAACAATACAGGATTACTGGGGCATGTTTTGTCGATTTAGAAACATCTAAGCAGATCGGTTTGCCTCTAAGTCTGATATCTTTATGCCAACTGAGGGCCCAATGTTGATTTCCATGTGGCCTAACGTTGTTTATAGCACATTGAAATAAGACTACCTCACCGTCGTGCTTATGGTTGAGATTATCAACACAAAGATATGGAATTGCTTTGCTTCTTATCGTTCTATGAGCATAATCTGGTGGTTCGACGGGGGGATACTTTTTCAATAAGTCAGATGCGATTTCTTGCATAAACCAATTAAATGATTTACACTTGAGACGATTTCGAATCTCCTATTGTTTTTTCAAATTTCCAGCATCAATTGCAAATTCCTAAAGTATTTTATTTATTTAATTTGACACTAATGAGATTTATGCGAAAATATTACCTTTCGGCCAAGATGTCGTGCAGAATTTTCGATGATCCTTTTTTTGGACTTCTTCCACGCGCGGTCTTTGTTCGAGAAGTAAGACAGATGGATTGTCTTCTTATTCTTTGTCACCACTGTCAGCATGTTACTCTAGCTAGAGGAAGCGCATTTCTCTCGGTCGGGGTGCGTTCAAGCTTTCTGCTATGGACAGCAGCCGATATACACGCTGCAGTACGTGTAGCATATTGCTATATGCAATACGCTACGACCATAACAGAGCAGAGGTATGGCATGGTTCAGACAACGCTGAAAAATGGTCGACTGAGCTAGCCGGTCTTAAAGATAGGCCTCATCGCTGCGGGCGCTCAATGTGTGTTTCGACCCACGACCCAATGCGTATTCCTCATCACTCGTGCTCTATTCACGTTGCTCTACTTGACGGATGACGCATCGAGGACACACCCCCGAAGGCTCGTCAGTCCTTGATCAGACCTCAATGTCCTACTCCGTGTGGGAAGCCAAAGGTACACCGACAAGCTGGTAACCTAAAAAATCCAGCCTGTCGATGTCCCTTTGCCCTCCCTCACCGAGATACTGAGGAAGCCCTGCGATCAGTAACCCAAAGAACTGGTCACTAGGCTTTCCCGGCGCAACATTTCACACTGATCTCAGACCGGCGATTGTTCAAGGGTGTGTCTCCAAGGCATCGTCGAAGTAGTGACATGCGGAAACTCGTCCTAAAATTTGCGGGAACTTATGAGCAAATGGGATTCCGGCGACAGGCTGTCTGCCGCAGGGTTACAATGTAGGAGAGGATTGACGTAGTGTAGCATTACTATTCTAGGGAGTAGGGAAAAAATGTGTTATTGTCCAAAAGGTATGCCGGCCGCTAGGCTGGGAAAGTCCTAAGCGGCACATTGGCATCTTGTAGTTTGCCAGTGAAGCAGGCTGGATGCCTTATTAGGGCTACCAGGAATAAGAGACAATAGGTAGACGACGTTTCCAGACTGATGATAATTGCCTGATGTGTTTGGCGTGATAGACTCCTAACAGTTTTCCCTGCAGATCTTCAAGTTCATAATAAGCGTTTCCTTTCCTTGATCTGACTCGATATTTGACAAATTTCCGTCCCAGTTTAGCACTAGTCTGCTGTTGGAAGTTGCTTTGGGCAAAATTTCGTCTAAATACCTCTTGACCCACTTTGAAATCGACAGGTTTCGCCCTGATATTGAAGGCTCTTTAACCCTGTTCGGATGCATATTGTAAATATTCCTGCACTCTCGCACGGATCAATCTCATTTTGTCTTCAGCATCTACTCTCAACGATTCATTAAGAGTTTCAAGGCTCCTCAAGATGGAGTTGGAGCTGCCATGTTCAATCATTTGTTGACCGAAGAGTGTACGATAAGGAGAGAAGCCAGTTGGTTGGTGGAAAGAGCTCCTGAGGGAACTAGCTACTTGGCTTCGTTTCTCATCCCATCTCGTGTGTTCCTTCTTAATATATGCTCTAATCCCGACAATAGAGCCTATCTACTCGCTCTGAGGCGTTTGCTTGCGGCGAGTAAACTGCCGTTCTTAAGTGCTTCACCCCATACTTATCCAGTAATCTGGTGAACTGAGTCGAGCAAAATTGGACTCCATTGTCAAACACGATCATTTCCGGGACTCCGAACACATGCAACACTTCCGTCTCAATGAATTGGCACACATTTAGTGTAGATGCTATTCTTATCGATTTGAGAATCGGAAATATTAAAAAGTGGTCAAGAACTATCAGAATGCCGACGTTTCCTTTCACTGACCGCAGATATGGACCTAGAAAATTGATGTACAGCTTCTGCCATGGTCATTCTGTCATAGACTGGACTTTCAAAGGTGGTCTCAGAATAGTATTGGGAGCCTTCGTTTCCTTACGCACGTCACAGGCGCCTACGTAGTTTCTGATATCAACTGCCATTCGTGGCCAGTACAGATGTCCTCGCAGACGTTCCAGTGTTTTCCCTATACCTCCGTGTGAAGCTAGTGGCGGATCCTGGCCCTTGAAACGACGTCGGTGATAAGCCCTCGTGGAATCCAAAGCTTCGAAGCTTCTTCTTCGTGAATCGGATCGCCTGTTCTCGGAACTATCCGAATGTAAACGAAGCCATCCCTGACGCAAAGATCTGGTAGTTTACCAGAAGTCGTTTTAACCTTATGCCTCAGTTCCTCATATTCCAACGAGTTGAAATATGGTGAACTAAGGTCAACTTCCGGGCCAGGATCTTCGTTGGTGGACAGACTATCTCAATTGATGCGTGACAGCGCATCAGGGACGACGTTCAGGCTTCCTTTTCGGTGCTCAATAGCGAAGTCGAAACCCTGAAGCCTCAAACTCCACCGAGAAAGTCTACCGCTGAGGTACTTTTGAGACATCAGCCATATCAAGCTCGTATGATCCGTCACTATCCTCAACGGCATGAGTTCTATGAAGGGCCGGAGCTTCTGTACGCTCAAGATTGCAGCTAAGCATTCTTGCTCTGTGACGGTGTAATTTCGTTGTGCTGAGTTCAACTTTTTCGAGACGTAGGCTATTGGTTTCTCGTGGCCATCGTCATCTAGTTGAATCAGCACCCCACCAATACCTTGTTGGCTCGCATCGCACTGTATAACGAATGGTTTGGTGAAGTCTGGGCTAACCAACAACGGGGCAGAGGTAAGTTTTTGTTTTAGTAGATCAAGAGACGTCTGGGCTTCAGGTGTCCATTTGAACTGACTGGGGTTTTTCAAGGTGTCTGTAATGGAGGCAGTTACATCCATGAGCCGGCACATCGTTTGTGGAGCGTTGCACAGGCCGAAGGGCATCACTCTGTACTGACAGAGGGGATGACCAGGTACTGTAAAAGCGGTCTTCTCTCTGGAATCAGCGTCTAGTGGGATCTGCCAGAATGCGTCTTTCAGGTCCAGGCTTGTAATGTAGTGTGCCGGAGGAAGTCGACTCAGAAGGCCGTCTATCTGCGGTAGCGGACAGGCATCCTTCTTCGTAACAGATTTGACCTTCCTGGCGTCAAAACAAAGCCGGACCTTTCCAGCCTTCCTCACCAGAACAACTGGAGAGCTACAAGGACTCTGGCTCTCCTCTATCACACCCAGCGACAGCATTCGCTCTAATTCGGCATCCATCAAACTTTGTACTGCCGACGATATCGGATAAAAGCGTTGTTTTATCGGAGCTGTGTCATTCGTTTCAATCTTGTGAGCGACCAAAGATGTTTTTCCCAGGCCAAAAGAGGCGAAAGAAGGGAAAAGCTGTTTGGTGGCTTCTAAGCGTTGTTGATCTAGACTGAAAAGAACATGACAATCGTTGTCAGAGGTAGCCGCTGGACTCGGATTAACTTCTGCAACTATACGCAAGACATCTGGAGCCAATCCAAATAGACTCCAGAAGTCTATTCCTGTGAGCCCAGGAACCACGTAAAAACTCTCGTTTTGGGTCTTACCACGGAAAGTGATATCATAGTCCACATGACCTTGCACAGTCGCCATGGCACCATTAACTACTTGGACCTGTGTCCGATACCTCTTCCATTCAACCTCTGCTTCTGCAAGCTTCTCTAGAGCGCCCTGGCCTAGAACACTGACAGTTACACCACTATCAAGTAATCCAGTCTCAGTTCGCCCGAGCAGCTTTACTTCGGCATACGGTCGAATGTCGTCTGCCATCGACACGGAAATCTGTGCCAGTTTTTTGCTTTCCAGTCTCATCCGTCGACAGTATTCCCGCCAACGAACTGTAGATCTTTGCTTTCTTGGTCTCATATCCAGGTCAGGATACATAAGGTCAGCTAACTCCGCTACTGAGGAGAAGATGCGGTCTCTTACTGCATTATATTTCTGCAGACGCGTATGATACGGCGTCAGCGGATGTACAACAAGCTCACGCCCACTCGTCAGAACAGAGCTTGGTGGCCGTTTTAATATCGAAATGCCATGAAGCCAATTCTCCTGCTCAGTAACCTTGTCAGCTAAAAGTGCTGTAGGTGTTATCGAGACTTCGAAAATTAAAGACTCTTCCAAAGAAGTGTCTAATAATGTCATGGGCTCCCCAGAAGTGGAAATGGAAGCTTGAAGATCCGCGGAGAAGTCTATCAGGTTCTCTGTCTCTATCAGTGAAATGTTCGTACTATCAGGTGTTTTACTGACATCATCAGAATCACTAAATGATATCAGTGGACAATACAGCGATTCGTCAAGGTCTGCTAATGGAGCGGACCTTCCTCCTCGTTCAAGGCTTGAACTGGAGGGTTCGTTGCAGTTCTGGTCGGAAAGAGGTGGTGGTATTCCCGACCCGTCTCAAGTTTTTCTGTCGACAATGGCTGCAATCGGGCTTGAAAATGTTCTTGCGTCCGCATCCATAGCAGTACACAACTTGTTTCTCTTGCCGGGAGTCTTAGTAGAAGTGACCGGACTGGTCACAGTTCCAGCGGATTACGTTTTGAGGTGCTGTTTGAGCAGACAGTACGACTTCCTCACTGGAAGAAACTCATCCACATCGCTGACTCTTGGACCGTGATAAGCATTCCAGCTGCTTGCTATTGCGATTCGCTGCTGCATCGCTTGTATTTGAGTCACGAGACTCCGTAGTTGGTGTATGGTGTTTGTTGGGTGCAAGCAGACTTTCTGCTGAATGTCTGGAAGCAGATTCGACTTTACGATCTCCAAGAATTCTCCGTCCGCCAAGGGACTTTGCAGTTGATCGCGCAACTGTACCAGGTGTTGATGGTATGTACCAAATGACTCCCCTGCTTTCTCTTTTCACAACATCAACTGAACTTTGAGTTTAAGGTCATCTTGCGGTACTCCCCATTCAGATAATAGAGCTGTTTTTACATACTCACATGAAGGATCACAGAAGATCGAAATCTCCTTCTAAGGCCGAATAGGTCAATGCTTCCACTCGAAACACAAATTCATCGACAGTGAGCCGCTATAAGATATATTCCACCTGCGGATAGGACTGCCAGAATGTCGCTGTCCTACTCCTGCATGGTTAAGAATAGGTGGTGGTTGTGGAGGTGGAACAAAATCTGGTCTGGGCTGATTATTAGGCTGACCAAAAGCTGAATGCGGTCTATTTGACGACTGCCTACGCGTGTCGTGAAACTCTTGGGATGGTCTTGAGTCACCCATGGACGGAGGTGGTCGTGAAAAATCCATAGGCGGCCTTGCTGCTGAGATCTGTTTTCGGACACTAGTTACTAGTTCAGTCCGCAAAGCATAGAGGCTCTGTTCGAGGACTTCGCGTACTAGGTCTTGCATTTGTAGGCGCAAGCCTGCCATCAAAGCATCCTTAGCTGCTGAGGTGTATCCACTGCCAGAAGGACTGCCAGTGGACTATTTCGTCGCGAGTTAGGATTGGCAAAAGTCCTTGAATGTAGATCTGGCATTCCAGGAGAGAGTGATCGTCGACTAGGTGGTGGAACTGTCAAAGGGGGTAACTCTAGTGACGCCATGGGAGGTAATGTATCGTGACTGACAGTCTTTACGGGCTTTGTCATCTTCGGGAAAGCACCAGTATACTCCGTGAAATCATCATGAGATCTGCAGAACGGGCAGTTTGAATTCTGTCCAATCCACGTTTTTAGACATGCTTTGTGAAACACATGTCCACATACCGTCTTCATTGGCTTCCTCTGTCCTGACCAGTCGCTCTCTAGACAGACGGAGCACGGATCTGGCAACAGCATCGGTACCCCAGTTGCTCGCGGTGGTGTTCGCGCTGTAGCCATTGTAGAATCAGTCGTAAATCAAGCAAAAGATTTTCAAACCAAGGATTTGGAATATATATAAAAAAAAATCCAAAGTATTTGAAAATTCGGAAGAAATAACAGGCTCTTCACAACGTGAGGATGACGGAATACTACTTTAAAGTCGAAGGTTTGGACTAGATACTAAATTTCAATTAAAAATTTTCCGAAACGTTCGGAGAAGTTGAAAAAGAATTAAAAAAAATCAGGGATTCGGAAGTTAGCTACGTCTTCCCAAATCGAGACAATATAAATACTGGTTGAGAAAAAAAATAATTCAAACGTTCAGAAGCAATAGCAAATTCTTCGAATGAAAAAATGTCTTCTAATAGTTCAAAAATGCGAAAAACCAAAACATCACAAACTTTCAATCGAGCGTTTCAAAAATTCTTTATAACAATCATACGATTTCTCCT
This sequence comes from Dioctria linearis, assembly GCA_963930735.1. Classification (NCBI taxonomy): domain Eukaryota; kingdom Metazoa; phylum Arthropoda; class Insecta; order Diptera; family Asilidae; genus Dioctria; species Dioctria linearis. The sequence continues at coordinate 155,194,480 of OZ005742.1, read as the reverse complement.
TCACCTCCAAGAGCTACCTCTCAACATAAAAGTCTTCAGGTCGCTCTCCCTCTTTTCAGGTCAGAAAACTTTGTACGAGCAAGCGACGTGAATGTGTGCATGAAAAATTGTGGAGTTCCCACAGAAATCTGGGAAAAGTCGGGTTGGAGAAGCTGGAGACTGAAAATGATACTAGAGATTCTTCAGCCAGGCAGTTAGCAGTATGCCAACTCCTGATCACTGAAGGTCTCCAGCATCACTTCCATCCTCCAACCTCTCTTTCCTTCCCCTTCACCTGATTGTCGTGTCTAGTTAACCCCCCAACCGGGGAGAGTCATGAATCTGGTCAACCAATTAGCTGGAAGCCAAACAGTCGTCTCGCAGACTCTTAACTCCGTCCATCGAGTTAGCCAACAGAGACATGTCTCCGCGAGAGCTCACACAAAAAAATTTTGTGAGGCTACCTACCATTTCCATGGCAGAAGGCCAGCGGGAAAGATCATAAAAAAATTCAAAAAATTCAAAAAATTCAAAAAAAATCAACTAATTGTTCAGGCTTGAGGCTTGACCAAGGTCAAGCCTAAAGCCGAACTTCAACTTCAAACAAATTCCAAAAACTTTCAAACATTACGTTACTTTAATACAAAATCGAGAAACAAGATAGCAAGATAGTTATGGAACTATGAAGAGTGATGGACATCGGATGTAAAGTCCAGACTGCCAGCATGAGCTGACAGATCACTAGATGGACAGCGTTGACTGCAGGGCGGCACGCTAGCTCGCCTCGGCTCACTGGCGGAGAGTGTGAGGAGGTTCCACGAAAACCTGCCGCTGCCGTCAGCCATAATCAAAAAAATTTCGTGCCTATCCAACTAAAAGCCGGCACACATTCGGTCCTGAAGGGACTATTACGTCACTTACCAATATCCTTGTGGAAGGCGCAGATATTTTGCCTTCTTTGCCTGCCCCGTCCTCCCATCTGACTCTGAGGGGCTAGTTATTCAGAAACCCTATTTGACCTTTAGAGAGAGAGAGACTAGACGAGCCTAGACAACCTTCATCCTGCGTGATAGGGCTCCGGGATAGTCAAGGAAGAATCAAAACTTTCAAAATTTCATGTTTACGTTATAATTGCAAAATTAACAAAAAAATCATCACTCCAATGTAAATATAGGTATGTATGCTATTGAGTTAACTATATACATATGTAGATACATAAGTAAATCAACAGGCCATCATTCTTAAATATATGCAAGTAAGTATATCATTATCGTATATATAGATATATGTATGTAGAGTGTTGACTCAACCGGATCATCCATTCAAAATGTATACTGGTGAATATATCGTTAAATTATACATATATTTATACATATAGAGTGTCTACTTAAACGTATTATCATTTCATAGTATAAAGATCTCACTAAATTAGCGGTATAGATACGTAATTATAGTATTACTTCGAAATTATATATAGCTACATTAAAAGAATATCAATAAAAAAGAAGTCCTACATGTGTAAGTCGCTACAGAAGCCGAAGTATGCGTATACCAAAAGATAATGTGTAATATATCAATAATACTCACGTTGAAAATTCCACGGCATGATGAAGCGCTTCAGCCTCCGGCATCTAGTTAAAAGAATTAAATTGGAATTTAATGCTTCGACTTGCTGTCTGTAGGCTCTATCACAAAAGTAATTTTTGTTGAGTTGAAATGAGATTGCCCAGCGGCACTCGTATCTACTCACTGCACAAAACCAAAGGCAATTGAAATAATTTTATGGAATTTTATAAAATTCAAAATCCCAATTAATATCAAAAGAAATTAAACCAAATATTTCAACTTTAGCACTAAACACAAGAAAAAAATGAAAACTATAGGCTTTAGACCACTAGCATAACTGAATCGCTATCACTTTGTTCTCGATCGAAACACAACTCGCATAATTGTTTGAGTTTATTCACGAAATATGAATTCCTACTAAAAAATATATATATATATAGAAATAATAAAGAACACAACACAAAGCTTATGAAACATAAAAAATCCGCACCTAGTCATGAAATCTACTTGATCCAATGTGTATAATTATGTTTGTTTGCAGCCACAAATTTCCCATTTGATGTGCTATTGTAAACAAAATATGTCATTTTCCTCACTTTTAAAAAAATATCATTTTCTTGTCTTTTTCAAAAAATTATATAAAGAACTAACACTAAACCTTCTTCTGTTTATAACCGATATAGGCAAGCTAAAACTCTTATTTAATGGAACATTGTAAGTACCTATCAGTACAATTATAAATATTATTGAACTTCGACGATTACTTAAAAGTTACATGTTGAGCAGTTCTTTGATTTACTGACGTGTAAAATTTCTTTTAGCAAAAGTTGTGTTCCGAAAAATTTGCAATTCATACATACAATGGAAGCACACTGAAATTAACTAAACCACCGAAGTAATTACAAGGGTTACTTTTGTTGATAAAAATTTGTAAAAACAACCTTGCAATTGATGCCGATCTTTTTTGTCAAATTCATTTACCGAGTGTCAAAATAAAACATACTCTTTTTATATGTACTTATAAAATTAGGCTACGAGAATAAACCTTAGCATCTATCACGTCTACTAATGGATGGCCTCTTGTATAAATTAATTAATTTTAGTCTTAATGCATTTACGTGTATTACTTAAGAGCTTAAATATTTACATTGTTTGTGAGAAGTATTGCACCTTCTCTATAAAAAGTTCTTCAGCTGGTTCATGTTTGCACTACACGAGTCTGGTCTATGTGTATTCTATGACATGTGTTTCTTTTTCGAAACGGGCTTGTTTATATTTGTTATGATAATTAACTACATATAGTGTGAAAGCGGGCTTTAGACGATCTATTGAAATTGTAGAATTTTTACCTTTCATGTTCAGTACGAATTATATGCATAGCCTTCGAACTTCTGGAAATGGTCCAGCGTAAGGCTGCTTCAAACTCCTTTTCTCTTCCTGTCTTACAAATCCTGTTAACAAGTGTTCAGGTCCTTTGGTATGTAAAATAGGGTTGTACATTGACCCGCATATTATTCATATACTCGCGGAGCTTCGATACAATATGACTTGGATTGGCCGCAAGAGTGCTGTATACCGGTATATTCCGCTGGAAGTTTGAACGCTTGGCCGCAAACTAGTTTTGCTGGCGAGCAAGATAGTTCTGCTTTATATTCCCTGTAGTTTTCCGCTCCAGTTTGAACAATCTTTTCGACTTTTTAGTGCCTATTTTAAATGTCGGTGGAAGCATTCCACCATACCATTGGCCTGCAGATGATAGGCCGTGGTATGAATTCTATGTGATCCGAGTAATTTTGTAAGCTCCATGAACAGTTTGGACTCGAACTGTGTGCCTTGATCTGTTGTTATTTTTAATGGTACACCAAACAAGGAAATATATTCGCGAGATAGTGTTAAGGCGATTGTAGAAGTAAGAGTATATTTTAAGGGGTATCTGTCGATTGTTGTCAAAATATATGTGAACCCATTTGAGCTACTGAGAGGACCAACAATGTCTAAATGGATGTGCTCGAAACCATCGTTAGGCACATCGAACTTGCTTAATGGTGCTTTAGTGTCTCTTATAATTTTAGATCTTTGGGTCAAATGATCGGGTATAATGTTTTATTTCAGCATTCATATTAGGCCGAAAGTAGCGACTTGTTACAGGTTTCCTAGATCCTCTAATTCCTGGGTGCGCTAATGCATGCAGAGGTTAAACCACTTTCGCACGTAGAGGTTTTGGAACAAACGGACGGGTTTGTGTTTTCGTAACCTTGCATCAACCTGGCTCTTGAACAGAAGGAATTAAACCCTGTCGTTAACAGAAATTGGTTTTCTTCGTTTTACTTGAGTCAATTAGTGATTGTAATTCTTTGTCTGCTTTCTGTAGTGAGATTAGATTTTTTAGATTGAACTTTGGTGCATCCAAGCCTGAATTTTCGCAGTTTACTGCTGTAGATAATTAATCTGCTATCACATTTTTGCGTCCTTTTATGTGCCTAATATCATTCGTGTACTGGGTTATGAAATCTAGGGTTCTGGTTTGCCTTAGGCTACGGTCTGTTTTTGAAGTATGAGCTTCTGTCAACGGCTTATGGTCTATAAAAACGACAAGCTTTCGACCTTCTAATATGTATTTAATATGCTTAATTGAGAGATAACCAGCTGAAAGCTCTAGATCAAAGGCGGAGTATTTCTGCGTTGCTGGATTTAGTCTCTTTGTGAAAAGAACAGGGGTTCCCAATTCCCAGTATCATTGTTATATTGTTCTAAGGTTGCGCCTACTGCCACGCTTGATGCGTCTACTGAAAAGCATGGGATCGCATTACTTGAAAAATGCACAAGAAGGGTTGCCGACACCAGAGCTTCTTTTACTTTTTAAAAAGCTTCATTGCAACTATCAGGCCAAGTGAATTCTTTCTTATCGTTATTAGGAAGGAAACAACGGTAGTAGTTTACCATTCCAATAAATATAATGATATGCTCTCACGAGTCGACTTTAGAGAAAACCGAGCATCTTCTCAAATTTAATGTAAACTATAGCCCAGTACTCTTATAAAAGCACCTTATTTGTTGACCTGATTGAGATATATGTTACTAGTGATCTTTTTTGTGACGGCACGTTGGTTGTAGGCACGTTGGTTGTAGGCACTATAGCCCAGTACTCTCATAAAAGCACCTTATTTGTTGACCTGATTGAGATATATGTTACTAGTGATCTTTTTTGTGACGGCACGTTGGTTGTAGGCACGTTGATATATGTTTAGCTAAACAGCTTTGTTCCTATGTTTAGTGAGTGGAGTAGCTAATGTAGCTTTGCTCCTATGTTTAGTGTAGTAGAGTAGCTAATATAGCTTTGCTCCTATGTTTAGTGTAGTGGAGTAGCTAATGTAGCGTTGCTCCTAGTGTGGTGTAGTGGAGTAGCTAATTTTGCTTTGCTCCTAGTGTGAAGTAGTGGAGTAGCTGAACAATTTTGCCCCTGGTGAAAGACAACTTGTTGTGTGTTCGGAGTTACGATTGCAACTGATTTCTTTAATTAAATCATTATAATATTTATAGTAAAATGTTTCCTAAGTTGTTTTGGGAAATAAAGCTAAAGTTCTTATTTTATTTCCTCGAAGCGCTCGTTATACATATATATACATAAATTGTACCTTACTCAATATCTACAGCTGGGCATTGTCATTCATCGTTTTTCATACGTAAATATTAATTTCGTCATACATATCTACATAAATATCAATTTCGCTAAATGCCTGCAGCTGGTCATTATTACTTCACGTCATTCATCGAGAACCATCAATTTGGTCACGTACATACATACATACATTTGTTTTAAGTATTAACAAGTAATTTAAGTATGTATGTATTTTCTTTTGGTAAGGGGTGTACGTAACAAACTTCCCTTTATTTAAAAAAATTGTGTTATTCTTAGAAATAACGCATTAGAGCATTGGATATGGCTTAAATAGCTTACTTAAAAAAAACAATAACAAGTTGTTACATATATGTATATACATAATGCCGTGCGCTGAGACGATTACTTAGTTAGACTGATCAAGCTAACTTATCTATGTGTACAATATCGTGAATTATATCTAGGCTATTTTTATAATTTCTTTTTGTTCAAGATTAATTAGCTAGAGTAAGAAGAATTTTTTTCTCTTATGCAGGTATAACTATGATTTTGTTTTGTTTTTTGGCATTAATATATCTGTATATATCAATTTACAATTTAACCTTTTATTGCTTTACAATACCATATATGTATACATTTTTTTTTTTTTTACAATTTTGACTCTTTATGCTTTTATAGTAATATATATGTGTATGCATATTTTTCATTAGAATCTTAATTTTTTATGCACTTACAGTAATATATGTGTGTATAAATATGTTTTCCTTATAATTTTAATTTTTTGATGCATTTATCGTAATACATGTGTGTATACATATGTTTTCGTTTCAATTTTAATTTTTTGTTCATTTGCAGTAGGATGTGTGTATACATATGTTTTCCTTATTATTTTTAATTTTTGATGCGCTTGTCGTTATATATATGTGTATACATATGTTTTCATTACGATTTTAATTTTTTGTGCATTTACAGTACGATATATGTGTATACATATGTTTTCCTTACATATGTTTTCATTACAATTTTAATCTTTAACAAATGAATCTGCTAAGGCGATACGATCCTTATTATACAGATCTTCAGAATGCATTTTCGAGCTTGAAGCTCTATGAGTTTCTACCAAGCAGTGGGATCCAAGTTGTAATATACAAGTTGGTGCAATGCCTACCAACAGAGACCCATCGCTTGTGGGAACAGGAGGTAAATAATGAAGAAGGTTTGCTTACGTTTGATTCTATAAAAACGTTCCTAGAGACCAGATTCCGAACTCTGGAAGCCATTTTAGATTCAAAGTCACTTCACTTCATAAGAAAGGTATTAACACATTTTTCATCATCTACAGACAAATGCGCAATATGCAAAGAGCCACATAGATTGTTGAAACGTCCACAATTTATCAAATGTGACATTGACAAAAGGTTCAAGATCGTTACATCTAACCATCAATGTGGAAACTGCCAATTAAGGCACCATAACGCGAAATCTTGCCCACGCTTGTGGGAACAGGAGGTAAATAATGAAGAAGGTTTGCCTACGTTTGATTCTCTAAAAACCTTCCTAGAGACCAGATTCCGAACTCTGGAAGCCATTTTAGATTCAAAGTCACTTCACTTCATAAAAAAGGTATCAACACATTTTTCATCATCTACAGACAAATGCGCAATATGCAAAGAGCCACATAGATTGTTTAAATGTCCACAATTTATCAAATGTGACATTGACAAAAGGTTCAAGATCGTTACATCTAACCATCTATGTATAAACTGTCTATAAAGGCACCATAACGCGAAATCTTGCCCAAGCAAATTTACGTGTCGGCAGTGCGGTAGAACACACCATTCTTTGCTTCACAAGAATAGTAGTACATCCAATCAAAGTACTCACTGTTCAACTAAGCAAAGCAATAATTCTATCAAACAAGCACAGCCACACAATTCTACCTCTACATCTGAGGTCATACCAGATAGTTCTTTACGAACATTCTACACAAATCGCCCACAGCGCGGTACTTAAGCACTGCTTGCCACAGCGTTGCTTCACATTTCCTCAACAGAGAGAACAATGCATACTATGCGGGCTCTAATCGACTCGGGGTATCAAGTATCTTTTATTACAGTAGCAGCAACACGCACAAATCACAGGCTTGGCAAATAGTAAAGCTACAAATATTAAACGACAAACATTCAAAGTATGTCCGCAATCTAAATCAAATAAGACAACTTCAGTGACAGCACTAATCGTGAACAAGCTCACTGAGTTCCTGCCTCCGACTACCATTCAAATACAAGAATGGGATCATATAAAGGATTTAAATCTTGCTGAGCACTTTTTCCACAAGCCGGGACAAATTGATATTCTCCTGGGAGCAGATGTATACGGGGAAATTCTATTGGAAGGATTAAGAAAAGGTCCTCCAGGAACCCCTACTGCTGAAAATAGCACCCAAGGATGGATTCTCTTCGGAAATCTATCGCGAGCGGACTCTATTTCTAAAGTTTCATCTTTAGCAATTAATGCGCAAGCTGACCAAGAAGCGTCAATAGATAAAATCCTGAGAAAGCTTTCGCCACCTGAGGAAATAACTTCTGAAGTGAGTAAACTCTCAAAATCCAAACAAGAGTGTAAACGATCTTATCAAAACACTCATCGTCGTATTGCAGCTGGCCGATATGTACGATTACCATTCATCGAAGGAAAACCAGTACTACGTGATTCACGATATATGGACTTACGCAGGTTTTATAACCTCAAAAGGAAACCTCTCAAAAATGCTAATCTTTACAAAGACTATAAAGGTTGCATTAAAGTATATCATGCCTTGGGACACATGAAACTAGCTTCAAGAAAGCAAGCAGCATTTCTAGCTCCAATGCAGCAGGCAATAACATCTCTTATAGATGAGCAAGCAGCAAGCACAGCTTCAGGGCATCATATTTTGCCAAAATCAGCTACCCAGTCGTAGCGAGCTATATCTTTATCTACAGCAGGGCGGCAAAAATCCACGTCGTCTGAGGCTCAACGAGTACCGCTGACGACATCAAGCCTTCAGCAGTTTCAACCTGCATTGAAGTTGAAGAAACGCATTATAAAAGATACAAATGTTCTTCAAGCAGAACGTGCGGATAACGACTTCCAGCTACTTATTGCAGACAGTGAGTAACCGAACACATTCGAGGAAATCACCGTCTCATATGAAAAACTAAAACGGTCCAGAAAAAAGAAACAACGTTTCACTGCTCGTAAAACGTAAAATAATTAATCTAGAGACTATTTTTTATTATCTTCCTAACATTCAACTGGTTTTAAAAATTTGTAGAAATTTCGGAAGTTCGATCTCTGCGCTTACTTAATATATTATTTTCTATAATATCTTCGCTTTCATTAGCATCATATGGAAAATAAAGAATATTCGCTCAAGTATAGTATTCCTATAACAGCATACAAGATTGAAATATTTTTCTACCCGAAATTCAAATACCTCTTCGCCTTATAAAAAAAAAACCCCAACACAAATTCAAATGAAAGATAACATAAATTTATAATATCTATCTAAACTCTAGATTAATTTTTAAAGCAGTATATAAACATGTACGCACACCCATACGTATAACCGTATATCCATGCCAATAATCAAAACAAAATCTGTTTCAAAATTACACATAGGCCATAATAACAATTCCTATGCGAAGTTCAGGTTTTGCAAAAATTTCTTCTCGACAATCACCCGGCATCTAATTAAAAAAAAAAAAAAAAATTTCAGGAAAAAAATTAGTTTAAAAAAAAATAGATTATTCCCCACACTCGGACCTTGGACCTGGGACGTGATACCGGATCAGGGCTCAGCGCAGCTCGGCTATACTGCCAACGAGAGCGAGGTTCATTACATGACAATTAAAGCCCTTCCAACACAAAGTGATCGCCAATGAGACAGTCGTCAACCAAAGTAATGCACTGCTCTGACTCAGCTAACCAATAGCACAGACACCATGTACTTTTCCGATTCTGATCGGCAACACGTTTAGGAAGGCAATAACAAGAAATAATTCCTTAGGTAAAAAAAAGGAAGTCACCAAAGGTATGCTTTGCCTTTTCATTCTAAAATAAATTTATATTTTAAGTGCATTAATTTATACTGAATTTTCAAATAAAATTCAACCTTCCAACAGAGGGCAGTATGTTCAAACCAACATTAAATAGCCACCTGGAAGTAAAATAGTGTAAAAGTTTCTAATTCCAAGTTTTTCTAATTATTGAAAATAGGTTGCGAACGAAACGATATATACAACAAATAATGGATACATGCCACATAAACTAATCCGGGACACAATCCAATAAGAGGAAAGTAACTTGTCTTCAACAACAGTGCGCGATTCAAATGGAATTAGATTAAGTCATCTGTACATTTAAATGTATCTTTAAAATAGCAAGTTAGCAATATTTTAATAGGTAACTTATTGTATAATTATGATCCTAATAACTTTATCTAGGCAAAATTAGGAACGGCAACAAAATGCTCAAAATTCCAGTTGCTTTGCATAGCTGCTAGGGTCAATGTACTCTTCTGACCTACGCACAGCTGCTAAGGTCAACGGACTTTTCTGTTGCCACCTACGCACAGCTGCTAAGGTCAACGTACTTTAGTTACTATGCGCAATGTAAAATAATTTGTTGGAGCTGTGCGCAATTCAAAGGCAATATAAGTCGCAGGCCAACTTGAATCTTTCTCTTTTAGTATCCAGCTTTCATAGATTGCGCATCATTTGGAATTCGACTTGGCTTGTGTAATAAAATATAATTATTAACAAATTAACTTTATCTTGTGTAACGACTGAGATAAAGCGATTTATTCTGGGTCTCGACTGGAATAATTTCTACTAACATAATAACTTTATCTTGGGTAACGACTGAGATAAAGATATTTATTCTGGGTCTCGACTGGAATAAAATTTACTAACCTAATAACTTTATCTTGGGTAGCGACTGAGATAAAGATATTTATTCTGGGTCTCGACTGGAATAAATCTTACTAATAACAACTTTATCTTGGGTACCGACTGAGATAAAGATATTTATCCTGGGTCTCGACTGGAATAAGATTTACTAACCTAATAACTTTATCTTGGGTAGCGACTGAGATAAAGATATTTATTCTGGGCCTCGACTGGAATAAATCTTACTAACTCAACAACTTTATCTTGGGTACCGACTGAGATAAAGATATTTATTCTGGGTCTCGACTGGAATAAATTGTACTAACATAACAATTTTATCTTGGGTATCGACTGAGATAAAGATAGTTATTCTGGGTAGTGACTTGAATAACATAGTAGCTCAAACCTTTATCTTGGGTCTCGACTGAGATAAGGATAGTTATTCCGGGTAGCGACTAGAATAACACTCACTAAACCACCTTTATCCTGGGTCTCGACTGAGATAAAGATATTTATTCTGGGTACCGACTAGAATAAACACGACTAATACAACTTAGCTTTGGGTCTCGACTGAAGTAAAGTATCTTGTTCCGGGGAACGACTAGAACAAGAATTCTACTATCCAAATTACACCTTTGCTTTGGGTCTCGACTGAAGTAAAGTATCTTTTTCCGGGGAACGACCAGAACAAGATAATCACTAACTATTTAATTACCAACGCCGTAAAGTCGATTCCATAGTTTTATACTGGTTAGTACATTTTTGATTAATCATATATTTTAGTTCATATTGATTAATATATTTATATATATATACATATATAATGCCATTGGTCAAAGTTGTCTCAGCTTTGACAGTATTTTATTGAAATTAAAATTATTATTGTGTAGTGAGTAAGCTATTTTATTAAACCAATTGAAGTTTAGTTCTAAAGTGTCGTGAAATTGAATTCTATTAATTTTAGTTCTAGTTGTAATTTGTATATAAGTTTTAAGTGCGTCCAATAAACCACTGACTATAAAATATTTCCCGGCGTTATTATTTAAAGTCCACATCATTATTAATATTTTTTTTTTAGTGTTCTCACTAGGCAGAACACGTAGTGTTTTTCTAAGTCGTATTTTTTCTTTCTTCAATTAGGTTATCTGGTGAATTCCTAGTGCGATTTGGGGCTTCTTCCGTGTGTTGGTTGGGTTAAAAGCACCCTATCGCGGTATTTTGATATTTCTGATGTCAAATTCAACAGTTAGATGTTCTTATGAACTCGTTGGCTCGAGAATCAAAGTTTTTCAAGTATTTGTAGGTTGAACTAACTTCCATGATCATACTGGCTGCCCCAAATTGTTACCGTTTCTTGCGTGGAAACTTGTTTCGAGTTTCTGAAGTACTTGCTATCAAACTATAGCCAAGTACTCTCATACAAGCACGTTATTTGTTGATCTGATTGAGATATACCTTACTAGTGATCTTTTTTGTGACGGCACTTTGGTTGTATGCACGTTGATTTATGATTAGCTAAACAGCTTTGTTCCTATGTTTAGTGAGTGGAATTGCTAAAGAAGCTTTGCTCCTATGGTTAGTGTAGTGGAGTACCTAATGTAGCTTTGCTCCTAGTGTGGCGTAGTGGAGTAGCTAATGTAGTTTTGCTCCTAGTGTGAAGTAGTGGAGTAGCTGAACAGCTTTGCTCCTAGTGAAAGACAACTTTTTGTGTGTTCTGAGTTACGACTGCAACTGATTTCTTAAACTAAAGTTGCTTATGGGAAATAAAGCTGTTTACGAGTCACATAACCTAGCTACAGCACCTAGAGCCAATCATCATCACATTTGTATTTGTATTTTGAAATTCGAAACTAATCAAGTAAAATCTTATGTTTACTTTTATATATTGTTAAAACCGTAACTGTTGCTCACTGTTATCAGCCCAGCTGCATTTTAATTGCTGTATGATATTTTCAAGTCAGTGGTAAATTAGACACTCGTCTGGTTACATCGAGAAATAAAATTGCATTTTCAAGTAAAGCGTTTTTTTTTCTTCTTTCAACCCTCGTCCACTAAATCGGTGTCATTTTCTTAGTTACCTGTTAACATTTTGGTCCTATCCAGCCGGATTTCGGGACAATGCAAAGGGGTTCAAATATCTACTTAGATATACGCGCGCTTGTTAAGTATCGATCATCTCGTGCCTCTGCTAAACTCGTGTTCACTATCACTATATTGTAGACATTTCGTGGTGACTAAACAGTGACTAAAACTTATGTTAAGTGTAAAGGAATATGCTCAAACCTGTGAAAAAATTTAATTATTTCAGTAAAGAATTGAATTTTATTGTTGATGGTAAGCCCAACAATAATTGGTTAAACTAGTTCGAAGTGGTATTTAACAAACACTTTGTGATTGGTGCCGTATAATACATACATACACTTATCTATTTACAACAAAGTGTGGAATAAAATGCAACGGTTTCCGTTCGATAAACTTGGTGTAGGCATGAGCAACGACATCAACATTAATTCGATTAACCTTTTATACACACGGATAGCAATAACCGTAAGTCCGTTCCAACCTTTTATATTTAATTACAATTAAGTGAGTATGGCGCAAATATAGGAGCTTTTAGCACAGCAAGAGCACCAAGGCACGTTAATCAAGTATGTTGTGGAAAATTTTAGGAAAATGGGAGTAGCAAAATATACTCGCGGTGTAGTAACTGCTCGCATAAAGCTTTTAGATAAGTATTGGAACTTATTTGAATCTAGACATCTTGAACTGATGAACTGTGTCGATGATGATACCCTTAATGACAGCATTTATTTTCAAGATTACATGTATGCAGAAACTGAGTGTACAAACACTGAATCGCTTGGTGCCCTGTATGATCTCGTAGATAGATTCAATCCAAAAGAAACATCACCGGATACATCCGACCCTACTCATAATTCCCTTTCCCTGAGTCCTCGGTCAGAAGCTGTTGCACAATTACCACAAATATCGATTCCGAGATTTTCTGGGTGTTATAACGAATGGACTCCATTCAGGGATCTTTTTGAGTCTTTAATTAAGACAAATCCTGACTTAAATAACGTACAGAAACTGCACTATATGAAGATGACATTAGGTGGGGAAGCTGCGGCTTAAGAATATCACAATCACCGATGTGAACTTCAATATAGCTTGAGAAGCACTAGCTAAACGTTATGGTAATCAACGAACCATTGTGCATGCTCATTTATGTACGCTCTTGTCCTTATCGCCAATGCAAAGGGAATCCTCTAATGAATTAAAATGGTTATTAAATGGGACCCAATTAGCGGTCAGAGCCCTTCAAGCCCTCGGTCGACCTGTTACTCATTGGGATGATTGGCTAATCCATATAACAATTCAAAAATTGGACCCCGTCACGGGAAAAGATTGAGAAGCTTCTATCAGTGCATCAAGCGATTTACCTAAATTATCTTGTTTAGAAGACTTTCTGTTAAATCGCGTTCGAGCTCTTGAATTTATAGCACCAACGAAATCAAAAAAGGTTTTTGAAAGTGCTACAACCCGAAAGAATATACACATATCTCGCAAGATTGCACCTAACTCTATTTATTATTATTATTAACTACGGGGGATGCAGACAGGATTTCTGCCTCTCATCTTGTCACTGCGACCTATAAGATCTATTGTGACATTACTCCTGGATGCCCCAGGGCGCCCATTCGAACTTAAGGACTTTGATGAAGCTTATCATATTCTTTAGGGCCATTTTTTCGACATCCTCTGGCAATGGAAATGCCTTTCCAAATATGTTAGCCTTATGCAGCACAGAGCTTCATCGTCACATAGGACATGTTCAGCGGATTCATCACATTCCATACAGAATCAGCAAGTCTCATTATTACCTTACCCATCTTCTTAAGATAGTATCTAAGTGGGGCAATGCCCAGTAAGTAGCCCCGTTATGAGCCTTAGTTCCTTTCTGCTGAGTGTGAGGAATTGGTTTGTCCTCTGTTGCGAGTACTTTATAAACTTCTTCGGCATGGTTCAGACAACGCTGAAAAAATGGTCGACTGAGCTAGCCGGTCTTAAAGATAGGCCCTCATCGCTGCGGGCGCTCAATGTGTGTTTCGACCCACGACCAATGCGTATTCCTCATCACTCGTGCTCTATTCACGTTGCTCTACTTGACGGATGACGCATCGAGGACACACCCCCGAAGGCTCGTCAGTCCTTGATCAGACCTCAATGTCCTACTCCGTGTGGGAAGCCAAAGGTACACCGACAAGCTGGTAACCTAAAAAATCCAGCCTGTCGATGTCCCTTTGCCCTCCCTCACCGAGATACTGAGGAAGCCCTGCGATCAGTAACACCAAAGAACTGGTCACTAGGCTTTCCCGGCGCAACATTTCACACTGATCTCAGACCGGCGATTGTTCAAGGGTGTGTCTCCAAGGCATCGTCGAAGTAGTGACATGCTGAAACTCGTCCTAAAATTTGCGGGAACTTATGAGCAAATGGGATTCCGGCGACAGGCTGTCTGCCGCAGGGTTACAATGTAGGAGAGGATTGACGTAGTGTAGCATTACTATTCTAGGGAGTAGGGAAAAAATGTGTTATTGTCCAAAAGGTATGCCGGCCGCTAGGCTGGGAAAAGTCCTAAGCGGCACATTGGCATCTTGTAGTTTGCCAGTGAAGCAGGCTGGATGCCTTATTAGGGCTACAGGAATAAGAGACAATAGGTAGACGACGTTTCCAGACTGATGATAATTGCCTGATGTGTTTGGCGTGATAGACTCCTAACAGTTTTCCCTGCAGATCTTCAAGTTCATAATAAGCGTTTCCTTTCCTTGATCTGACTCGATATTTGACAAATTTCCGTCCCAGTTTAGCACTAGTCTGCTGTTGGAAAGTTGCTTTGGGCAAAATTTCGTCTAAATACCTCTTGACCCACTTTGAAATCGACAGGTTTCGCCCTGATATTGAAGGCTCTTTAACCCTGTTCGGATGCATATTGTAAATATTCCTGCACTCTCGCACGGATCAATCTCATTTTGTCTTCAGCATCTACTCTCAACGATTCATTAAGAGTTTCAAGGCTCCTCAAGATGGAGTTGGAGCTGCCATGTTCAATCATTTGTTGACCGAAGAGTGTACGATAAGGAGAGAAGCCAGTTGGTTGGTGGAAAGAGCTCCTGAGGGAACTAGCTACTTGGCTTCGTTTCTCATCCCATCTCGTGTGTTCCTTCTTAATATATGCTCTAATCCCGACAATAGAGCCTATCTACTCGCTCTGAGGCGTTTGCTTGCGGCGAGTAAAACTGCCGTTCTTAAGTGCTCTCACCCCATACTTATCCAGTAATCTGGTGAACTGAGTCGAGCAAAATTGGGACTCCATTGTCAAACACGATCATTTCCGGGACTCCGAACACATGCAAACACTTCCGTCTCAATGAATTGGCACACATTTAGTGTAGATGCTATTCTTATCGATTTGAGAATCGGAAATATTAAAAAGTGGTCAAGAACTATCAGAATGCCGACGTTTCCTTTCACTGACCGCAGATATGGACCTAGAAAATTGATGTACAGCTTCTGCCATGGTCATTCTGTCATAGACTGGACTTTCAAAAGGTGGTCTCAGAATAGTATTGGGAGCCTTCGTTTCCTTACGCACGTCACAGGCGCCTACGTAGTTTCTGATATCAACTGCCATTCGTGGCCAGTACAGATGTCCTC